>CM053787.1:961499349-962006849 GCA_028749045.1 Cupressus sempervirens | reverse complement strand
GGAACAGAAGAGGAATTTGATGGGGAAGTTTTGAATAATGTAGAGGAAAGGATTTTTAGGGCCATTACTAAGTTTGGAAAGAGACCCACAATTGAAGTGGGTGTATTTTCAGGAAATCTGAAACCAAATGAGTTGATCGATTGGATCAATGAACTGGAAGAATACTTTGAGTATGAGGATATCAAGGACCCAAATAGGGTTAAGTTTGCAAAGGCCAAACTAAAAGGCCATGCCAAAATTTGGTGGGAAGAGGTCCAATTGGAAAGAAATAGAAGAGGAAAGGAGAAGATCACAAGATGGGATCGCATGGTGGACAAATTGAAGAAGCAGTTCATTCCTATGGACTATGAGCTTGATTTGTTTAAGAAGATGCATGGGTTAAAGCAAGAAGGAAGATTAGTCCAAGAATATATAGAGGAATTTTACCGACTCTTGATTAGAGTGGGGCATGTAGAAGAAAATAAGGAGAAGGTTGCTCATTATATCAGTGGGTTGCGACCTAGCATCCAGGAGGAATTAAATCTAGTAAGAATGACTAGTGTTGAAGAGGCATACTAGTTTTCCCTACGAGTTGAAGAGAAGCTGAATAAAAGGTTTGAAGGAAGACAAAGAGGGTGGGGTCAAGGAGGAAGGGGAAGTGGTAGGTCATTTGGAGGCCGCAATGAAACCCAAAGGAAAAATGAAGATGAGGGTACTAGCAGGAACCAAAGGAATGAGGGTTTCAACCGCTCCCATGACCAAGACTTTCGAAATCAGAGAGGAAGAGGTAGAGGACGTGGACAAGGAAGAGGAGGCTTCCATGGTACCTATTTCCATTGCAATGAAGAAGGTCATCGTGTCTTTGAATGCCCTCAACGATAAGGAAGGACAAATAGGAGAGATGAGGGCCAAGCTAGGGTTGCTCATGTGGATGAGGATGCACAATCATCACATTCAGAGGATGCAAAAAGAGGAGAGACCTTGGTAAATGAAAGAGTCCTACTAAGTGGTGAGATTGAACTAGGACAACGGAGGAGTTTGTTCTGTACCAGATGCAAGTGTGAGGATAAATGTTGTGACGTGATCATTGATGGTGGTAGCACTGATAACTTGTTATTAGAAGAGATGGTCTCTAAGATGAAGCTCAAGAGGGAGAAACATCCCCAGCCCTATCAGATTGCTTGGGTAAAATATGATCATAAGGTCCTAGTAAGTGAACAATGTTTAGTGAAATTCAAAATTGGGAGTTACCATGATGAAGTTCTCTGTGATGTCATTTTGATGGATGTTTGCCATCTATTGTTGGATAGACCATGGTATTTTGATAGACATGCAGTACATGATGGACATGCAAACACATACTCTCTGACAAAGGATGGAGTTCACCACAAAATGAAGCCCATGAAAAAGGAAGGTGAAAAGGTATGTAGCAGTGCTAGGATTTGTCTTGTTGATGAAAGGAAGTTTTTAGATGGCATGAAACATCAGCATATGTGCTATGCTTTGATTCCTAGGAAAGATAAAGAAGGTAGTAGTGAAATGCCACTTGAAGTTTCAGATTTACTAGGGGAGTTTGGAGATATTATCTTTGATAATGTTCCAAATGGATTGCCACCAGTAAGGCAAATCAGTCATCAGATAGATCTGATTCCAGGAGCTAGTTTGCCAAACAAGGCTGCTCATAGCATGACTCCTACTGAAATAGAGGAGCTAAATAGATAGGTTCAAGAGCTATTAAGGAAGGGCTTGATTCGAGAGAGCCTGAGTCCATGTGTAGTACCTGCAGTACTCACACCAAAGAAGGATGGAAAGTGGAGGATGTGTATACATTCTTGAGCTATAAATAGGATCACCATCAAGTACTAGTTTCCTTTGCCAAGGATGGATGATATTATGGACTGCTTGAGTGGAGCTCAATACTTCACAAAGATAGATCTGAAGAGTGGTTATCACCAGATACAAATTTGAGAAGGAGATGAGTGGAAAATAGCCTTCAAGACCAAGCAGGGTCTTTATGAGTGGTTAGTCATGCCCTTTGGACTGACGAACGCCCCAAGCACCTTCATGCAGCTCATGAATGAGGTACTTAAGAAGTTCTTGGGAAAATTTGTTATTGTCTATTTGGATGATATTTTAATTTTTAGCAAGACTTTGGAAGAACATTTATTGCATATTCGTAGTGTCCTTGAAAGGCTAAGGGAAGAGAAACTGTTAATTAATCTGAAGAAGTGTAACTTTGCAAAAAGGGAGTTAGTCTATTTGGGGTTTGTTATATCACCTGAAGGTCTCAAAATGGATCCGAAGAAGGTAAAAGCCATCTTGGAATGGCCTACTCCAAGGTTTGCTACTGAGGTAAGATCATTTCATGGTTTGGTTAGTTTTTACAGGAAGTTTATTAAGAATTTTAGTGGCATATGTGCACCCCTAACTAATACAATAAGAGGGGATAGAAAAGAGTTCAAATGAACTGCAGCAACTGCAAGAAGTTTTGAATTGCTGAAGAAGAAGGTAACAGAATAGCCTGTGTTGGCAATTCCAAATTTTAGAAAGGTTTTCCAGGTGGATTGTGATGCCAGTGGCAGCACTATTGGGGCTGTATTAAGCCAAGAAGGTAAGCCTATTGCATATTTTAGTGAAAATTTGAATGATGTAAAGAAGAAGTATTCTGTTTATGATCAAGAGTTCTATGTAATAGTTTAGGCCTTAAAGAAATGGAGGCATTATTTATTTCCAAAGTAATTTGTTTTGTATACTGATCATCAGGCATTATAGTACCTAAATAGCCAAGGTAAATTGAATCAGAGGCATATGAAGTGGGTAGAATTCTTGCAGAGTTATACATTTGTGTTGAAGCATAGAAGTGGAAAATCTAACAAGGTTGCAAATGCACTAAGTAGGAGACAGTCACTACTTACAGTAATGCAGGTTGAAGTAGTTGGGTTTGATGAACTCAAGAATTTATACCTCGAGGATCTTGATTTTGTAGAAGCATGGAAAGCTTGTAAAGAATCTGTTGCTGTAGATAGAACCAAATGGTTAGACTATTTGATTTAGGATGGCATGTTGTTCAAGGGTAGTCAATTGTGCATTCCAAGGAGTTTCATGAGGGAAAATTTGATTAAGGAGAAACATAGTGGAGGGATGGAAGGACATTTTGTTCGAGATAAGACCATTGCCATTCTTAGAGAACATTATTTTTGGCCTCAAATTTCACAAGATGTGAAGAAGTTTGTACAGAGTTGCCAAGGGGTTTAGTCACAATACTAGCCTATATCAGCCATTACCTATTCCATCAAGGCCATGGGAGGACATAAGTATGGATTTTGTTCTTGGATTGCCAAGGACACAAAGGGGTAATGACTCAGTATTTGTGGTGGTTGATAGGTTCTCCAAAATGGCACATTTCATTCCATGCCACAAAACTCATGATGTTGTCCATATTGCAGACTTGTTTTTCAAAGAGGTGGTAAGACTACATGGTCTTCCAAGGAGTATAGTTTCTGACAGAGATACTAAATTTGTGGGGTATTTTTGGAGGACATTGTGGAAAAAGTTAAGAATAGACTTAAAATTCAGTTCCACACATCATCCACAAACTGATGGCCAAACAGAAGTGGTAAACAGAAGTCTGGGCAATTTTCTGAGATGTTTAGTTGGGGATAAGCCCAAGGGTGGGATTTGATTCTACCATAGGCATAGTTTTCTTATAATAACTCTATAAATAGGAGTACTAGAAAATCACCATTCCAAATTGTATATGGGAGTAGCCCAAGGACTGCACCAGAGTTGAGGAAGATAGAGCAAGGGGAGAGGACAAGTGCTAAAGTGGAAGAATTTGCTGAACATATCAAGCATCTACATGAGGAGGTTCAAGCACACATTACCAAGATGAATCAAGAGTATAAAGCTAGGGCTGATCAAAGGAGAAGGCATAAGGAATTCCAAGTAGGGGATCTAGTCATGGTGCACTTATAGAAAGAAAGATTTCCAGCTAGTAATTACAACAAACTGAAAATGAAGAAATTTGGCCCCCGAAAAATTCTGAAGAAACATGACTCAGGAAATGCATATGAGGTGGAGCTGCGAGATGGTATTCACATTTCTTCCATTTTCAACATTGCAAATTTAACAGAGTATCATGATGATGGTGCTGATGAGGAGCTGGTGTTAGAGCCATGTCCAATTCCTTCTTCTAAGAAGGAGGAGATAGAAGACATTCTAGATCATTGAGTGGGTAGGAGTACCAGAAACAGGCTATATGGAGAGTATTTGGTCAAATGAAAAGGATGGTCGATCGAGGACTCAACTTGGATTTTAGCAGCTGGGGTTTCCCATTTGGGATTTCCTCTACCATCCATAAAGTGATAGGGTCACTTTTCAATCTACCTTGGGTATCTGATGCAGGAGCATCCAGAGGTATAAGGGTAATCTTGTGTCACCCAAAAAAATGTACTTAGACTTAGTTTCTGTTTCATGTCTTTACATTTTTGGATACCCATTTGGGTCAAATAAAGGTTCAAACTCTTACAGTTTAACTATCAGTGTGCTAGAAAATCCCAAAAAAATAGGAGCATGCAATTTGGCCATCATTTTGGTGACCTAGAAGGTGTGAATTGGCCAGATGAATGAAATTGTGATTTAGAGCATTCCAAAAAAAGAATCAGGTCAAAAGGCCCGACGGTTTGAAAGTTATTATAGTTTTTTGAGTTTTGAAGACCTCCTAAGAATACTTCAAAGTCAGGTTACGGGCATTAAATGACCTCAAAAAGGGCCAAAAAATGGGGGACAAACGAAGCTCATCCATAGGGCTATAGAGGGCTTTGAGAGCTTTTCAAAAATGTAAACGGTTTGTCAATCAGAGCTATGGTTCAAAAGTTATGCCTCCCGAAAGTTTGATTACCGTTTCTAGATTCTTCTAGATTTGCGCCAACTTTTACCGCAGCTTCCGGAACCTTCTATTTGGTCAGTGGATGCCTACTAGCACTTTCTAGAATGTACTCCTAGTCCTTAACCCTTCGGGGTCTATTTAAGGAGATTTTTTGCATTGTAAAAGGCAGTTCGGAGTGGAGTTTGAGAGGAGGTACTGAAAGGAGAAATTATCTCCAGATTTATGCTATTGTAAGCCCTTAAGGCATGTTTTGAAATTTATTTTCCTGTACTATTGTACTAGCTTATTTTCTCAATTAATATAATTTTCCCTTTGTTGTTGTGTCCATTTTATTCTTGGGTTGTGTCCCCATCAATATATATATATATATATATATATATATATATATATATATATATATATGTACATATATATATGTATATATACATATATATATGTACATATACATATATATATACATATCTATATATATACATATATATACATATCTATATATATATATATAGATATGTATATATACATATATATATATATACATATGTATATATATATATACATATGTATATATACATATGTATACATATATATATACATATGTATATACATATATATATACACATATATATATACACACATACATATATATACATGTATATATGTACATATATATATATATATGTATATATGTATACATATATATATGTACATATATACATATATATAGGTACATATATACATGTATATATATGTATATGTATAAAGATACATATATATATGTATACATATACATATATATGTATACATATACATATATATATATATATATATATATATATATATATATACATATACATATATATGCATAATACTGTAATACATGGGTTAATATTTATTTTTGATCATTTTAACAATTAGAATATTTAAGAATATATTTCACAATTCGATAAAGATTTTTTTTAAAGAAAATAAATATTTAAAAAAATCTAATTTAAAAATACTTATTAGAATATCAAAAATTAAAAGAATTTTAAAATAATGATAAGAACATCAAACATTAAAATATAATATCATGTAAACATATAAAATATTAATTATTATTTTAAGAATTTTATTTTTTTATTTGAACATTTGTTATTGTAAGAAGATTATTATTATTATTATTATTGATAGGTAAGAGGCTAAAGCCAAGATTAATTAATTCATTATTATTATTTATTAAGCTTGTGTAGAGTCGAACCCAAGACCTCTTAGATAAGCGACTCACAATTTACCATTGTGTTGTAGGCTCTTGCCTATTGTAAGAAGATTCCTAGTATTTAATAATATTTTAAAATTATTTTAATTGATATTTGAAAAATAATTAAATTAAAATAAAACATGAGACATTTATTACAAAATTTAATGTATTTTATATTTCAAAACCTAATATTTACTTATAACCAAATACTAATACTATAATAGAAAACCCTAAAATCACAATACAATAATCTGAATCTCTTCTTTATTATCTTCACTATGCTTCTAATTCCCAATAATAATAGATTTATAAAGTCAAGGTGATGCAATTCAAACTTGCAATTGATTAATGCATCATATGATCCTTTTGATCCAATGATCGTTTCCATTTCTTGTTCAATCAAAGTCTCCTTCGGAGATGTGGAGGAAGACGCCATGGACTTGAGTTCTGAAAATTGATGGAAAATTTAATTAAGAGCTGAGACTAATCCCATTTTAGAAGAAATGCAATGGAGAAGTTCCATTTTGTGTTTAGATGCCTGAAATATGTTTACAGTTGCAAACACCATTACTAAACCAATTCATACTGAGCTAGTTCAAGAAATCAAGTCAAACTTAAACAACTGGTGATTTTTTGAAGTGGTAAATTAGCCATCTAATCTGCCTTAGCAAGGTGATATCTAAAAAAAGAATTCATTTCTAGAAAGATGGTCGGCTATCCTATGCTAGCAACTTTGTTTAAACTTTTATTTTCAATAATAGAATCTTCTACTTTTTTTTCATATGGTATGAAATATCCAAAATAAATTAGAGTAATCCATTAGATGTTTCAATTGTTTCTTTTTAATAATCAAGGTAGACTAATTCACGATTTACAAAATTTTGTAATTTCTTTTAATAAAAAAAGTTAAGTATTTCAAATCATGAAATCAAACCATGAAAATGGAAATAGTATAAATAGAAATATTACAATACAACATAAAGAAAGTAAAACAATTTCACAACCCTAGAAAATGCTTCTTATCAAATACTTGGCTCATGAAAAAAATTACTCAAAATTTCACACCTATGAGGATGCCTAGTCTACTATACTCCTTTAAAAAATTGCTCAATGATGTCACACATGTGAGGATTCCTCACTTGCTATACATCATTTATTAGTCTTAGTGAAATACATTCTTGGATTGGAATAAAAAATGAACAAAAAATTCTTTTTAGTTCTAAACTTAGCATGTCAATAATGAAAATGAGTGAAAGAAACTATTGAGAACAGACCTAACAGCTCCTTGAGAAAGCAACAAAAAGTGCAACTACAATGTCTAGAATGATACATTTTTATTGTATCTTCTTATTTTAAAATGTGTCTACATTCCCACTTTTTTTTGTCATGTGATTCAATGTACCTAACTCTAAAATATCTACACCTCATCCCATGCAAACAATATAATCTCTACAAGTTTTTCCCTTTTGCAACATTACTTGTATCAAGAATCAAAACAATATACATATAACCTTTTTAGAAAAATGACAATTTCCATGCTCAAATATTCAAGATAATATTTGTGTAGAAAAAAGAAAAGATTGCCAATAAAAATAGCATAAGCCAATAGAATAAAACATGTTTAGATATATGGTGCTAAAAAAATCTTTTTTCTTACTAACTATAGTGTAGGATGCTATCATATGGAAAAATATAGATTTCAATAAACAAACTAATACATTAGAAGTGATTGAAAACTTTAGTCTCCTACCTTTATGGCAGGGACTAACAATCATTCTCTCCTCATAAACTTCCCTAAGATTTGGTATCAAATGATATTGTAGAAAAGAGCCAACACTATCAATCAATTGAATCTAATTTTTAGACAACCATGGTGAATAGATTTAACTTGTTATAAAAGGATGGGAAAGTAACATTAGTTTTCCCATTAATTATTGAGGTAAGATGTAGAAAAAGGATACCTAAATATGTATTATGCAAATGAATAGAAAAAATGTTCGATCTATAAAAAACAAAATTTCAAAAAATATTAAATCTGAAACATTTATTAATATCATATTTTTATTTCTATGATCAATTTTGAAATGAACTAATTTTTCACTCTAGTTCCACCATCCAATTCATTGATTGTTCATCACCACACAATAGCATTAACAAAAAAAATTCAATAATCTAATAATTCCACTTGTAATCATGTCTATTTTATTTCTTGATTATCTTGATTATATAGTAAATTATATGTAAAGGCTTTTAGTTGATACTATGCATTAGGTATCAGACCTTTACTGAAAGATCAAGGAATGATTATTTGATGATGCAAGACCTTGGAGAATGAATGCTTGCAACAAGGGAAGAGATAGTAGAAAGAGGCATGATTCTTTGCTGATATATGTGGAAGATTGCTAGATCTATAATTTGAAGAGGCTATTCTAAAGGATATGAAATTTTTGTAGCTAAAGAAAAGTGTCCACTAGTAGCATTAATTAATATGTGTAATTATTTTTTTTGTTTCAATGGGAAAGATAGTGAAAAAGGTTAAAAACTAGAATGAAAATTTGATTTGTGAGAAGGATTATTTATAAGATGAATTGATAAAATTAGAGAAGTGTAATTAGGAATTGTTACAGGATTTAAAGAAGTATTGAAATGAGAGATATGACTATTTATGTCAAACTGAGAAACTTGAAAAAGAATTGAAAAGGGTTAAAACTAAAAATATTAAATTAAAGGAAATGATGCATTTAAATCAAATCCATTAGATTGTGATTTGGTATGTGATACAAATAAGATATGTCAATTTAATGTTGATGATGTTGTTGGAAATATAAGAGTATCTGAGAGGGGAGGGCTGAATTAGTTACCACTAAAATAAATCCCAGATCCCTTAGATTTTGTTACGAAAAAAACAAACTCTGGAAACTGAATACTGATGATGCTCGACAAACAAAGAAATGATGTAACTTGGTAAACACTATGCTTTCTTAGTAAAGATTAACATGAAAATATTTATATAGTATTTGTGATTACTATTACTTTACCTAAGTTGCAAACACATAAAGGTAAATAGCATGAACATATTTGACACCAAGATTTAACATGGAAGCCCAAGCTGGGAAAACCACCAATTGCAACTAGTTATTGTTTACAATCTTCTGAAGTGAGCCTTTTTAGGAGTCAACCCTATTAAAGGTTACAAAACACACTATTAGGTGTGATCTTATTAGAGGATTTATTCACCATATGAGGAGTGGCCTTGTCAAAGGTCTTGAGACAATTCAATAGAACTGTCACCTTGTTAAAGGATTTACAAATAATTGTTAAGCTAACTCTATTAAGAGATTTATATCACTACTACAATGGTTAGAAAGTAAAAATGAGGTGACCTAAATTGAATGCAACTAATTTTTTTTATTATAGATCTCTATTTTGGCTTGTACTTGTCCTTCTTGATTGAATATATCTTTTTAGCTCCATAAAGGTATTCTTCTTATCCTTTACTTCTTCTGCTCATTATCAGATCGTCAATTCATTCATACATTCTTCTATTCATGTTTTTTTAATATTCACAATTTCAACTTATACTTATATCATCCATATTGTCAAGTCAGCTCAAATACAACTTAGAATAATTAATATTCATCATCTCATCGGCTAGAACCAATGGATAAATTAGTTAAGCTTAATATGCCAAAGTAAGAAAATCCTTTGTTAGCCAACCCAGCTTGATAGACACTAATTCAAAAATAATTTCCTATGCTAACCAATAGAGGCTCAGTTAACACTACATACTCTTACAAATTCTTTGGTAACTGAGTGAGTTTGATTAACACTCATCTTCTACAAACTTTCCTTCAATGCCTGAGTGAACTTGGTAGACACTTTCTTCTGAACTAAGAAAACATAGGAACACTTGGTAGACACAAAAAACTATGTTTACTACCCTAGTGAGCTTGGAATAAATTTATAGAAATTGATATGACATTTGTGTAAGATCAAAGAAAATACATAATTAATCAATTGTATCTAATAATCTCCCTCTTTGGCATTGATGGAAACACATGTCATAGCACACTAGAATTTCTAGAGCAAGAATAAACTAAGGAACATATTCTTAGTTTCATTCTACTTCTCAACCATGAGATATCCCTCTATCAATGTGAGCTCTTTCTTGCCTACAGATCTCTCCTTCTATCAGAAAACTTCTATCTGGATAAAAAAATTCTTGCAAAGTTCATTCTTCCTTTTACTACAAACTTCTCCCTCTTAAAGAAATTTCTTATGATATATGATAGTATAACTTCTCCCTCTTTGAAAACAAATTCAAAAGAAAAAAATTATGTGAATATTAATGTACCTTTAGTACTAATTCATTTGCAATGTGCCCTTGCCAATTCTGCATCAACTGATTGATCTTCAACATGCTCTAGTTGATGCATCACTAAACTTCATTTAGTGAGCTTCTGATAGGGGAATAACCCCTAGCTTACCTCTTAGATACAAGAATGCATCCTTAGGTAATGGATTCATGAATATGTCCACAATTTGTTCCTTTATATTCACATAATCTAATCTGACCTCTTTATCCTACACCAATTCTCTTAAGAAGTGATATTTTATAGCAATGTGCTTTGTTTGGGAATGCATCACTGGGTTCTTTGATATATTAATTGCACTGGTGTTATCATAGTATATGAAAACTAGATCCTTGACCTCTATCTTCAAACTTGTCAATAGTTGCTTGAACCAAACAATGTTTGAACAATTATATGCTGCTGCCACATATTTTACCTCTACTATGGATTGAGATGTACAATTTGGTTCTTGTTTGTCTAAGGCATTAGTCTTTTACCAAGAAAGAATGCTCCACCACTAGTATTTTTTTTTATCATCAATACTTCCTGCCCAATCAGCATCAGTAAATACCTTCAAGTCCAGATTGCCTCCAAGTTTGCACCATAAGTCATAGTCTTCAATACCTTTTAGATATCTCATGATTCGCTTGATTTCTTTCATGTGATTTTCTCTGGGATTTGTTGAGAATCTTGCCACCATACTGACTGCTAATGCAATATCAGGCCTTGCATGCACTACATATTATAGTTTTCCAATCATTCATGGCTTGTACATGGTTTGATCTACTACCTTAGAATCATAATTTTTGGAAAGCTTATGTCCAATAGACATAGGGGTTCCAATAGGTTTTGAATCTTCCATTCCAAATTTCTTCAGTATCTCCTTGATATATTTGGATTGAGCGATGTAAATACCATTTTTGTTCTTTTGTATGTGAAATCCAACAAAGAATTTTATCTCACCAAACATAGAAATTTCAAATTCTTTACTCATTTCTTCTGAAAATGCTTTGCATAAGTCATCATTCCCTTTAAATAAAGTGTCATCAACAAATATTTCTACCAATACAATCATCTTTTCTTGTCCTTCTTTGATATACAAGCTACTATTATCATTTTTTCTTTGAAAACCAATTTATAAAAAATAGTTATGAAGTCTTTCATACCAAGCTCTAGGACCTTGCTTGAGACCATATAATGCTTTGTGTAATTTTCAAATCATGTCTCTTTTGCTAGGATCTTCAAAACCTTCTAGTTGTTCAATGTAAATTTCTTAATTAGGAATTTTGTTCAAGAATGCAAATTTAACATACATTTGATATACTTTAAATCCTTTTTGTGTTGCATATGCTAGTAAAGTTATAACACCTTCTAATCTTGCAATAGGAGAAATTTTTTCACCATAATCAATACCTTCTTCTTGAGAATAGCCTTTACATACTAATCTTTCTTTGTTTCTTGGAACTTCTCCATCTTCATTCAACTTATTTCTAAACACCCATTTTGTGCCGATTACATTTTTATGCTTGGGTCAAGGAACAAGAGTCCAATTTTTGTTCTTCTCAATCTATTTTATTTCTTCATTCATTGTCTCAAACTAACTTTCATTTTCCAATGCATCTTTAACATTTCTAGGTTCAAATTTAGCAAATAAACATGTACCTTTCAATTTGCTTCATGTCATGGTTCCATCAAATTTGTCTCCAATGATCCTAACATGATGCCTCCTGACATATCTTGCTAACACAAGCACTTTGGATAATGAATGGCTTTGGCTGATTTCATCATGAATTTCAATGTCAGGCTTGGGTCCCACTATCTGCGACTCAAGTCCATCAGACACAGTTTGAACTAGCTTAGTAGCCTTTAACTGCAACTTGGGTTCTTTAGACTGAGACTTGGGTTGCACTGCATGCAACTTAGTAACAATTGGAGATTTTGGGGACTCAGGAGGTCAAGACTTATTTCCTTCAGATGTGTTTGGAAAAGTATCAGGTTCATAGTAAAAAAATCTTCTATAATCCTCTGATTCTTTGCTACTTTCTTCTTCACTCTTTTCTACAAACTCATCAATTCTAACATGTGCACTTTCTATGATTTTATGAATAGATAGATTCAAACATTTGTATGCTTTACTTATGTAGGAATATCCTAGAAATATACCTTCACCACCTTTTACATCAAATTTGCATTTTCTAGATTCTTTCAAGATATAACATTTTCTGCCAAATACATTTAAGTAGCTTACATTAGGTTTGTAGCCATGTCATAGTTCATAAGGAGTTTGTTTTGAGTCTTCCTTCAACTATACTCTATTTGAGGTATGAATTTTAGTGCTAATAGCTTACTTCCAGTATTTGATAGAAAAATTCTTTTCAATCATCAATGTTCTTGCACAATCCATGATGGATCTATTCCTTCTTTTAGCTATACCATTCTAATGCAGTGTATCAAGGGTCGATACCTTTCTTTTTATTCATCTTTCATTGCAAAAATTATTAAATTCATTGGAGAGAAACTCACCTAATTAATTCCTCTATTTGATCTAAAACATTTCAATTTCTTCCTAGTTTCTTTTTCTACTCTTGCCAGATACCACTTGAATTTTTTAAAAGCTTCAAATTTTTATTTCAAGTACATTATAGTCATCATTCTAAAATAATCACCAACAAAAAGAATGATTTTTTCTGTCTACTATACCTTTCTATTCCAATAGCACCACATAAGTTAGTATGAATGATCTCTAAGACTTCTTCAGATTAATAGTTTGTGCTTTTGAAAGTAGTCTTTCCCATCTTACCAATTTGGCAATTCTTTCATAGACCAATGTCAAGTTTCTTCAGAATAGGAAAACCTCTTACTCTCTCATGTTTTCTAATTTTAACTATATTATCAAAGATTACATGGCATAGTCTTTTGTGCCATAAATAGCTTTCTTCTACATGAGCAATAAAACATGAACTTTCACCGAGATCAAGATAAAATAGATTACCTTTTGTTTACTTGCCAGATCCAACTAGATTTCCTTTTCCATCTAGTAGTTTGGCCTTGCCTCTTATGAATTCTACCTTGAATCCAATGTTGTTCAACTATGCCACACTCATTAGATTATGTTTTAATCCTTCAAATCAATATGTATTTTTACATACATGTTCATTGGTCAATGAGATATGCCCTTTACCTTTTATGCAACAAGGTTCATTGTTTCCAAATCTTACACTACCTCCATCATAAGGTTCCATATTCCAAAAATTTTTTTTATCTCTAGTCATATGATGTGAGTAGCCATTGTCAATAATCCATGTATCATTTTTGCTAACATGAGAGATAAGTGCCATCTTATCTCCTTCATCATCAGATTCATCCTTCACAACAATATATACCATTTCATCTTCACTATTACTAGAATCCTTAGCCATAAAACAATATTTTTTACCTTTGTCCTTGTGATTCTTGTAGTTCTTGAAATCCTTATTGCCTTTCTACTTATGAATTTTCTTTCCATCTTTTTTTTTTCTTTTTATGGACACCTTGCAGCAATGTGACCAAGTTCCTCACAAGAAAAGAAAATCAGAGGAACTTTACCTTTGTACTTTCCTCTTCCTTTGTAGTATTTTCAAGCAAGTAGGGCTTCAACAACTTCAAGATCATTGCCTAAACTTTATTTTGATGTTCCATCTTCTTCACTTCCTAATTGATTGGAATTTGACATGTTTCCCCTTTTTTAAAGTGAAATTTTAGCTTCAAATGTGTTCAGACTCAAAATCGCCTTCCTAATTTTGAGTACCATTGAAAAATCAAGCCCTATAAATGCTTTTAAATGCATACATACCTGTCTCTACTTTTGAGGCTGAAGAGATTTTTAATGCTTCTAGCACCTTGCATTCAGTATGTCGATGTGTTCCATGAAGATAAATTGCCATTCCAAGCCATTCCGTGAAGTCTCGTTTGAGCAATTTTCAATTTTGCATTTTCACCTATGTCAAATAGCGATAGGAGCCTGTGTTTGCAATTGAATATCTTGCACCTAGTAATGTTTCATGAATTTTTTCTTTGGGAGTGTTTATTGGCCATACTAATGAGCCTATGTTTCATATTTCAAGTTGTTCCAAATCAATTTGACTAGGTTTTGGATCTCTCAAAGTTGGTCATTTATTGATGTCATGCTGATGCAATTTGTTCTAAATTTTGGGAAGCCCTATTTGACTTGTTATAATTTTGATCCAGTCAACTAAATTGAGAAAATTATTTTTGTGTTGCATTTTATAGGTTAGATACTTGCTATGTTTCAATTTTGAGCTTATGAAGAATCTGTTTGATTAGTTTTCGAATGCGATTCCAAATGCAACTTGTAAATTTTTATTGGTGTCAAGAAAGGCATATTAGTCAGAACCCCTATTCATGATATTATATCTCAAAATACATGGTAGATTATATAAAATGGATTGTACCACTATGTTTTACTCTAAAAATACTCTAAGTGTGCCAATTTTCAAATCTTGACAAATTTATCTACACACTTTCCTAGGTCCATTCCATTTGTGAAAAATGATTTTCTGCCATTTTTTCAATCTACAAATTATGATTAGCCCACGTTGATTGCTCATAATTTGTGCCAAATTATTCATCATGAGCCCTAATTTCAAATTTATACTCTTCTCATGACAATGAACCAATGTCCCAACTTTTGTTTCCCCATGTGTCAGTTTACCTAGTTTTTGTGGCCAATTCTGAACGAAATTTATTGTTTTTAGACATGTTTTCTTGCAGGTAGTTTTGAACAAGAAACTTTGACAATCAATATCCTTTGACTAAGAATTCATCATGAGACAATATTTGACAAGGTAAGAGTATGTGGAATAGAGAATCAATATTATTGATCTTAGGGATTGGTCAGTGTTTTTGTTAGTTTTCAAAGTCAGTCAAAGGATCTCTTGGCACCAAATTGACAAGTTGTGAAAAGAGGTGAAATGAGTTTTAAAAGGTTGAAAAAGTGATGCAAACTAATTGATTCTTCATCAAATCATTATCAGATGTTCTATAGATCAATTTGAGACTTTAGTTGTTCAAAAATGAAAAAAAAATTAGCTAGACACACTTTGGGGCCCGACCAACATCATCAAACTTATAGGAGAATGTAATAGTGAGATAAAAGGGGGGAAGTAGATATTACTTTGAAGTTTTGAAGAGGATCATCCACTTTCATAATGACCAAATAAAGACTAAATAACAATGATTATGTTTCAAATTTTGGTTTTAAAGATGATCATAATTCCAACATACATCATCAAGACTAGTGGTTTCTAGGTGGAGTAAGCCTTGGCATGTTTCTAATCTATGCATTTGGATGGCAATCAATCAATTAAAACATTTAGATTGAGTTGATAAATTAAAGGTTTCAAGCATGTGAGTGAAGTTTTATATTTAAAGTTATTGACCCTATAATATGCCAAGCCCCACTCAGACATAGCAACAGAGGCAAGAATTGATTGCCATACATGATAGAGATTTGTACAAAGAGGAGCTCCACATTTTTGGGAGGAGCTGCAACTTACATTATGAAAAAATAAACGGAGCAAAGTTCCATGGTAAGAAAAGGATCGCATGTTAATCTTTCCAAGTAGGGCGAATTAAATGGAGACTGCCAGTTCAATGACCTGATTAGATAGATAGAACGGGCCATTGTCTTCACACACACACATACACATGTTCTTAGAAGGCTTTAGAAGTGCAAGAGCATGCAACCCATAGAAAAATCCTCAAGGTGTTTTGAACTAGAGCAGAGCACAAGAAACTTTTTATACTTTTCTCCCACTTTGGAGAAGTAGTAATTCACATGGACCAGGGGTGCCACCATAAAATGAAGTGCTTCACATTTGCAGCATGATAATGAAGCTTGAACCCCATGTGAGGAATGAGAAGACCATGAGAGATAGCTAGAGAAAGCCCATGTGAAAGATAAATGGTTTCATTCCTTCAAATGTATAACATGCTTTTTTTTGTTTGTGACATTAAAAGCAACACAAAAATGGTTCTATTTCCTTCCCTAGCCAAAGAAAAGAGAGTGGAGGGGCGGGGGGAACATTTTTGTTAAAAGAAACCAAAAATGTATTATAAAAGAAGATGCCTACTATTATAAATAAAGAGGACATAGTCAAAATTCAATCCTAATAATAACATGTGAAGGGGAAGCACCATTAGCTACTAAGGAAGAAAGTCAGTGACAGTATGAAAGAGAATGTGTAGAAGGAAAGGCCCTAGAGGAGAGCAATCGGTCCTATTTTCATCATTTATTTTATTTGTTGCTTTCTCTTAACAAATTTGTAGGGTTCCTAGCATGTTGCACATTCAATTTGAATGATAGTTTTAAAGTAAATTTTTAAAGAGGAATAAGAAGTCACCAGATGGAGTATGAGTGACTTTTCAATCTATGCACCCTATCAATGACTGTGCAAAATGTATGATACATTGTGCTGGATCTCCACAAATGAATGTCAATTTAGAAAAGGGGTGGAGGAGATCTACAAAGCTAGAGTCATTGCTAGCATGAGATATCCATTGTTAACTTCAAAAAAGGGAACAAACTAGCATTGGTTTTGAACAAAGCAGAGAGAAAACTCACAAACATTATCCCACATTACTAAAGCAAGGGTGCTTTTAAATTTTTAAATACAATTCCACTTATAATGCATTCTGTCTAAGGGCATTGGGCTTTTTGAAAGCCAAGGCTCATAGGTGGGGCCCAAATGAGTAAGTGCCAACTGGTAGGTCATCTGGGGTAATTTTGGACAAACGCACAAATCTAAGCACCCACATGGATCAGTAATGAAGCAAG
Source organism: Cupressus sempervirens (assembly GCA_028749045.1). Classification (NCBI taxonomy): domain Eukaryota; kingdom Viridiplantae; phylum Streptophyta; class Pinopsida; order Cupressales; family Cupressaceae; genus Cupressus; species Cupressus sempervirens. The sequence goes on along the minus strand of CM053787.1, from coordinate 961,989,558 downwards.
ATCCAATGAATAACAAGGTACCATGTGGCACAAATTTTGAGGAGGTTGTGACATGGTGCAGATCTCACAGATGCACCAAATTGTGACACATGGCAAATTTGACAATGGTCACTATGTCGCCAAGTGAAAGATACTTGAAATTTAAGTATGTGATATAGTGACTAGTTGGGTGTTGGGGATGTGTCAAGTTGACATAGCACTGATGTGACATGCTTAGGTGGTAGTAGTTGAGATGTGTCACATGGTCGCTCTATTGTTGATGATGTGGTAGAATGCTGACTAGGATAGAGACATAGTGACTGATGATGTGGCATGGTGACATGGAAAAATAGGTAGCCAATTACAAGATGCCACATGGTAATGATAGTCAACCAGGTTTGATCTACAGGAAAAATGGTGGAAATTTCAAAAGGTCCCAAAAAAAAATTTTTTTAATTATTTCGTTTCCTAGCATACAGGTTCCCTTCGAAATAAATTTTGCATTATTATATAGCTTCAACTTTATAAAAAGAAAAATTTATGCAATAATGTTATGCAAGGGTATAGAAGGAGCCTATTTTTCAAATGGCTACCAGAGGGGCAATTTTTGTCTGAAATAGGTGTTTCAATATACCATTAGAACTAAGAGGAAACAAATTTTCCAAATATGAAGTTAGATTTTTTACAGCTATTCACAAGTCTACTCTATAAGAAGATTTATGTTTTCTGGGGTATTCTCAACAAAACAAGTAGTTTTCACCATTAAGCATCAAAATTGGTTAGGAGGTAGATATAAAGGTTTGTTGAAGCCTAAATGTGGAGAAAAGTAATTCTAAAAAGTTTTCTTGGCTTCTAAAGGTCATTTTTAATTATTTTTGCTTTTGTCTTGAGTTCAAATCTAGCAACAAAATCAGTTACGATTTCCATCAAGTATCTAAATCACTTTATGCTTTTGAGAGCCAAAATGAATAAGGATTTGATTTACCAGTTGCAAAGGGAGATAAGTGAGATTCTTTTCACTGCTAGGTGATGTTTTTCAAGTGGGCACATGTCATCTTCACAATAGATCTAGGAAATTCACTCTCCTATACATCAGTCTCTTTCTCATTCTTTGTGGAGGTTCTAGTTTTGGAGAGAAAAAGATTCATTGCTGTGATACCATTTGGGGTTCCAAATTTTCATTTTGAGACCATTGGTTCTAGTTTTTTATATGTTTTCATGATTGTGATACCATTCGCTTCAGTAATTTCTCTTGTATTGAGCAGCATTAAGTCTTATACAGATAATTCTCATTTGTTAGGTTATTTGTGAATCATCTTTGTACATCTTTCATGTATTCATTTTCAAGGAAAATGAATAAAACATAGCAAAGAGTTTACATTCATTTTGAATCCAGTCTCCTATTCATAGGTTTGTGATTTCTTCTAATTTGTGAACCCAGAGCATAAATTAGGTTGTATTTTGTTTAGAAATGCATGTGGTTGAGTTATTTTTCTTGTGGAACAAAGGGCCATGTAATTTCTTGATATTTATCACAAGGTTTTCACATTTCATGATGGGATAGTTCAAAGTATGAGATTCATTTTGATGTGAATATCTATTCACAATGTGAAAGATAGATCAAGGATCTTGTTGTAGAAGTTATGTCAAAGATTTCTAGGAGATGTATGGTTGTAATTCATGTAATTGCCCAATGGATAAGGCACTGATCAGCTATAGGATCATTTAGTTTTGTTCCTCATACCTATGTCTTGGTGATGCCATTGTTTGCACATAGTGGCTCGAGGCCATTTCGTGAAGTCCCATTTTGAGCAATTTCCAATTCTATATTTTCAACTAAGTCTCAAACAACGATAGGATCTTGTGTTTGCATGAATATCTCATAGCCAGTAATGTTTAATGACTTGCTACTTTGGGAGTTTTTAGTGACCATATCAAAGAGCCTATATTTCATATTTCAAGTCATTTCAAATCAATTTGACTAGGTTTTGAATCCCTCAAAGTTGGTCATTTATTGATGTCATGCTGATGCAATTTGTTCTAAATTTTGGGAAGCCCTATTTGACTTGTTATAATTTTGACCGTGCCGACTGAATTGAGAAAATTCTTTTTGCATTGCATTTAAAGGTCAAGATTTCCTAAATTTCAATTTTGAGCTTATGATGAATTCGTTTGATCAGTTTTTGAACACGATTCCAAATGCAACTTGTAACTTTTTATTGTTAAGAAAGGCATATTTGTCAAAACCCCTGTTCATGATGTCATATGTCAAAATTAGTGATAGATGAGATCAAATAGATTGTACCACTATGTTGTACTCTAAAAATGCTTAAGTGTGCCAATTTTCAAATCTTGAAAAATCCATCTACACACTTTTCCAAGTCCATTCCATTTTTAAAAATGTTTTTTTGCCATTGTTTCAATCTACAAATTCTTAGTAGCCTACTTTGACCGCTCACCATTTATGCCCAATTATTCATCATGAGCCCTAATAAAAAATGTATACTCTCCTTATGATAGTGAACCAATGCCCCAATTTTCATTTCCACAATTGCTAGTTTACCTAGTTTTCAAAGTCAATTTTGAATGTGATTTATTTTTTCTGACATGTTTTCTTGCATGCAATTCTAAGTGAGCAACTTTGACAGTCAATATGTTTTGACTGAGAATTTTTTATGAGAAAACATTTGATAGGGTAAGAGTATGCATAACAAAGAATTAGTATTATTGATCTTATGACCTGATCAAGTGTTTTTGTCAGTTTTCAAACTCAGTGAAAGGATCTCCTGGCACCAAATTGACAAGTTCCAAAAAGAGGTGAAATGTGTTTTAAAAGGTGGAAAAAGTGATGCAAACTGATTGATTCTTCATCGAATCAGTATTAGATCTTTTATAGATCAATTTGACACTTTAGTTGTTCAAAAACAAATTTTTCTATAGCTAGACCCACTTTGGGGTCCTACCAGCATCATCGAACTGATAGGAGAATGTAACATTGAGATAAAAGGGGGGAGTAGATATTACTTTGAAGCTTTGAAGATGATCATCCACTTTCATAATGATCAAATAAAGACTAAATAACAATGATTATGTTTTAAATTTTTGATTTAAAGATGATCATAGTTCCAACATACATCATCAAGATGGGTGGGTTCTAGGTGGAGTAAGCCTTGGCATGTTTTTAATCTATGCATTTGGATGGCAATCACTCAATTAAAACATTGAGATTGAATTGATGAATTAAAGGTTTCAAGCATGTAAGTGAAGTTCTATACTTAAAGTTATTGACCCTATAGCATGCCAAGCCCCACTTAGACATAGTAGGGGAGGCAAAAATTGATTCCCATACATGACAAAGATTCATGCAAAAGGGACCTCCATGTTTTTGGTAGGAGTTGTAGCTTACATTATGAAAAAATGTTAATAAAGGATCTAATGGAAAGGATCTAATGTTAATATTTTCAAGCAGGGTGAATTAAATTGGGACTGCCAGTTCAATGATCCAATTAGATAGATAGAAGAGGCCATTACCTTCACATGCACATGTTCTTGGAAGGCTTTGGAGGTGCCAGAGTAGACCACCCATAGAAAAATCCTCAAGGGGTTTTGAATTGGAGCAGTGCACAAGAATTTTTTTAAAATTTTCCCCCACATTGGAGAAGTAGTAACTCACATGGACCAAGGGCAACATCATAAAATGAAGTCCTTCATATTTGCAGCATGAGAATGAAGCTTTTACCCCACGTGAGGAATGAGAGGACCACCATAGGTAGTTGGAGAAAGCCCACGTGAAAGATAAACGGTGCTATTCCTTCAAATGTAGAAGATGCTTGGTTTTTTTTGAAGAAGCCACAAAATTAAAAGCAACACAACAACAATTCTACTTACCTTCATAGCCAAAGAAAAGAGGGGGGAGGGGGAGGGGGTGTTTTTGTTAAAAGGAACCAGTGAAGTATTATAAAAGATGATGCTTGTTGTTCCAAAATGGAGGAAATAGTCGAATTTCAATGCTGCCAATAACATGTGAAGGGGAAGCACTATTAGCTACTAAGGAAGAAAGTCAACAATAGTATGAAAGAGAATGGATGTAGAAGGAAGGGTGCCAGAGGAGAGTAGTCGGCCCTATTTTTATTTTTTTTGTTTATTGTTTTCTCTTTATGAATTTATAGGGTGCCCAACATGTTGCACATTCAATTCAAATGGAAATTTTAAAGTAAATTTTCTACGAGGAATGAGAAGTTTCCAAATGGAGTATGAATGACTTTTCAATCTATGCACCCAGTACATGATTGTGTAAAACATATGATACCTAGTGTTGGTTCTACGCAAATTGATGTCGATTTAGAAAAGGGGTGGAGGAGATCTGGAAAGGTAGAGTCATTGCTAGCATGAGATATCCATTTTTAACTTCAAAAAAGGGAGCAAACCAATGTTGGTTTTGAACATAGTGGAGAGAAAACTCACAAACATTATCCTACATGTCTAAAGTGGGGGTGTTTTTTCACTTTTAAATACAATTCCACTCACAATGCATTATATCTAAGGATGTTGGGCTTTTTGAAAGCCAAGGCTCGTAGGTGGGGCCCAAATGAGTAAGCACTAGTTGGTAGGTTGCCTGGGGTAATTTTGGATAGACATGCAAATCTAGCACCCATATGGATCACTAATGAGACAAGATCCAATGAATAACAAGGTGGCATGTGCACAGATTTTGAGGAGGCTATGATGTGGCATAGATCTCATAGAGGCACCCGATTGTGACATGTAGCAGATCCAATGGTGGTCATTATGTCACCAAGTGAAAGATGCTTGAAGGTTAAGTAGGTGACATGATGACTAGCTAGGTGGAAATGACATGTCAAGTTGACATGGTGCTGATGTGGCATGCTAAGGTGGATTGGTGACTGGCAGTTGAGGTAGCAGTAGGTGACATGTGTCACATGGTTGTTATGTCATTGATGATGTGGCAAAATGATGTCTAGGATAGTGACATAGCAATTGATGATGTGGCATGGTGACATGGAATGATGTTGTGGCAAACTAGGTAGCAAATCACAAGATGTCATGTGGCATCCAGATGGAGATTGTCAAGTTATTGTGCAGGAAAAGAGCCAATCACAAGATGTCGCGTGGTGAGGGTGGTCAACCAAGTTTGACCCAGAGGAAAAATGGTAGGAAATTTCAAAGGTCCCAAAAAAATAAATTTTTAATTGTTTCCTTTTCTAACATGTAGGTTCCCTTTAAAATAAATTTTTCTTTATTATAAAGTTTCAAATTTATAAAAAGAAAAATTTACGCAACAATGCTATGCAAGGGTATCGAAGGAGCCTGATTTTCAAATGGCTACTAGAGGGGCAATTTTTGTCTAAAATAGGCACTTCAATATACCATTGGAACTAGGGGGAAACAAATTTTCCAAATATGAGGTCATATTTTGCATAGCTATTCATAGCTTCTCTCTATAAGCATATTTATGTTTTCCAGGGTATTCTCAATAGAATGGGTAGTTTTCACCATTAGGCATTAAAATTGTTTAGGATGTAGATATAAAGGCTTGTTGAAACCCAAATGTGGAGAAAACTAATTCTAAAAAGTTTTCTTGGCTTCTAGAGGTCATTTTTAACTAATTTTTTCTTTTTCCTTAATTTTAAATATGGCATCAAAATCAGTTATGATTTCCATCAAGTATCTAAATCATTTTATGCTTTTGAGAAGAAAAATAAATAAGGATTTGATTTACCAGTTGTAGAGAGAGATAAGAAAGATTCTTTTCAGTGCTAGGAGATGTTTTCCAAGTCGACACATGTCATCTTCACAATAGATTTAGGAATTTGCTCTCCTCTATATTAGTCTCTTTCTCATTCTTTGTGGAGGTTTCAGTTTTGGAGAGAAAAAGATTCATTGCTATGATACCATTTGGGGTTCTAGTTTTTCACTGTGAGACAATTGGTTCTAGTTTTTGATATGTTTTCATGACTATGATACCATTCCCTTCAGTAATTTCTCTTGAATTGAGCAAAATTAAGTCTTATATAGATAGTTCTTATTTGTTAGGTGATTTGTGAATCATTTTTGTACATCTTTCATGTATTCATTTTCAAGGAAAATGAATAAAACATAGCAAAGAGTTTACATTCATTTTGAATCTAGTGTTCTATTCATGGGTTTGTGATTTCTTCTAATTTGTGAACCAAGAGCATAAATTAGGTTGCATTTTATTTAAAAATGCATGTGGTTGAAGTATTTTACTTGTGGAACACAAGTCCATTTAATTGCTTGATATTTATCATAGGGTGTGTAGATTTCATGATGGGATAGTTCAAAGTACAAGATTGATTTTGATGTGGATTTCTATTTACAAGGTGAAAGATAGATCAGGGATCTTGATTGAAGAGTTATGTCAAAGATTTCTAGGAAATATATGGTTGTAATTCATGTAATTTCCCAAAAGATAAGGCATTGATCAGCTATAGGATCATTTAGTTTTTTTTCTCGTACCTAGGTCTTGCTAATATCAACATATTAAATCATCTTTGCCTTTTATGTTGAAAGTAATTCAAAGTCTAACGCCTGCTCAGCTTATCGATTACATTTTTTTGCATCTAGCTATTGTAGATTTATGTTATTGCATGGGTTTTTAGGATAAATAAGGGTTAAAGCTATTGATTAATAGATTCAAGAATATGTTCAGCACCGGTACCATATAGATTGAATCTAAGGTCCACCTGCTTAGGTGTTGTAGAGCCTAAAGTAGAAGAAGGGTCTAGCCTTATAGTTGGCTCGATGTATGAAAGTATATATTAAGGATGGGAGTTATCTGCCCTTAGATGTGTCTTGTTCTCTTCGGGGTAATTTGAAACTTGTAGCATTTCAAAACACCAACAAAATGTAGACTCAATATTCTTTGAAGCAAGACCATAGTTATCAAAAGTATCTAACTCAAAAGATGTTAATCTTCCAACTAGAGCATCCAAGGAAATTTTACAATTTGGATCACACCTCATCTATTGAATGGTAGATACTCTAATTGCATAAATAGGAAGAAGAGTTATAAGCACTTTACTTACAATAGTTTCCTCATTGATGTCTCCTCTAAATGCTTTTATTACACTTACACTAGCCTTGATTCTTTCCACTTATTTTGCAATGTTTTCATCTTCTTTCATTTTCATTTGATCAAACTATCCTCTAAGACTTTCTACTTTGGTTCTTTCTACATTTTCATCTCCTCTATAGATATCTTTCAATTTTTTCCACATATCAAAAGCAATTTTGCAATCCTTTACCTCATCAAATTTAGCATAACTAAGAACATAAGCAATATCAATCATCGTGATGTTATGGTTCTTCTTTTTATTAGTATCTTCAACTAATAATATTCTAGTGGGAGTCTCATATTCAGCATCAATATATTTGCAACTTGAATCACTAATACTACCCAGATGTAGTCTTATTAGTCCTTTCCATGCTACAAAATTATCTTTTTTTAGCTTGGAAATCTCTCTTCTATAAGACATCATAATCTTTATCTTAGGTCCTTGTAACCTTCTTTGCAAGCACCAACAACTCTGATACCAACTATTGGAAATATAAGAGGAGTAAATGAGAGGGGGTGAATCAGTTACCACTAAAATAAATCCCATATCCCTTAGATATTATTACAAAAAAAATAAACTCTAGAAACTAAATACTACTAATGCTAGGCAAATAAAGAAATGTTGTAACTCGGTAAACACTATACTTGCTCAATAAATGTTAACATGCAAATCTTTAGATATTATCTATGATTACTATTACTTTAGCTTAGTTGCAAACACATAAAATTAAATAGCATGAACACATTTGACACCAAGTTTTAATATGGAAACCCAATTTGGGAAAACCACCAATTGCAACTAGTTATTATTTTCTGTAGTGCCTACCCTCGTTTACATCTTTTCTGGACATTGTTGTTGTTATGATTAGACTATGATAGACTAGTTTTATGTTGAAGGATTAGTGGTATTGTTTTGAGACTATTAGACATTATGTTATGGATTCAGTGGATATATGATGAGATCATTTAGACTTTACATTTCATGTATGCATGATGACCATTACATTGCTTTTAGTTATTGTTGATGATTAGTCAGATAGTTTATTATTTCATGTGGTTTTTTATGGATACTTACCCCATACTTACATGCTTATGGTGTGTGTTTTTTCTTATTGTATGGCATTTCTAATATTGTTAAGGAAGGGAGTCACCTGCTTAGTTGGGATCTACACGATGCACCACTTCCTGCCATTATTTGTTTAGCTTAGCATTATATATATTGTATGTACATGCATGGCTTTTCTGCAAGTTGCAAGTATCGGGTATCAACTTTCCTAAATTTTTCAGGATGAGCGTACCCTATCATACTATCTCAATGATAAGAGAAGGGAGATAAATTCTCAAGTCCAAATCTCAAACCCTCAAGTCAATTGTCCTAGTGAGGTAGGACAAGTATATGGATATTTTACCTATCGAATGTATGTGATGACATAATTCATGATTTTTAACCCTTTAGACTGATTTTGTGTGAATTGCTCTAATGAGTTTTCATATTTTATCTTGGAGGTCTATGGTGAATTTTCTATTAATTAAGTCTTAATAAATAGATTTAATTAATTAATTATTTGAGAAAATTAATATAAAATATCATGATCTTTGATATTTTGATTATAATTAATTAAATGTGAATTAATTGAGGAAAAAAGAATTAAATAAAAGAAAATTAGAAATTAAAATTAATAATAATAATAAAATAATAATAAAGTAATAAATAAATAATAATAATAAAAGTTATAAAAAATTAGAATGAAAGTTATAAATATTTAAATAGAAATTAAATAAAAAGTAAATTGGAGTTATAAGCTTGCATGGGAATTAATGCACCTTTTCATTTCTTATATGTCAACAACACGGGGGTTAGTGCATCAATTAAGCACATGGTGTCTACAACCCTATGGCTCATCTAAAAGGTTGGAAAAGACCCATGCTTAGTTGGTGACACCTTCTAGCTATTTCTAGAAGCATTCTAGAGGTTTCCTGAGAGCTCTTTATATTCAGGCATTCCTAGAAGCTTAGACATACCATTGGAGAGCAATTGGAGCATTGGAGGACTTGAGAACTCTAAAGAAGGGAAGAGCTTGCTCTGCAGGTTTTCTAAGGAAGAGCGAATTAGCATCAAAATTTGGGTAGATTCTTGTGATATTACTTATGCTATTTCTGCATCTTGCATCCCCTGTCTTCTTCATGTCTTCCATATGTCTTCTAAGGATTTTCCTATTTTAATTGTATGCATTCTCAATATGGGTAGTTAAATTTATTTGAGAATTTTATATGCATAGATTTGAAAAGAACACGGGGCTAGGGTTTAGATTCATAGTCAAACCCATTAGATTAATTAATGGAAAAAGTTTGAGATCAAGGATTATAGGAAAATTTTGTGAATTGGAATTTATATTTTGTGTATATAAATGTTTATATTTTTAAATCTGCATGCATATATATATATATATATATATATATATATATATATATATATATATATATATATATATATATATATATATATATATATATATGTGTGTGTGTGTGTGTGTCTATATGTTGTGATATTTGATTAAACTATAAACACACACACACATACACACACACACACACACACACACACACACACACACACACACACACACATATACTTATATATATACATACATATGTATATAAATTAAAAGTCGAATGGCATATATTTCGCAGTGAGCGAATGTTTTAAAAATCGCATCGCGATTCATCTCTAAGAAAAGTGTTTTAAAAATGCTATTGAAAAATATTATTAAACATTTCTTTGGGCGGGTATATGACCTGTACCCTGTACGTCGGGAAACGACATCATACCTATGGTCGCAAGTACTGCAACTGTTGTCGCAGGCCTGCGACGGTAGGCATGGTGGCCTCACGACTTTTATAGCCGACAGTGATTGTTATTAAACAGTAGTATGAGATTAAAGTTTTAATATGACATCAATCAAAATTTTGTAATTCGATTTTATATTTCATTTTTTTTATATATAAAATGCAACAATTATATATATTTATATATATATGTATATATATATATATATTTAAATATAAATATATATATATGTATATATGTAAGTATGTAAATATGTTAATTAATAAATTTAAATTATTATTATTTGATAAAGATATATATATTAAAGGTTCATCTTTTATAACAATGAGTTATTTTATAATATTATAATTTAATTATAAGATTTAATTAAATTATTAAAGAAAGAATATGCAATTTAATTAATAATCTTGTGGGGGACGTTTTCAAACAAAGATTATAATTGAAAGATGGATTTTAAGGGAAACTTTTATTCATCTAAAATAATACATGTATAAAATGTTCCTCCATTTATTATCTAAACTTGGATACATAAACCGAGACCTCTACATTTTAATTCAAGTTTGTAAATTTAGCAAAACCAAAACATGTGTTTGCATTGGGTATTCTTTATGTTGTTTTTCTGGATTTTGGGTTGACTAGTGTTGACCAGTATAGGACGTCTACCAAAGGCTTGGGGGTTATGTGATTGTGATGTCATGATGATGTTTTAATCTTGATCTTTATAAACCCAACCATGGTTATGTGATGGAATGCTCTATGTATTGGTTGTAATTACTGATTGTTATAGTTGAGATTCTTATGTATGAGACACTTGAATTAACCATTTTTGGTCATCGATCAATTATCCTTGGTTATTTTCTAGTCGCCACGATGGGACTGAAATATGGATTTATTCTTCATGATGTCATGTTGTGACATGTTTTGACTCAACCATTTTGGAGTCTTCGATCAGTATGATTGAGATATATTTTGGTTATTGAGAACCATTGGATACTTTTGATTATCAGTGAAACTTCAGTTGCCAATAGAGAGCTGTTGTGTTCATGATTTTCTTTGGATATTTGCTCATGGAGATTTGATGCTTTTATGCATATTTGATGATTTTATTATGGATTATCTTTTGTGATTTTGAGATTTATGATTCCATAAGATTAGGGTAGGATATCTATATGTAGTGTCAGGAAGTGTCTTGCAATGGGAGTCAGGGCCCTAAGAGGCTGCCAGGGTAACTCATTGTAAGTTGGATTAATAAGTGATAACATTCACACCTAATACTAACTGAATAAACCTAAAAAGATAAGTGTTTTGGTTCTCGCCCATGCCTTGAATTCTTGTATAGACTAGGATGGGAGTAGAGAGAACGCATGGTTGTGACCTTGCATTCCATAGTATGCCTCATCAATATGAGAGGTTAGTAGTGGCCGCATGAGATCAATATGGACCCGTGGAGTTTAGCTAACTGTCAGGGTAACTTGTACGTGATAAATGTGATGACACTTTCTTACTTGCATAGTAGGTTCCTACATGTCATTGTGTGCCTCTGGGATTAGATGTCAATTTTTGTGTTTGGAACCTTTGATTTAGTATACTTTTAGGATTCCTGGACTTGCAAAGATTTATGTTATGTGTTTTGGATAGCCTGTTCGAAACTTGAGATTATCTCCTTAGCATGGTGGGAGTGGACCACTTAGGTACCACATGGTTGGGTGGTAGTGTTTTTCCACTTTTATCAATTGAGATTCATTGAGACATCGTGGCTGATGCGTCCTTCATGATGTTGGATATGTATTCTTTCATTGATGATTAGCATATGTTAGATGATGTTATCTTATGCCTATATTTGCATGTTAATCTACTTTCTGCATATGATGTAGTATATGATAGGAGTGACATTCCTACTGTGTTAATACCGATGATCTCTTCGGTGATTTGGAATGTTACACACAGAGGGATGGCTAAGATCCACGATGGTCTAATGATGCTATTAACGGTTGGGAGGAACCGTGCACTTAGTTTATTATGTTTGATCTTTATGATGGATGTATATCTTCTATGAAGGTGTATCATGTATATCATGTGATTATCTTTACTTTGATGTAACATGGATTAGAATAGGATGATGTACCTTATTCTACATATGTATATTCTTTTGAGCTTTTCATACCCTGTGACATGTACAATGGATGATTGAGCATTTGGAAATGTAATGTATAAACATTGGACTTATTATTATTATTTCATGTGGATGTTGTACTAGATGGATTCATTAATGTTAGTTGTTTAGATGTAATTCAATGTTAAGGGATCTTTAAAGAATGTAACCAGTTGTGTATGTTATGATGGACATTGCTATTGCTTCCGTTATGGTGCATGAGTTATATGTGGTATTTACTTTCATGTTTAAAAAAAAAAATGCTACCAAACTTAGTGAAATTCTAGGTTAATTCTTTGGATCCCTTGGTAGGGCATTACATTTTCACTCTTCTAAAGTGAGCCCTGTTAGGAACCAACCTTGTTAAAGGTTAAAAAATATTAGGTGTGACCCTATTAGAGGATTTAATTACCCTCTGAGGAATGACCTTGTTAGAGGTCTTAAGACAATTCAATAGAATTTCCACTTGTTAGGGGATTTAGAAATAGTTGTTAACCTAACTCTGTTAAGAGATTTAGATCACTGCTACAATTGTTAGAAAGTAACAATGAGATGATTTGAATTGAATGCAACTGAATTGCTGATTATAGACCTTTGTTCTAGCTTGTACTTGATCCCTCCTGATTGACTATATCTTTTCAACTCCACAAGGATATTCTACTTATCCTTTATTTCTTCTACTCACTATTAGATCTTCAATTCACTCACACATTCTTCTATTGATCCTTTTTTTTATTCACAAATTGACATTATACTTATATCATCCATATTGTCAAGTCCACTAAAATAAAACTTAGAATAATTAATATTCATCATCTCAGTTGGCTAGAACCAATAGATAAATTAATTAAGCTTAATATTCCAAAGTAAGAAAATCCTTCATTACTCGACCTAGCTCGGTAGACACTAACTTAGAAATAATTTCCTATGTTAACCAACAAAAGTTTAGTTAACACTACATACTCTTACAAATTCTTTGGTAATTGAGTGAGCTTGGTTAACACTGGTTCCATCCAACTTTTCCTTCATTAACTGAGTGAGTTCGATTAACACTCATATTCTACAAACTTTCCTTCAATGCCCAACTCAGTAGGCACTGCCTTTTGAACTAGGCAAATACAGTAATGCTCGGTACACACAGAAAACTATCTTCAATGCCTGAGTGAGCTTGGCATACACTGATAGAAACTTATATGACATTTGTGTAACATCAAAGACAACACACAACACACAATTAATCAATTGTATCCAACAAATTCAATCGAAGTTTCTTCAGGGAAAGAGTGCAAAGATGAAGGAAAGAACATGTTTATAGGTATGTATGTAATTTCTTATTATGATAACATAAACTATTTTAAAAATAATAGTTATGTTAATATTATGTAGAAAATTGGATTTCTAGGAAGAAGAATAGGAAAGAATGGACAATGCATGAAGGGTCCCACTCAACTAATTTGGAGGCCAAATGTAAGGATCTTCATCCTTGCCAATTTTTGCATTGAACAATCATAGTGAAAAGACTTGTTAGAAAAGAGACTGTGATGGATAATGTACAAAAAAATTTGTGTATTTTGATTATGGATGGATTGATGGATCTTTCTAGTGGAAGGTAATAAAGATGTTAAAAAGGTTGTATAAACCTCAATCATTGCACATCAAAAGCAATAGTTATTTATTGAGATTCCTGATATTTGAATAAAATAGCTGATAACTACTTATTTTCATTGGCACAGGGAAGTTTCATGAGTATTCTCTATATTAGAGAATGGAGGGGAAGACTGAGCCTTGTGATCTCTCATGAAACAGAGACATTATTAAAGAATTAGTTGACTTCTATGAGAAGAACAATGCAAGTGTAGATTAGACTTTAGCAATGAGAAGTTGCATTATCAGTTGCATGGATCAAGTTTGATTTCCTTGAGATAAAATAGGGAGTCTCATGATCAATGGGTAGTATTGAGAAAAATGATGTTTGACTCCCTCTTCCACCAATAGACTAAACATATTAGTACCATGCATTTTTTTAAATATTAAAAAGTAGTCAAAATTTGGAAGTGTAATGATCTTTATTTATAGCTCATAATAATTGAAAATTAGGGTTATTTGTATTGTGTGATCATTAAATATATTATCAACTTTGTAGTACAATTAATTGAATTCAATTAAATTTATTACATGAAAATCGCATTACTCCCTCTAATTAGTAAGGTCATTCTTCAATGGTAGACTAACTATGTGAAGTGCACATGAAAAAAGCTACATGTAGCATCCCTCAAGGCCTACCCCTAGTATTGGGATAAATTTCCATGTGCTCAAAATTATTCCACATTTCCCTTCCATAAAACCCATATCCATGTTGAAATAAATATAATTTATTTACTTTAATACAAATATTTTTGTCAGTCTATAATTATTACGAAATATTTATATGTTCCTTAAATATGTATATATTATACATGTCCATTCATGTTTATATAATGTGTTTAGCATATTAAATTCATTATTCATAACATAATATAAACACTTATATATACCTATCTATTTATATTTATATTTATATATCTTTAATTGATTTATTTGTATTGAAAGTGAAAGTTTTAGTAATATATACCTCTTAAGCTCCTCAACTTCATATTAAGTTGAACACATTATCAGTATCATGGGGTATAATGGTCCTTATAGTAAGTGTCTAAACCAATAATTTCTTACTATTTGATATGATTATTGTTTCTTAGTTTATATTTCCTTTGAATTTGAATTTGCATTATTTATTACTTTATTCTAATCACACCGGTCCATAGTTCTAATGGATACTTGGAAAAAATCTCAACTTTAAGAAGCACATGGTGCTATACCAAGAATGACATGTCATCTATTACTTTAGATCGTTTCTTATTATATTTCACATAGTGAAGGGTTTATATTTATATTTATATTATAAATGTTGAAATATTATGTTATTACTTTTGAAAGGATAGATATGAATTTATCATTTCTTATACATGTTTGGTGTAGAAATTATAGTCTTTATCATCTATATATTAACACTTATTTTTGAAGTTGATAAAAGATCAACCCCATAGCTCCCAAGAATCACCTGCATACAAAAACTTGTCACTAAAAGAGAGAAGAAAAAGCTATGGAGGTTGGAGTTCCCATATCCATAGATGAGACATTCTTGATGAGAAAAAAGAGAAATTGTTATTATAAAAAGTGAATAAATTTAATAATTAAAAAGAGAGATCATCCTTATAAAGGATATCAAAATCCTAATAGGTAACTAACCTAGTTTACATGCTAATAATTAATAAAGAATTAATTATTAGATGCCGAAAGTTTAGCTTAAGTAAGCTAGAGATAATAAGTGACTTAATAATTAAATCAATATGATTTAATTAAGATGAAATAACTTTATTACTTTAACACCTCTCCTTAAGATAAACTTAGGGAATAGATAAAAACTTAGGAACTACTACTAAAAGTGAATCTAGCTCCTGACAAGAAAGGTGTAATGAGGTACCCAAGCACAACCAAATCTTTGAAAGGAGAAGAAATAGAGAAAACCGCACGGGGAAAATCGTAATACAAAAAGACATGGAAAATATGTTGAAATAAACTAGGGATGTCCTAGAAGATAGGAACAAAAGATGATCATGAAGAACTCCATTGAAGCATGCAAAGTTCCAAAGCTTTGTCAAAAGTAACTGTTGATCTAAAGAACCTCCACTAAAATAGAACTTGACTAGGTAGAGAAGACTATAATCTACACTAAATTAGGAGGCACAAAAAAGAAAACAATTGAACTCAAAGATACAGATGGCATGAAACACGAAAGCTTGACGTGTTGATTAATTGAACATGGAAGGATCAAACAAAAGTAGGAGAAAAAAGAAGATTATTAATATGGTAAATGATTCATCTCACCAAAATACATAGGTACATAGCTACTACATCCACCTAGTACATAAGAACAAATACTAAATACATAGCTCACTCCATCAAACTAAGAAAACATGAGAATCAACAAAAGAACCCCCCTAATCTAGACAAGGGTGAGATGATAGGAAACTAGAAAAGTGGGGCTAAAGAACAACCTATCAAGTAACCATGATCAAGATGCACAAAAGAGTATATATATGTGTATTAAGGTAATCAAGCTTACTCACATCATGTGCCTAAAGTCACAATAGGGAAATTCACTTGACAAAGGAAGATGAAATATAGAGGAAAACCATCAACCCCACATGGCACTTTAATCAAAGTAGTGCGTGTATAATAAGGCACAAGCTTTGGTGAATACAAAGAATATAATAATCTATACGAGTGTTCTTAAATGAAACTACTTGGATCAAAAGGTAAAACAAGGAAAAAAAAAATTAAAACAAAAATACAAATGGAATAGACCACTTTGTCCTAGTGTGTTTGCAAGAATGCATATAGATTATGTCTATGTTAGTGTAAATAATTAATTATTATTACACTTTACTTAAATTTACTTAGGTTAATGCATTATCATATTAGTTTTCATGTAGACACCTAGGAGTATGTGTAGTCATATGAGTTGTCTTGTTGACAACACAAGAGTTTGCATAATCATCTGAGTTGTCATGATGACAACATAGTTGTTTTTATTTTAATTGAGCACATGGTATCTACATCTCTTTATGAGATACACCTATGCAAAATTATCCTCTCATCATCACACAAACTCATGTGCTCAGTGGAGGATAATTCACTCTTGGTCGACATGTGCTTAGTTGCAAACCTTATCACTTTGTTGTCTCCTAGTCATTCTAGATGCCTTTATATACAGACACTTCTAGTGTATATTCATATGATAATACAACATCTGATAACATATACAATTGATATCCATTATTATTTTGATCATTATTGAGATTCTCATTTGATCATCATTAGTCTCTCTTGTACTATCTATTGAGCTTCTTGTTCTTGGTGTTGAATTATTGCCTTAGGAAAATTCTTACCTAGTATTAGAGCTATACCAAATTATTACATGGTATCAGAGCCATAGGAGTTTCATTGCATAGCCATTGGGGAGATTTTTTTTTAGGTCAAGATTGGAGCTTACTAGTGCAAGTATGATATTGGTATCACATTTAGAAGGTCAAAAAACCACCAAATCAACTTTTGTTTCATCAAATTTGGACATCTAACGTGAAATATAGAGTCATTTATTTTTTGGAGGTGCAACAACGATAATTTAGGAAACATAATTACAAAGGTAATTTTCAAATAGCGATATCTCCCTCATATAGACTCATTTTTTTGAGCAAGTTTTTTGTTTTGGGGTAGAATTTTGTGATCCACACATTGGTGCATGTTTTTTGAGATCTTTGTTCCTTTTGTTTTTTTTTAATTGCCAATCTCAATTTTTGCAACTTCAAAAGGTTTGTTTGGGCTCATCTAGACACATATTCAGGTGCTATTATTTTTTAGAGTGCATTATTTTTTGTCTACTTTCTATATATGGTATTAGTTTGGAGTAATTTCTAGTAGACATAGTATTTTCAAATTTTGGTCTCATTTTGGCCCATTGGCACTTGTAATTAATTAGATCCATGAGAGGTCTTGTGTCTTATCTTGTTGAGTCCGATATAGCTTCATATTTTTTGTTGTAACCATCAAAATCAAAACTTCACTTATGTCCTAAATTGGTAAGTGGCTATTGTATTCACACTAATTATAAAGTGCCTAAAGCATTCATTTGGGGGAGTTCCTTTGATTGTTTTTTTCATTTTGGGGGTGCCTTTATTTATTGATCTCATGGAGTCATGTCATAAGTATTAGTTTTGTTTAAAATTGAAGTTGACAAAAAGGAACTATAAGAAATGGAGTGCTTTAATGATTGATCATCTAAGAGAGCATAAGGAAGTATTTCCTTTTCTATTTTCCAAAGAACTAACCTCTTATAATGATTCATTTCCTATTAACATAATTGTGCAAGCCATTTTTTTCAATATTAGTTATGATTGTTTTGATGTCCTTAGAAAGGCCAGTGAACCTTATGACCTTTGGATGTGCCTTTGGAAAGCATATGGAGATCCACATGTCCCTCCAATCACTCTAGTTGTGGTACCTACAACTCTAGTTGAGATAATACCTCTTGATGCTCTCATTGCTTCTACTAATCCAGTTCTAGCCATAGATGCTCCTAATTCAGTGTAGTAAGAAACATCATGTCTTCCTATTTTAGCTGCATGGGATGACTTCCTTCCAGGCATTGTAGTTTTGTTTGTGGAGTCTTACATTGAAGATGTGGGAGACATTATTGATGACATCCATCTTCTCTCTACTGAGGATAATTCTTCTTTACTTGTTATGAGAGAACACTCTGACCCTCAACCACTTGATCTTTCTTTTAAGACTAACATGGTTGTGCAAAATTCTTTTCAGCAATTGGAGGACTCTTTTACTTCAAAGGAGACATATTAGTCTTTGGATATCGTATTCCAATTTCCTCAGACATCATATATTTTGAGGATTCCTCCTACTAGTTGGGGAGCATTCTCTACTACACCTATGGCACCACTTCTTTGTATAAGGAGAAACATCATTTAATTTTCATGGTGCAACTTCTTTAGTCATTAAGGAGCTTCTTTCATGGCTGTACATTCATCATTGAGGGGAGGCTACATTGCTTCTCTTCCCATATCTTCCTATAAGGATGATTCATTGTCTTTGGAATTTGGTTTAGTTTCATACATGGACATTTTAGCTTGTTTTCCACCTTCTTTTGGGCATCCACTAGATTGGCTTGTGGCATCTACATCCATCAAGGATTTCTCAAAATATGAGAAGACTTCAAACGCAACATCCATAGCATACTACATATGGATTCATCATCTAGCTTCCTAGACATAATGGAAATTATACTTGCACCTATACTTGGTGTATCTTCTTCCTAAAGGGAGAAATGTTGTTTGTAGGCATTGGATTCTCTTTTGTCTCCAAGAACTCATCATTAGGAGATCTTCCACTGAGAGGGGATTTTATTTCTCTGTATTTTCTTATTATGGAGGGATTCTCTATTGTATATGCATGGTGTATAATGGGGGGGTCTTGATTATTCCATCTATATAGCATCTTTCCTTATTGTACTTTTTTTTGAGGGGGGAGGGTTTTTCCCATGAGGTTTTCCCTCTTTCTCCCTTTTCAAAGATATTACATTGCATTTCCTTCCATTGCATTATATGTAGAGCATTGCATTTATACATGGGTACCTAACATGGCCTAGTATCTAGGAGCCACATTGCATCTTGCATTTAGCTTTGTGAGCTTAAGTGCATTCTCCTAAGTTGAACTTAAGGGGGGGTGTTATTGTAAATGATTAATTATTAGTTTTCATGTAGAAACCTAGGAGTATGCATAGTCATATGAGTTGTCTTGTTGACAACATAGGAGTTTTCATAATCATCTAAGTTGTCATGATGACAACACAATTGTTTGTACTTCAATTGAGCACATGATGTCTACAACATCTCTTTATGGGATAAACCTATGTAAAATTATCCTCTCATCATTAGACAAGATCCTATGCTCAATGGAGGATAATCTACTCTTGGTGGACATGTGCTTAGTTGCGAGCCTTATCACTTTGATGAATCCTAGTCATTCTAGATGCCTTTATATATAGGCACTTCTAGTGTGTATTCATCTAATAATACAACATTTAATAACATATATAGCTAATATACATTATTATTTTGATCATTATTGTAATTCTTATTTGATCATCATTAGTCTCTCTTGTTCTATCCATTGAGCTTCTTGATCTTGGTGTTGAATTATTGCCTTAGGAAAATTCTTATAGTCTAAATAGATCACAACATAAGGCTAATACAAAAGATAGTACAACCCATGAAAAATCATCTAAAGTAAAAAAATTTATCCTCAGAGTTAAAACAACCAAGATATGCATGAGAATGAAAAAATTGAAAAAGATTGAATAATATATGTGTGGATAAAAATTTGGAAAAACAACCAACATCACTAGAAAGAGCTCTTAAATATTTTTCCAACAATGTAAGGAATTACCAAATTGGAGATAGGATGCTCAAGATATGTCTCTTAGAGTACAAAAAAGAACCTCTAGGTTTGATAGTAAAAATAGCCATTAAAAAGTATCAAAACTAAAAAAAATACCTATACCACTATGACGGGCTCATAACCACATTTGCAGTGATATATTGTTTGTAGAAAAAAGAGTCCATATGCCCAAGATAAGAGAATAAAATGAAGGTAGATCCAAAGAAGGCCTTAAGGGGTGATAGGAATACTGATGCAATGCTTACATCAACAAGTAACGAGGATAAATTTAAAAAATGCATAAAATATGACCTTGCTACCGAAAAATCATGCTACTAGAAAAAGACCAATAACCCAAAAAAAAATTGCCAAAAATTAGAGGGGCCAATGGAAAAAAAAAATTATAGTGGCCAAAAGTAAAGCATGTGTTTTTAAAAAACATAAATAATGCCCAAGAACCCAACAATAATAATAGAGAAACACCATTAATTCATGCCAAAACTCATGTAACATAAAAATAATCTTTAAAAAGCCAAAAATCTTGCTCCAATAAAAGCCTCACAAAAAATACATGCACTTCAAGTGCTATCTCCAAGGTTAATGGTCAAAGATCATGTTGGTGACTCGAGTAAGACAAAGTGCTTGTCCATTAAAGGTGCCACATGTGGAAATATCACCAATCACGTATATGGAAAATTAAAATTCCAAATAAGGGGACTTGGTTTGGGCACACTAATGTGCACCATGTGGCATAAATGGAGGAGCCATCATAAATTTTTTAGGAGAGGAAACAATTGTTGAAATTGGTAAACCACTGGTCATGGCCAATATAAAATGATTCCCTTGTGCCAAAATAAAATTCAATCACAAAATCAGAGTAGGATCTCTAGTCATAAAATGCATCCTAAAATTGTCCTCAATCCACCCACAAACTGCTAAACAATCATGTGATTGCAAAAGACCACCTTATTTGGTTTGAAAAAATGCCAAAGACTTTGGCCTGACAAAACCTATTGGAATAGAGAAGCCATGTGGTAGTTTATGGTGAAAATTCCAAGAATAGGTGCATTGAAGGAATATGGGCCTGTGGCAAAATTCTTGAAGAAAACACTATGGAGGTTGGAATTCCCAGATCTAGATGAGACATTCTTGATGAGAAAAAAGAGAAAGTGCTATTATCAAATGTGAATGAACTTAATAATTAAAAAGAGAGATCATCCTTATAAATGAGATCAAAACCCTGATAGGTAACTAACCTAGGTTGCATGATAATAATTAATATAAGAATTAATTATTATATGCCCAAAGTTTAGCTTAATTAAGTAAACTAGAGATAATAAAAAACTTAGTAATTAGATCAATATGATTTAATTAATAAGAAAAAATTTATTACTCTAACACTTATTAATGCCAAATTCAATTACAATTGCATCCTCTTTATTTTCCTTTCATTATCCTATTTTTGTGGGGTGTTATATTATTATTTTTATTTAGATTCCTTCTAGTCCACCTTATCTCTATGTCCATTATTAGCTCACACTTCTAGAGCATTTTCTTTATTTTTTTAATTTTTGTATCGAGCATTTGGCTTGTGCTTTGTTAATTCTATGTAGATCCCTTGTATTTTAAGAGTTTTAATTATTTATTTGTTTTAAGTTCCTCGGTGTGCATGTCTTTGTTATTTTTGGTGAATGGGTATGTGCAGGATCATGATGGGTCAAAAATTGCGATGTGAAAAGAAATCACCTTTCATCTGAATTTGGTGAAATGAAAAGGGATTCTTAAGAAAATTATTAGCTTTCCATTAATATAATAGATGTCAAATTATAAGTTCATTAAGTAATTATTACCTTTTCCCTAATTGAGTTACTTATAAAGTGTTGATTTACCTAATGATTGAAAAAAAAGTTATAACTTTAAAATGGTATAACATTCTCAAAATTTGAAAGATATGTCACATTCTATGCTTTTCCTACTATGTGGGAAAAACACACTATTAATTTTTTATAGTTTTGAGTGAGTTAAGGTGGTTAGACATGAGAGTTTTTTAATTTGAAAAAATGTTGTAGAAGAACATTCAAAATTAATTATTTTCTTGAAATAAAATTACAAAAAAATATGAATCACATCTAGATATGAGTCTACTTCTCATACCTAGAATCATAAAAAAAACTATTATTATTTGATTGTGATTAAGATGGTCAAACATACACCTACTTCTTATTATTTCCTTTTTTTTTTGTACTTTTACATTGAAATCCAAATTTTTACCAATTAAAATATTTTTTAATTAGAAAAGGTCTAGTATTTTAGAAACTAAATTCAATTTACTAAAAAAATTTGATATAAGATTCATAGCTAGTCCAAGTTTTCGCATCAAGTTGACAAACATTGATGTCCTAATTTTTTATTGCCACTTAAGGTCATAGTTTGGCCCACCATGATCCTACTTACACACAAACATAGATATATATATATATATATATATATATATATATATATCTGTATCTGTACTTGCTTATTTTACTTTTCAAAAGATGGGTCATGTCCCCATTTTGTAAGTTATGTATTTAATATTACATTATAAAGTCATATAGATTAGCTTAGATATTATTTTACATAATAAATAAAATCAATTCATTACTAGTGATGATTATTAGTTTTATTTATTTATTATTGTTGTCATTTCATAAATAGATCTTTGATTATTTGAAATTAACAAATTACATATATATGTTATTAGTCATAATAAATATGTTTTAATCATTCATTTAAAGGCTCATTAGAGCTATCATAATCTTTATTTATTTGATTTTTCATAAATAGTGTCTCTTACGACTTCTATTATATGATATATTTATGAATCTATTGATGATGTGTTTAACCTTATTATTATAAGCTAACATTAAATCTTATCATTAAAGGGGATTTTATAGACCTACCCACCCAAAATTGATTTTCCTCACGCAATTATGATTTTTTGTTTCCTTGGTTGGATGATATTCCATCCTTGCTTCTTATATGAGTTTTGATTTTGAGTTAAATAATAGAATAAAGAGTTTGAACATGGCAGTAAGTGCACTTACGTTAAGAGGTAGGAGAGATTGCATTTCTTAATCAAATTTGTGGCTGTGAGATTGGTTAAGCATAATTAATTAATTTTTATTTGATGATGAAAGTTATTGTACACATAATAAATCAAATTGAATCTATATCTAATATATTATATGATGGCAAGTTATAGAATTCATAATTTTGAGGTTTTGAGTTGCCTCAAATAGTTCTAAACATAATTTGATTGATATCTTTATTAATAGTCCAAGTTTCAATGTCTTTTGTTGTAGTTATAATGATTAATTTAATGGTCTCTTTATAATTATTATTGTTCATTAAATTGAAATAGAATTAAGTCCTTTTTTCTTTTTCTTAAACAACTTATTTAGATTGTATAAATGTTAATGTAATGGGGTTATAGATACTCATCTACAAGTATATTCCCTCAACGTATTGGGACTGCATGTTCATATCTATCTTGGACTCTTTCCTGAAGGATTTTAGAATCACATTCTTACCCATCTTGGACTCTTTCCTTAGGAAATTTGAAACTATGTCCTCACCCATCTATGAATATTTCTTTAAAGCATTGAAATCCATGTTCTTAATGATCTTTGGAATTACCTATCTTGATTGGATTTACTCTTCTTCTCCAATCTTTAAAATAAATTACTTAAATTCAATACTCTATTCTTTTCATTGAAATGTTTATAATTTTATTTGCCCCATAGGATGGCGAGATCATGCTCTAATACCACTTGTAATAATACCTTTTTATAGGTCATAATAATTTCCAATTAGGGTTATTTGTATTATGGAATCATTAAATATATTATCAATTTTTTATTATAATTAATTTAATTTAATTTCTTATTTGAAAATCCCATTACTTCATCTAATTAATAAGGCCATTCTTAAATTTCAACTTATTGTGCAAAGGTTGCATAAAATAGATTAAATGGAACATCCCTTAAGGCCTAACCCTAATATCAAGATAATTTATCATGTGCCTGAAATCACTCCACCTTTCCCTTCCACAAACTCCCTATACAAACATTCCTCAGTATGGAGCAAGAGATAGAATTTCTTTGTTGAAATAAATATAATTTATTTTCATTAATAACAATAATTTTGTCAATCTATAATTATTATAAAATATTTACATGTCCCTAAGATATGTTAACATATAAATTCATTTGTATATAACATGTTTTACATATTAAATTAATTATTCATAATATAATATAAACACTTATATATAGGTATATATATATATATATATATATATATATACACATACACACATATATATACATACTATTAAAAATAATTGATCAATCACATTTTATCTTTGATGTTACACAAAATGTCATATCTTTACCAATCCATGTATATAGAGCTCACTCGAGTGACAAAGATAGTTTTTTTTATGTTTTCCAAGGATTCTAGTATTTTCCAAGTTCAGAAGTTAGTGTCTATTGAGTTCACTCACATGTCAAAGAAAAGTTAGTAGAAGTTGAATGTTAACTAAGATCACTTGGTTAACGAAGGAAAGTTGGATGGAACCAGTACTAACCGAGCTCACTTAGTTACCAAAGGAAGTTTGTGAAGATGTAGTGTTCATTGAGGTCACTTGGTTAACACAAGAAAATCATTTCTAAGTTAGTGTCTACCAAGAAAGGTTGGCTAATAAAGGATTTTCTTTTTTTGGCATATTGATTTAAATTGATTTGTTTGTGGGTTCTAGCCAACTCAGGAGATGAATATTAATTATTCTAAGATGTATTCAAGCCTACTTGAAAATGTGTATGATATAAGTATAAGGTCAAGTTGAGGATTGAAAGTGTGAGGGTATGGAAGAATAAGAGATGATTAGAGGAAGTGAATTAGAAGGATAAGCAGAATATCCTTCAGGAGCTGCAAAGATACATTCGATTAGGAAAGATCAAGTATTTGAGCTAGAATTGAGATCTAAAATAAAAAATATAGTTGTATTAGAAAGAAGGTCATATCATTGTTACTCTCTAACCATTGTAGTAGTGAATTAAATCTCTTAACAGAGTTGGCTTAACAGTTGTTTGTAAATCCTCTAACAAGTTGGCATTTCTAGACTGAAGTGTCTAAAGACCTCTAACAAGGCCACTCTTAATAGGGTGATTAAATCCTTTAATAGGGTCACACCTATCAGTATGTGTTGTAACATTTAACAGGGTTGGTTCCTAACAAGGCTTGCTTTAGAAGAGTGAAAATTAGTAACTATTTGCAATTAGTGGTTTTTTCCAAATTGGGTTTCCATGTTAAATCTTGGTGTCACTTGTGTTCATGTTATTTATTTTATGTGTATGAATCTAAGTTAATTAAGGTTAATCATAGATAACATATTAAGTTTTTCATGTTCTATATTTGACAAATAATAGTTTCTATTTCAATGATTACTGAGTTACAACATATTGTTATTGTTACTTGAGTGCTTCTGTGTTAATCGAGTAACAACAATTTCATCAGAGTTTATGTTTTGCATTGACATCTAAGGGATCTAGGATTTATTTTTGTGGTAACTGATTCATCCCTCCTCTCTCAATTATGGGTATGTGTATGATCATGGTGTGCCAAAAGCTGGTGATGTGAAAAATGTGGAGTTTTAAAATATCTAAAAGCATTTCAAAATTCGCTCTGACTCTTGTTCACCCATCATGATACCAAGGCTAAAAAGTTTGGGCAAATCCTTTTTGGATATCTAATAGGTTTATCGGGTACCTGATATCATATCAAGTATTCGATATGAAATCGGATATCCAAAACCTGCGATAGATTTAAAAACAAAAAGCTGAGAGTGAATTTTGCATTGCATTTTTTGGTTTGTTTGATTGTGCTCCATTTTGGGTATCGGATATAGGTAAATTTTTTTTGTATTTTTTATGATTTGAATGAATATTATTATAAATTAGTTATTTTAATTTTTTTTTTTTTAAATTAGGTTCTTTTAAATAGAAATTATGTTTTGCAAATTAATAGGTATGGTTGACCCAAATGGTGATGCTGAGCCAAGAAAAAATGTTCCTTGTAACCATCCACCAAAAAATTCAGTACCCCCTCAAATTTGTCAACCAAATGATCCCCTACCCACTCAAAACCTTCCTCAAATTGAAGATTTGATATTTTAAAATATCGTTGAACTAAGGGTTTTGCAAAGCACATATAATAATATACCTACATTGGCTCACATGTTATCCACATTAAACACCATAGTAGATAATATGGAAACAGATACCAATGAATAAAATGTTGCTCTTCACTCATGTGAGTAAATGCATGCCATTTTTGATGATGTGTTAGACTATTATGATGTTGCAACCCAAAATATAACTAACGATGATAGAGTTAGCCTTTTTCTAGACACAAAAATTGGTAAACTAGTAGATAACACAAAGCCCAAATTGTCAATTAAATGGTGCACAAATCATGCTATGCGTGCAAAATTTTGGGACCATTTTTGGATGGTTTTTGAGAACCCTCCACCCAATAGTTTAGAGGTGTCATTATATTTCATTAAAAAATCATATTCCAAATTTGTGTTGCACCTCAAGGTGAACTATTGGAGCATGAGGCCCAACATGGGTGTAGGAGGAGGAGCTCCTTAGAATAGACCCATTTCCCAATGGAAGAAAGCTAGAACATTTGCCCCCCTTGCTAATTTCTCTGCACCTCCTCTAGTACAACATCTTGATATCATTCCAGAGGCTAGCTCTTAGACTATTAGAGCCATCCATAGATTGAGTAGCCTATTGATATCCTAGGCTAGGTCAGTGTTGCCTCCCCATGTTGATGATGCTTGTGTGAGCTCATCATCAGCGAGATCATCACATATTTGTGTGCCTCATACTTGCATAACATGCAAGAATATTTTTCTAGATCCCACAAGTGATATTTTTTAGTAATAATTTGTATTTGATGAGGAGGATACACTAGACACGTGTACAGAGGCTAGACACCTTGACGTGAGAGAGGAGGGGCATGTAGAGGCATGGAATCCTTTTGTATCATTATGTGTATACATTTTTTTGGTATGACATATGTGATTTAAATTTAGTATTTATAATAGAGTAATTTTAACCCATACTAACTTATACATGTATGTAATCTTCATTCATGTTTAGTTGATGATCAAGGAAGAGATCAAATAGGTTGATAATGTCACACACTCGAATATTTCATTCAAACTTGAGACATCTAGAGTACATTAAGTTGTGTTCTCATTGTTTTTCTATTTGATATTAGAGCATATATGGTTTCTAATCTTTCTTTTCTCTTGCAGGTATCATTTGTCAGTAGGGGCCAGAGTGCAAGGGGTGAGGAATAACCCATTGATAAGGGAAAGGTAATTAGGTTCTTTTAAATTAATTAAATATCAATTCATTCTTGTAAAATGTTTTTGGTAGTAAAATTTAATTACATTCTTTATTGTACAAGGTGTGGCTACTAGTGATGAGTCTAGGCACATTCAACATCACAAACCCTCTATTGTTTCCATTCACAGCGAGAGCCCCATCATATGTATAAGTATCATTTATTTTTTATTTTCCTTATTTCCATAAAAAAATCAAAATTTATTTCCATGGTATTAACAACTAGTCTTTTGTATCACATAGGAAACACTTAGTGCATAAGAGGTTGGATATCAAAGTTTTGTATCTATGCTCATACAACCATTATATCTAGAGGAGTCGACAGAGGTAAGTTGTAGTTTGAATTCTTGATTATATGTTATAAATTTAGTATGCTATGAATTATAATGTTATAGTTTAAGTTGTAGATTCATATGACAAACATACTTGAACACATATAGGCCACAATCAACAAGGTTCAAGCATTGCTGAGAACATACAAGAGGACTCCTGACTAGTGTAGGAGGTCAATGAGAGAAATATTTATGATGAAAGTTTAATAATATAAATATTCATTAAAAAAATGATCATTATGCATCTAAGTGATCCAATTTTAGATACATAGTATCATATAAATTTAGTATTCTAACTAAGGGTTTTCTTTTTTGATTATGTAGGAGGTATCTAATCCACCTAGTGTAGTGAAGAGGCTGCATTTTGATTATCCACTAGCATCATAGGATGGTATAGTTGTTATAGGATGCATCATGAGAAAATTTGAGATGTCATATACCATATTTTAGATAGAAACATTGATATTATACACATTCTAATGGCATGATAGCCATATTTTGTATTTGGATCTATGTATTTTAATATATATTTGTGTAATTTGTGTTTGGATACATGAACTTTGATATATATATATATATATATATATATATATATATATATATATATATATATATATATATATATATATATATATATATATATATATATATATATATATATATATATATTTGTGTATTTGTCTATAGATACATGTATTTTGATATATATTTTTGTCATTTATGTGCATAATCATATACATATTAATTTAGTATAGTATTGTCCAATTTATCATGGATCGTGTGTATTGTTCATGTGTTTATGGAATATCATTCATTTTGATCATGTTTATAATATTCGATTCAAATGAAATAATTTGTGAAGAACATTTTTACAACCTTTACTATCAAACTTTGATGAAATTTTTAATTTTAAATGATATCATATATGTTTAATTTGAAATGATCTTTGCAATCCCTTAAGTTATGATGAAGGTTCACTTGCCCAAACACACTTAGAGCACCATGGAGATTCTTCAATATGAGGTGGTTGCAAAAGGTGGAGGCTCTCTACTACTAGAATAAGGGTGTTACTAGGGTTCACCCACCCATCAATATCTAATGGAGCTGATGATTCAATGACAAGATCAATGGTTTCAAAGATACACAGTGATGCACCAATAAACTGAGGCACTCTACAATTTTTGGCATTGAGCAAGATTGTTGTGGAAAATCCAAAAGGAATGTGATCTCTTACAAATAAGATAGGTTATTTTAGGCTTTGGCATGACCATCCTGTAACATTTGACATTTCAATGATATCCCCCATGAGCTTTGAGTTACAATCCTCAAAAGATTGACCTCCAAATGCACTTAGAGCACCTTGGAGACTCTTTCATTATGGGGTCACCATGAATGATGGAGGCTCTCCATAGCCAGAAAAGGGTGTCACTAGAGTTCACGTATGCATTCAAAGCTAATAGAACTAACAATTTGATGCCAAGATTAGTGGTTTTAAAGTCAAATAGTGATGCACCAATGAACTAAGGCACACTACAAGTTTTGGCATCGAGTGACATCAATGTGCTGAATCCAAACAAAATGTGATTTCGCACAAAAGAGATAGGGTTATTTAGGTCTTGGCATGACCATCATGTAACATTTGATGTTTCACCAATATCTCCCATGAGCTCCAATTTACGACCCTTCAAAGATCAACCTTGAAATGCACTTAGAGCACCTTGGAGACTCTTTGGTATGATGTGGTTGTGAATGATTAAGGCTCTCAATGTTTGTAACAAGAGTGTTACAAATGTTTACCCACCCATTTGGAGCTAATGGTGTTGATGATTTCTTGGGGAGACTAGTGATTTCAAAGTTACATAGTGATGCAACTATGAATTGAGGCACATTGCAAGTTTTAGCATCGAGCGAGATCATTGTGTTGAATCCAAATACAATGTGATCTCTCATAAATGAGATAGGTTATTGTAGTCCTTAGTATGACCATCTTTTAGAATTTGAGGTTTTAGCAATAGCCACCATGAGCTTTGAGTTATGACCCTTAGAAGATTGACATCAAAATGAACTTAGAGTACCTTGGAGACTCTTTGATATGGGGTGGCTACAAACACTGGAGGCTCTCCATGGCTAGAATAAGGGTGTCACTAGGGTTTACCCGCCCATCTAGAGTGAATGGCACTAAAAATTTGATGCCAAGATCAATGGTTTCAAAGTTACATAGTGATGCATGTATGAACTAAGGCACACTCCGAGTTTTTGCATCGAGTGAGATCATTGTGCCAAATCCAAATAGAATGTGATATCTTAAAAATGAGATAGGTTATTGTAGGCCTTAGCATGACCATCTTGTAGAATTTAAGGTTTCACTGATAGCCCCCATGATCTTTGAGTTATGACACTCAAAAGATTAATCTCAAAACAAACTTAGATGACCTTGGAGACTCTTTGATATGGGGTGGCCACAAATGTTGGAGGTTCTCCATGGTTAGAATAAGGGTGTTGCTAGAGTTCACCTTCCCATCTATAGCTAACTAATGCTAATGATTTGATGTGAAGATCAGTGGTTTCAAAAATATGCAATGATGCACCAATGAATTGGCGCACATTGCGAGTTTTTGCATCAAGCAAGATCATTCTGCCAAATCTAAATGGAATGTGATCTCTTGGAAATTAGATAACTAATTGTAGAACATGGCATGATCTTCTTGTAGAATTTTATGTTTCACTAATAGCCCCCACGAACTCTGAGTTACAACCCTTAGAAGATCAACCTCCAAACACACTCAGAGCACCTTGGACACTCTTCGGTACAGGGTAGCCATGAATGTTGGAGGCTCTCAATAGCTAGAACAATGGTGTCACTAGGGTTCACCCATCTATCCTAAGCTAATGGCACTAACAATTTGATGGCAAGATCAATAGTTTCAAAGTTATGCAGTGATTCACCTATGAACTGAGACATACTACAAGTTTTAACATCAAGCAAGATTGTTGAACCAAATCCAAATAGAATGTGATCTCTCAAAAATGAGATAGGTTATTGTAGGCATTAGTATGATCATCCTATAAAATTTTATGTTTCATCAATAGCCCCCATAATCTCTGAGTTATGACCCTTGAAAAATTGACTTCAAAATGTACTTAGAGAACCTTGGAGACTCTTCAGTACGAGATGTCCGCAAATGATGGAGACTCTCCAGAGCCAAAAAAAAAGGGTATGACTAGGGTTAGAATTAAGTAAAAATATTATTTTTTACCTCCCTCAATTTTTTGGCATTAGACATAGTGCAAGTGTGGTGTTAGTATGTATTAAAATCATCATTTTTTAAGTCCCTCCAAATAAATTACAATAAGTAAAAGCATCTTTGTTTCTTACATTAAATAAACAATATTAAATTTACAATTTGTCAAGTGTTTAATGATTATTACAACAATATAAAACTATCAAAAATCATAGTGTCAAAAATAAAATAGAACTTTCTTCATTCTGCTCCTTATTTAGTTTTTTATCTTCATGCATGACAACTTATCATGATGTACCTACATTCAAATATCATAAAAATATTAGTAAATAATTGCATTAAAAATGATAATAATTGGTTCACTGAATCATTATGAACTAAAGAACATCAGAAGTAAATATACCTAGTCAAGTGTTCTTGTAAGGTCCTCTCTCTATCTTAGTGTCTCTAATAGGGCTTCATGATCAGCATTAGTAATAGCAAAAAGTTAATTTACTTTTGGTCTTGCTTGATGCTTCAAAAACTTTAGATTTGTTGTTACAATAAGATCTGCATATATGAATTTTTTTGTGTGCTTTTGATAGTCTTTGAATGAAGGAATTCCATTCCTTCTAAGCATGTATGTTTGCAACCATGTTTCAACAACAACAACAGAACTAGTAGGATATGCCAATCCATCATCATCTATGATTTGTTGTGGAAGATTTTTTTTACCTTTTACACAAGATGCTAACCCATAATTTAATTTCTCATTATTCTCTTGTAGTGCAATCAATTGAAAGATATGTCCTAAATGAAGAAGATGCGATAGATGATTATGCTCAAGTGAACTTTCCATGTTATCATTTTTGATAGAGGGTATGATAGATAATGGAGTAAGATAATGTGGAGCCCATGTGTCTACCCACTTATTTGACTCATAGTGATCCTAGTCACACTAAAAATAGATAGGACAAAAGAAAGCTAGTTGTTGTGTCCAAATGGTCCATGTACTAGAATCAAAGGTTTGAAATGAATACATTTTTTATGAGTTTCTTATAGTAGAAAAATCTGATTTATCATGTATTGACCCTTCTTCAACCAACCAAAAGAGCCCATGTACTCCTGAATCAAGAGTCCCCCCTATGATAATTTTTAACTACACCAATCAATAATGCTAAGAGCATCAAGAAGCTCTGCTCTTGAAATCTTCAATTGCTCCTTAATTAGAGCTCTCTTCACACATGCCCCTACTCCATCATGTTTCGATTTCCCATGGCCAGACTCAAAAAAAACTCCCAATATGAGGCACCCCCCTCTCTACATGCATCCTACATAACCAATAAAACATGCAAGCATTCTTGAATTGACTTGTACAATTATCTTACCAATTCATATGTCTATCCATAACAATTTCATGTTCCCATAAGAAATCAAAGCAATTCTCAAAATAATGTTGCACAAACTTGTGAGAATGAAATCTATCATCACTCATGTAAAAATGGTACTCTTTAATAATCTTTTGATTATCTTCTGCACTATTAGGGGCATGTATATAAGTTATGTGGACAAAAATAGAAATCTGAATGGAGTTGTAATATTGAGATTGTGTCTTAGTTTGGGGCTACAATGTGTAGTTTCCTACAAAGTCAACAACTAATATAATAGTGTTAATGAGAAAATTATCCTTACACATTCTAAATTGCTGATCCAAACACTAAGGCCTATGGCTATGGCTTGCATACTCATAGAAAAGATTTGTCTTGAAATCTAAAATAAAACTAGCCACACTAATTTCTTTTGCAACCAATCCACATCTAGAGCCCTCAACTCCACTCTTCAATGTGTACTTCACCATTTTGTATACCATTTTTATTATTATTGTCCTACCGAGATCTTTTTCACACCCCTCATGGAAACATGTCTCAAACTTGGATAAGCCACCACATTTTGAACACTTCTCATTTAACCAAGTATTTCTATAAAAGAAACAATTGTCAACTCTATGACATAAAAATTGATCTAACAAGTCTCTTGATGATTTTGGAAGCCCACTAGCACCACAATTCTCCAAATTTCTTTACTATGAAAAGTAGATCAATAGAGTGTCATAGTTTATGGTGGATAGAAAAATCCACATGATATTTGCAACAACATGTATTTCAAATTTTAAGTGGCACACAATAAAATGGCTTCAAATATTCAAAAGCCCTTTGTGCTATATGAAATCTTGGATGAATCTCTCTAAATTCTTTGAACAACATAGTTTGACTTACCTCCAAATAATGTTTAGGATGTGGCATGGAGTCTCTGATGCCAATTCTCAACTTCAACAAATCTTTAGCATTGGGTGATACTCTTGAGCTAGAGTGCCAAAATTGTGTAATTTCTTGCTTCCAATCATCAGACAACTTTTGATCAAAATGTGGAAGTCTCCAACCAAAAGCCCATATTTCATTTTGAAGAGGATTCTCAATTCTCTCTCATCTACTAAGTGCTTTTCTCAAAGTAGTATGATTTAGGTTCAAGTCAATACAAGTTTGTCACATATATCTACTCTTTCTCAAATGATGACTTACCAAAGAGGTTTTAATAACCCTTCGAGTCGCTCTCTTATCTTTCTCCTTGCTATTTTTCCCAATGCTATTGAGAGCACTGAAAAGGATCTTCATAATTATGATACTTCTTCCCAAGTTTTTACTGACACAAATATTCAATTTGGAAAGAATAGGTCTCATCTTTTGTATCTTTTATAAGTGCATAAAAAAGTTGAAATTGCTCTACCACTATCTTCTTGTCGAAAAAATCTTATATATTCTTGAAGCTCATAACTAAATGTTTCTCTATGATTGTGTTCCTTCCAAATTGATAATAATCATTTTACCAATGTCAATTATCAATTTTGGTGTTCTAGAACCTTCATGTTAATTATAATTAGGAGATATGTAACATTTCTATCCATTTTCATTTTCAGCATGGTCAATCATGGCATTTACATTATGAACTAGTAAAATTTCATTCTCCAAATTTTCAATCCCAACACTATCATATATAGTCTTGAAGCCCATAATTAAATGGGTTTTTGTGAATTTTTTTCCTTCCAAATTGATAATAATCATTTCACCAATGTCAATTATCAATTTTGGTGTTCTAGGACCTTCATGTTAATTATAATTAGGAGATATGTAACATTTCTATGCATTTTCATTTTCAACATGGTCAATCATGGCATTTACATTATGAACTAGTAAATTTTTGTTCTCCGAATTTTCAATTCCAACACTATCATTGTCAATAGTACATTTTCATTCCCCAACTATACGTATTCATTATTTGACTCTATGATTTCACCTTTGATCAATACATCATCAACTTGATTCACAAAAAACATACCTTGTCTCTTCCTTCAGTGATTTACCTTGTCCCTTTCCCTATAAGCTACAATGTCTTCATTTGATACCTTCATTTAGTGTTTATCCTTTTGACAACTATTTCTCCTCATTCAAACAACAATATGGGACACCTAATCATACACAATATAGAATTTTTTTTGATCATATGGGCCCCACACAATCATTTTTCTCCAAACTCATGAGAATATCCCCAAAGAAACATGATTGTTGAGTCTCTAGTGATAGAGAATATTTTGGAAAATGTATGCTAGTATTTTGGGTACCTAATCCTATATCAAGTATTCAATTCAAGATTGGATACTTGATTTAATATCGAGTACCCAAAATGGTCAGCCAAATTTTGCAGGAAAGTCCAAATTTGGCAAGTGTGGGCAATGTGAACAAAATTGTATCTTATTAAATATTACTATTTTATTAAATATAATATAGTAATATAATTATTATTATGATTATTATTATATTTAATATATAGTTATATATTATAATTATTATATAATATAGTAATGTATTATTATTATTATTATATAGCTATGGGGTCATAAGCTAGGGTAATCAAACTATAATTGAAATAGTTCAAATTAAAAATATAGAGCAATGAATGATCTTGTTTAGAATAAAATATTATTTATCAAGCCCATAAGGGTTATGTACAGTCAAATGTCCACCAAAATTCTCATATTTTCTAGTGGTTCTCTTATGTAGTGAAATAAAGGAAATGATGAATGATGGGTTGAATGGATTGAAAGGGGTCATAGGGTAATCTATGACTCCTTTTGATGCATTTCATGACAACATATGTTCCTGGGGGTCCTAAGGTGTCTAGGGACCTAATTGGTCTATTTGAATGGGTTGATAAACTATGACCCCTTTTGATGTATTTCATGACTACATGTGTCCCTAGGGTTCCTAGGACCCCTAGGAAACTATTTGATTTTTTTGAATGGGTCACAAGGGGTCAAAGGATAATCTATGACCCCTTTTGACACATTTCATGCAACATATATCCCTAGCCCAATCATAGGACCCCTAGGGACCTATTTGATTTGTTCGAATGGGTCGAAAGGGGTCATATGGTAACCTATGACCCCTTTCGATACATTTCATGGTAACATATGTCCCTAGGGGTCCTAGGACCCCTAGGGACCCATTTGGTTTGTTTGAATGGGTCAAAATGGGTCATAGGATAACCTATGACCACTTTTGACACATTTCATGACAACATATTATTAGAAATAGGGAATACTAAGAGGGGGGTGAATCAGTATTCTACAAAAATTTTTCAC
Organism: Cupressus sempervirens; assembly: GCA_028749045.1. Classification (NCBI taxonomy): domain Eukaryota; kingdom Viridiplantae; phylum Streptophyta; class Pinopsida; order Cupressales; family Cupressaceae; genus Cupressus; species Cupressus sempervirens. Next base: position 961,953,725 of record CM053787.1, on the reverse strand, counting down.
CAATTAGATATTATTAATTACTTTTTACCATACATGAGAAAGTAAAGAAGTAATGCTGAAAAATAATAATAACCATGCATAAAGAGAACTTGTAACACCATAGTTTGTTAAGTAGGGAAACCCTGGCCAAGGGAAAACCCTAGTGGAGACAATACTCACTAGATAATATAATGATATATGTGTTCCTTCTTAGAGGATGAACCGTGTTAGGAGTCAATGAGAAAATTTAGTATAGAGTGTCAATGTTAGGAGACTTTGAATCCCTGTTAGGAGATTCCAACCCTATTAGGCATTGTAGTACAATAGAGGCAAGAAGAGCTCACTATCTAAACATGCACTTCCAATTACAAGAAGAGCTCCCTGCCCAAACAAGTAATTAGTCCTCAGGTATACAAGTGTTGTAACTTCTTTCTTGACTGATCTTTTACCTCTACTTGATCATAGATCACAAAATCAAGTTCTCAAAAACTTCACATATATTGATTCATAGAAAGTTCACATATCACTTATTACTATACAATTATACACTTCTTTTCGCAACTTGTCATTTGCATAAATACCATGCCTTTTCAAAAAAAAAAATTATGTTGGCTAAGACCATAATATACTTTTCCAAGTTAGAGTAAACATCTAGGATGTCAGCCCTAAATGCTCAAGTAATTATTTTGTAAAAAAAATAATTCCATTACCTTTAATTCTGCTATTTTGTTTTACTAGTAAAATGTGAATATCTCTTGTCCATACTATCCATATTGATGTCCAAGGTTATACACAACAACATCAACATGTATACTACATCTAACTTAGCTAGTCATAATATGATGTCAGAAACATTTTACATATAAAACAATGTATTGTTGTAAACCAATTTCATACTTCGACAATTTTTTGAGCACCAAAAGCTAAGTATCATTATTTTTGAGGTTAACCACAAGTATGTACATAATGTGTTTCCATTAATGACAAAAATGACATCATTAAATATAGCTAATTATCAAAAATCTCCCCATTTGGAATTGATGGCAACAAAGTAAGGAAAATTGGCTAAGGGACAAAACCTTAACAAAAACTTACAATACTTATCATTTATTACATTATATATTGCAAATGTTCAATTACTTAATTTCTCCCCTCTAAATATGATTTATACAAAAAAAAATTACTATATAATTTTCTTCTACAACATCTCACCCTTTGACATCAATGAAAAAGGTTAGAAAATTAAAAAACTATTAAAAAAAGGTGTCTAATTGTTGTCAAAATATCATCTTGCTGCCTTAAGTTGTTAAAATATTCATATTGATGAGGGCACAACTTGAGAAAAAATGAATGCAATAGGAAAAGGGGAATTTTATCCCCTAAAATGATATTCTTTTACATTTAGTACAAAATAAATAGATTCAAGGACATGCCCTATGGGCTTACAAGTTATCAGATTCTGGAGAAAAACCTTCTTATAGTACCTTCTCCCAAACTCCACCAACAACTTTCTTTACAATGCCAGAAATGATCTTAAGTAAACTGAATTAGGTTTAAGGTTAGGAATAAATTCTATAATATGCCATTCTGCATCCATCACCAAAATAGAAGGTTCTATAAAATATGTCAGAAATTGATGTAAAATTAGAAGAATCTAGAAATGGTAGTCCAAATTTTGAGAGGCATAACTTTTGAACCAAGACTCTGATTGATGAACCATTTACATTTTTTAAAAGCTCTTGAAGCACTTTATAGCCCTATGGACTAGGTTTTCTCATTCCCAATTTTTTGGGCTTGTACAAGGCCATTTAGTGCCTCAAATTTGACTTTGAAGTGCTCTTAGGAGGTCTCCTACCAACTTAAAACTGCAATAACTTTCAAACCATAAAGCCTTTTAACCCGATTCCTTTTTTGGAGTGCTTTAAATTACAATTATAATCAACCTTCCAACTTACACCCTCTAACTCATCATAATTATTTCTTAATTATAAAATAACATATTTTCTACATTAGCACATATCCCAAGGTACTCAAAAACTCTAACCCAAAAAACCAGTGGTGGAACTATGAGAGTTGGAACCTCTATTTGACCCAAATGGGTATCGAGAAATGAAAATACATCAAACAAAAACTAACACTAAGAATATTTTTGGGTGATATGAGATTACCCTTACACCACTGGATTCTCCTGCATTAGACACCCAGGGTAGGATTTGAAAAGTGACCCTCTCACTTCATAGCTGGTAGAGGGAAACCCAAATGGGAAACCTCCACTGTAGATATCTGAGTTGAATCTTCCACTAGTCATCCTTTCTACATCACTAGGTATTCTTCATACTACCTATTTCTAGTACTTTGGCCCACACAACTATCCAAAATTTCTTGAATCTCTTCCTTCTCAGAAATAGGAATTGGAAATGGCTCCAACATTAACTCCTTTGCACCACCATCATGATATTCTATTAAGTCTACAATATTGAAAATAGGAGAAATGTGAATCCATCTAGGAACTCAACCTCATATGCATTTCTTGAATCATATTTCTTCAAGATTTTACAAGGACCAAATTTCTTCATCTTCAACTTCTTGTAGGTATCCTTTGGAAATCATTCCTTCCTCAAGTATACCATAACTAGATCCCCAACTTGAAAATCTTTATGTCTCCTCCTTTGATCTACTTTAGCCTTATACTATAGGTTCACCTTGTTAATATGGGCTCGCACCTCCTCATGTAGGTTCTTAACATGTTTAGCAAAATCTTTTGCCTCGACACTTATTCTTTTTCCTTGCTCCATTTTCCTCAGCTCTGGTGTAGTCCTTGGACTACTCTCATACAAAATTTGGAATAAAGATTTACTAGTACTCCTATTCACAAAATTGTTGTAAGCAAATTCTGGTTGTGATAGAATCAAATCCCATCCCTTGGGCTTATCTCCTACTAAACACCTAAACAAATTTCTCAGACTTCTATTCACTACTTCTATTTTTCCATTAGTTTGTAGATGATGTGTAGAACTAAACTTCAATTTTGTCTTCAACTTCTTCCAAAAAGTCCTCTAGAAATACTCAACAAATTTAGTATCTCTGCTAGAAACAATACTTTACGAGAGACTGTGTAGCCTCACAACGTCTCTAAAAAAAAAATCTACAATATGCATTGCATCATGAGTCTTGTTGCATGGAATGAAATGTGCCATCTTGGAGAACCTATCAACAACCAAAAATATTGAGTCATTACCCCTTTGTGTCCTTGGAAATCCAAGAACAAAATCCATACTTGCATCCTCCCAAAGCTTTGATAGAATAGGAAATGGCTGATAGAGTCTAGTATTGTGACAAAATACTTTGGTTGTTTAACATACTTAACAATTCTGCACAAATTTATTCATGTCTAGTGATAATTGAGGCCAAAAATAATGTTCTCTAATAATGGCAATGGTCTTATCTTGACCAAAGTGTCCTGCCATCCCTCCACTGTGTTTCTCTCTGATCAAGTTCTCCCTCATAGAACTCCTTGGAATACACAATTAACTTCCTTTGAACAACATACCATCCTGAATCATGTAATCTAACCACTTGGTCTTGTCTAGAGTAACAAGTTCTTAGCAAGACTTCCAAGCCTCTAAAAAGTGAGGATCCTTAGGGTATATATTCTTGAGTTCATCAAACCCAACCACTTCAACCTACATCACTATCAACAACAACTATCTCCTACTTAATGCAACAACTATCTTCTACTTAATGCATTGGAAACCCTATTAGACTGTCCACTTCTATGTTTCTACAAAAATGTATAGCTTTGCATGAGTTCTACCCATTTCAAATGTCTCTGATTCAATTTACCTTGGCTATTTAGGTACTGTAGTGCTTGATGATCCATATACAAAACAAATTATTTTGACAAAAAATAATGCCTCCATTTCTTTAAGGCCTGAACTATTGCATAAAACTCCTAATCAGAAACAAAATACTTCTTCTTTGCATCATTCAACTTTTCACTAAAATAGGTAATAGGCTTACCTTCTTGGCTCAACATAGCCCCAATAGCACTACCACTAGCATCACGATCAACCTGGAACACTTTGTTGAAATTAGGAAGTGCCAACATAGGTTGCCCCATCACCTTCTTCTTTAACAATTCAAAACTCCTTATAGCTTTTGTAGTCCACTTGAAATATTTTCTATCCCCCCTCATTGTTTCAGTTAGGGGTGCACATATACTACTGAAATTTGTGTGTGCTTCCTATAAAAACTAGCTAGACCATGGAATGACCTCACCTCAGTGGTAGACCTTCAAGTAGGCCATTCCAAGATGACTTACACCTTATCTGGGTCCATCTTGAGACCTTCAGTTGATACAAAAAACCTGAAATAGACCAACTCCCTTTTGACAAAACTACACTTCTTCAAATTAATCAACAATTTATCTTCCCTCAACCTTTCAAGGACACTACAAATGTGCAATAAATGTTCATCCAAAGACTTATTGAAAATCAAAATATCATCTAGATAGACAATAACAAATTTTCGCAAAAGTTTATGTAGTACATCATTCATAAGTTGCATGAAGGTTCTTGGTGCATTGGTTAGTCCAAAGGGCATGACTAAACACTCATATAGACCCTCCTTGGTCTTGAATACAATCTTCCATTCATCTCCCTCTTGTATTCATATCTAGTGATAGCTACTTTTGAGATCTATCTTTGTGAATTACTGAGCTACACTCAAGAAGTCCATAAGATCATCCAACCTTAGCAAAGGAAATTGGTACTTGATGGTTATTCTATTTATAGCCCAAGAGTCTGTACACATTCTCCACTCTCCATCTTTCTTTAATGCCAGCACTACAAGTACTACACATGAACTTAGACTCTCTTGAATTAAACCTTTCCTCAATAGCTCCTGAACTTGTCTATTTAGCTCCTCAGTATCAGTAGGAGTCATCCTATTAGTAGCCTTGTTAAGTAAACTAGCTCTAGGGACTAAATCTATTTGATGATTGACTTGTCTTACTAGTGGAAATACTTCTTGAACATTATTAGAGATGACATCTCCATACTCACTCAATAGTAATGAAACTTCAAGTGGAAATTTACTACTACATTCCTTATCCTTTCTAGGAAATAAAGTATAACATATACATTGATGTTTCATGCCATCCATAAATTTTCTTCCATCAACAAGACATACTCTACCACTAATGCATATCTTTTTACCCTCCTTTATCAAGGGCTTCAATTTGTGGCAAAATACATCCTTTGTCAGAGAGTATGTATTTGCATGACCATCATGTATAGCACATCTATCAAATTGCCATGGCCTTCCCAATAGTAAATGGAAAACATCCATCAGGATGATGTCATAGAGAACCTCTTTGTGGTAACTCCCAATCTTAAACTTTACCAAACATTGCTCACTAACCAAGAACTTATGATCATCCTACACCCAAGCAATCCACTAGGGATGGGGGTGTTTCTCCCTCTTGAGCTTTAGCTTTGAGACCATCTCCTTTGTGTTAACTTCATAATGATTTTTGACACTTGAGTGCCAACACACTTAAACATTTTCCACATTGGAGCTGAGTACATCATGCATGTCGAGTCACAACAGGTACCAAGTGAAGATCAAATACCAAGTGAAGATCAGATATCGAGTAAAGATTAGATATCGAGTAAAGATCAGATATCAAGTGAAGATCAGATACCAAATGAAGATTAGATATCGAGTGAAGATTAGATACCGAGTAAAGATTAGATACTGAGTGAAGTATTAGTGTCAAGAAACACAAGGTGCCAAGTGTTAACAAGTGCCAAGTAATATAAGGTGCCAAGTGATATAGTTTTGTTAAGGTGCTGAGCAATTCAGGAAACAACATGTGCTGAGCTGAGTAACTCAGTATATCAGCATAAGAGTTTGTAATTGCACAAACTATGATGCAAACAGTTTTTACAGCCGACATAAGGTAAATCTTGAAGAATTTAATGATGAGATCGAATCTTTTATTTTTCCTATGCAATTTACATGCAGCCAATAAGAAAAATGCTAAAGGCATGCAACCAATCAGCAAAAGATAAGTATTGAGCAAAAAATGAAGATTGAATATGGATCATAGATCCATACCTAACCCTAAATTCTCAAATGTCTTTATAAGGAAGATGAATTTTCTTTGTAAAGATGAGAAAGAAGAGAAGACATACAAGGGTGCACAAGGAATTCTATTTTCAGAAGCGAGGATTATCAAATCACAAAAAGGATCAAGATCAGAGAAAGAAAAACAGGCGCCTGCATTCAGCAATCAGGGATTGTAATCAGTTAGGTTGATTATACCTAATACTCTCTAGCAATTGTATTAGAATGAAAATCCTATGGTGATAGGTTAGCTTAACAGCTATTTCATAAATCCTTTAATTAGGTGATTAAATCCTTTAACAGGGTGACACTTCATGTTAAGTGTTTGAAATCCTCTAACAAGGTCACTATTGACATAGTGTAAACCCTTTAACAGGGCAAGCCTTTAACAAGGCAGACCATCATAAGTGGTTAAACAATATTGCTGCAATAATTTTTGTGGGTATCATCCCCACCCCAGTTTTACCTTCTTATTCCTGGAGGGTTTCTGGGTTACCAAATTCTAGTGTTATGAGTTATTGATGCATGTGTGTTTCATGTTTATTTGATGTATTTACATGCATGCAATTTTCTTTCTGTTAAAAGTTTTATTGGCTAAAGTGTGATACTTATGATTCACCCCCCCCCCCCGCTCTCATAAGTTCTCTTTCCATATTTGAATATTCCAACAACAATTGGTATCAGAGAAAATATAGGTTCTCACAAGGAAAAGCCTAATAGCTTAGAGGAAAAGATCTAAATATGGAAGCCTTCAAACTTGGAAAGATCATTAAAAATCAGGTGATAGATGTGCAACTTGCTCTGCATAGCTTGGAGGAATTTAGAAACAAGTTGAGAAACTTATTAAAAAAAAGGAAGGATCTAGCCATAGCTGAAAATGATATACACTACAAGGAGATTGATACCACCAACATATTTTCTAGTGGAGACACTAAAGAGTTTGATGCAGCAATAGCAGAACTGATGGAGGAAAAAAAAAAAATCAAGTAGAGGAGATAAGATCTCTCAAGATGGAACATTAATCACATGCCATAATGATATGTGAAATTACTGAGCAAAAGAAAAGAGCAGTTGATGACAAGGTCATGATGGAAAATGAAAAAATAAATCTTGCAAACAGACTTGAAGAAAAATGTACTAAATTGACAAGGATCTCAAACATGCAAATGGATACACTTGCCCAAATGATGAACCTTCATCATGAACTCAATGTAAAAGATATTGAGATCTCTACTTTGAAGATGCAGAATGAACAAATGTAGAATGAATTGAAAAGAGAAAAAGAGGTAGCAGAGAATCTCAATAAATCAAGTGAAGCCATCAAGTATTTTGAACAGTTGCTGAAATCCCCAAAATCTTCCCATGATACATCAGGACTAGGGTACAATAGCACTAAAGTTGGGGAATCATCAAAAGTGTTGAACAAAGAAGTGATAAAGGTAAGAATTCAAAACCCACTTGTCATTACTGTAATAAGAAGGGGCATACAACTAATGTGTGTAGGAGTAGAAGATTCAATCAATCAAACATACCCAAAAGTTTCTATCACAAGTGCAACATGCAAGGAGATATGACACAAAATTGCAAATCCAATGTCACAAGGTCTCAAAGATTTGATGGACATTGTTATAATTGCAAAAAGTATGGACATAGGGCATTTGAATGCAGATCAAAATCTATGTCGACGTCAAATCAACCAGCAAAAATAGAAGGAAATGAAACTCATTATCATTGGGATTACAACACCAGGTACAATTGTTACTATTGCCAAGAATATGGGCATGTACCATAGAACTGCATAAGAACACATTTCAAAGGGAACTAGAAAAGATGGTTGAATCAAACTACATGTTTTAGTTGTTTGAAAATTGGTCATAGGCACCCAAGATTGAAGAAAAATAAGGAAAACAAAAGATTGATGTCAAAAAGATAAGGGGGCAAATGAATAAAACTTGGAAAAAGAAAGATGAGTGCAACACATCAAGTGGAGGGATCACTTCACCCAATGGGTCAAGTGATCACACTTCATCAAACTAAGCATGAGAAGTACACAGGACTGATATACAAAGTTATATCACACATCAGTCCCAAGACAAAGAAGCTAAGCAAGGTATAAACATACATGAAACAAGATGTCAAGACAAAAACTAAATCTTGTTGTCGAGTTGTCTTTGGATGCCGAGTTAAAATAGATGCCAAGCTCCCAACAGCGATTGAGCTGATAATTGATGCCAAGTTAGATAACTCCAATGGAAGCTAAGTAAAGTGAAATATAGTGGAAGCTGAGTTAAGTTAAAATTTCTTCAGAAGCCAAGTTGGTAGTTGAGCATTTAATGCGATGAAATTAGGGTATATTATCACGATTTCAATCAGTTTTTCTCATCGTGATCAAGAAGCAAAGGAGAAGAAAGAGAGTTGAGCAACTTCATAGCAAGAATCTAGCATTTCAATCAAATTGCAACCTCATTCAACATGCTTTTCATCGATCTTAAGGTATTTTCATTTCTGCCGAGCTACGTAGTTTCATATCCTTTTGTTGAGAAAACCCTAGTTTGCATAAATGGCATCAAGTTTGAAGAAAACCAAGGAAAAAGAGTCATTTGAAGTTCAATTAGTTTCAAATGAGGTCAAGCAACTTGATTTCCGTCCTATTCCCGAAGTTACCTACAAAAATGACCCAATCGGAGCTCTCTCCCACATTCCCCCAAAAGTTGTAATGGTTCAAGACATGAGGAAATGTTACAACTGCAAGATAGGAGCTCTAGGAGACATGGAAATTAGACAAGCATATGATAAACTGTGTGTAGATGGAGTCTTGAAAGAAGAATTTAAAATCATAGAAAGAAAGGGTTTGACTCAAGTTTTAAGTTTTCCCACCGTATTCAAAACAGAATGGGTTAGACTTGTATTGAGCAGAATTCATGGTGGAAACTTGTGGTTAGAAGATATTCCCATTAAATTGACAAAGGAAATTATACATAGAGTAATAAGGTACCCAACCCTAGATCGGTACAAAACCTTGAGAAGTGAATCAAAGGAGGTCACTGAAAAGAATATTGGTGCACAATGGAACAAAAGAGGAATGACAATTCATACCATACAGGATCATCTAGTTGAGTTTTCTATTAGCATCATCGCCCATCAATTCTATCAATCCAATAGACTCAACAGTGTACCATGCATTGCAGTATATGTAGGCTACAAATTGGTGAAGAAGGATCATACTTATGATCTTGCAGAACTGCAACTGCAATAGATCAATGAAAACCTAGCTGCCATAAGAAGAACAAAGGGCACATAATGCAAATTTGGAGCAATCCTAGTTTGCATATTCTTTTATGTTCAAAATGAATTTATCTCTTTTGAAAAAGTAGCATGGAGGAATGACAGAACCATCATTGTCAAATTAATGAATATATAGAACAAATGGGAGAAAATTTTGATACCTTGATGACAAGCTATTTTGAGGATTTCAAGAAATCCATGAAGCAAAGATCAAGGATACCAGCTTCTTTAGTGGAAAAACATACTAATGATATATGGTTCTTAGTTGACATAGATTTTACCTATATTCAAGCAGTAATACCAAGGGTAAGATGGCTAAGGCCATTTGGATACGAAATCAATATTGATGAGGCATCTGCAGCAATAACTACATTATTGGTAGAAAAATAGATAAAAGTGCTCCACATTTTGACACTTATGATGTGGTAAGATCAAAGATAAATATGGAATTAAAAACTACTTCCACATTGAAGAAGAAAGACAAATTAATCAAGAAGATTAAGAAGAAGTTTGGCAAGGAAATTGAGGCTGAGGCAGAAGAAGAAGAAGATGATAGTGATGATGAAGATGAGCAAGAACAAGGGCCAATGGAACTAACTCAAGGTGTTGGAGAAGACAAGGAGGAAGGTGCAGAGGAACAAGAAGCCAAGGAAGCACCAATGGAAGCTGAGCCAAATAAGAGAAAGTAAATAGAATAGCCTTCAGCTAAGCCCAGATCAAAGAAAGCTACCACACCATCTCCTCAAAAGCCAACAACACGAGCATCAACAAGGGCCTCCACTCAAAAGGCTAAAGAAGAAGTTACCAAGAAGAAACAAGTCAAGGAATCATAGGAAGAGCCAAGGAAAAGAAGAAGGTATGTGGCTCAACCTGACACTGATGAAGAAGATCAATCTGAAAAGGTAAGCAATTCATCAGTTGATACCTTATGTAAAAAGATTGGAAGTGGTGACTTAAATAATTTAAATAAAGTTGATTTTAGTAAATTTACAAAAGAAGAACAGAATAAAATAGAAGAAACAGTTTATGGAATGATGACACAGTTCAAGTACACTCCACTTGAACTAGATGGACAATTGCCAAAAGAGCTGTCAAAAATTGTAGAAGATAGATAGCATTTCTGTTTAAAAATGGAGAAGGAGATGAGGGAATCAACCCTAGCTAGTGTATTGCTAGATTTGACCATGGAACAAGTTAGGAAGGCAGTCAAAAGGCATAATAATAGGTTTACACCTAAATACAAGGCATTCTTCATACTTCAAAATAGAATGGAAGAGATTGTTCAAAGAATAATGAGATCATGGAAGAATTTGTACAAAAGAATTGAAGATTTTCTTGAGGAAGAACACAAGGAAGAAATTGCTATACCAATAGAGGAGAGGAGAAAAAGGAAAGAAGAAGAAGAAAAGAAAAGAGAAGAAGAGAGGAAAGAAGAAGAACAAAAGAAAAGAGATGAAGAAAAGAAAGATGGAGAGGAGGAAGAGACACAAAAATAGGATGAAATGGCAATAGCTGAGCAAGAGTAGCAACTAGATCAGAGTGTGCAAGACACACAATTGCCACCCCCTAGCCCTCCTCAAGGATCCATCTCACCTGCAGACACTATAACTATTACTGATGTTCCAGATACTTCTGGTCAGAATATCAATCCATTAACTGCAGAAGATCTTAAAAGAATTCTTGACCAATCTATACAACAAGCAATATTGTGTATAGATCTAGTATTGGTCAGTATAGATGAATTGTAGAAACTAGTAGAAAATACAGTCAAATATAAGGTGAATCCACAAGAACCACCTTCTATTATAACTACTAGTAGTCAATTCCAAATACCAACAAGAATAATTGATGCTGCAAGATAGAAGAAAAGTGCAACTATAGAAAAAAGAATAGAACAAATAGGATAGACTATTACATCTGATCCTACAGCACAAACACAAGGTGCACTTCAAAAAATTACAATAATTGATCATGGTAGACAGAAGGAGGAGGAAATAGTGAAAACCCCTAAAGAACAGGAGGCAATACAAACATTAATAAATTTTCCTACCTCGAGAACTCCTTCACACCAGCCATTACAAATATCTGTACCATCATCTAGTACTACCAGAGTTGCAAGGGTACTTCACTATGGAAACCCTGAATTAGATGAGGAGATAGTCATAGCAAGCTATGACTCAAAATCAATAACCATTGATCAAATCAATGAGGTGGAGGATGCACTGAATAAAAGGAAAAGACATGAGATACTCAGGAAGGAGTATAAACGTAAGCAAACACTTTATGAGATCAAGGAAATCTTTATAAATGCCTTCAGTTTGCAATCACCAGATGAGTCAAAGCATATCACAGAGCAACTAACAGATATTGTTGACCAGGTGACAAATGAAGACCTAGAAACCAATGCAAAACTTATGGAATGGTCAGAAAGAAAATTTCAAGGGAAAGTGAATGAGAAAATATCAAGACAAATTACACTTTCATAAGTTGAATTGGCAAAACTTATTGACAAGCTAAAGAAGGTACTTGAGAACATATTCTCACTGTACAAAAATTTGTGTGATTTTTCATACTTCACACAGGAAACAAGCCAAAAGATATTGAGCTTGGAAAGAAATTTAAACATTTCAAGCATGCAGCTACCAAATGATCCAGCTCAAAGTGAGAAGCATTTTTCTCAATCACTTCACACTCATAAAGAAATAGCTATCTTAACAGTAGATGAGGCTAATATCAAGGCCAAATTAATACAACTCCAGTCCTCCATTACCCCACATTTAGAGATACTCCATAAAGAACAAGTCTATGATGAAACTATTCTCAAGAAAGACCCAAATCTTTCTACATTAGATGGACTTATTCATCTTGTTGCCGAGACTGCCATCCAACATAAGTCACTGGGAATTGCTTTGAACAATTGGGATGTAGCTCTCAGGATGATTATGGAGGTAAATAGCACATTTTTGGCTAAATATGGTCTTAACCCTTAAACATTCTTTGACATAAGTGTCAAAAAGGGGGAGATACAGATTAATAGGGGGAGATAAAGATATTATGAGATAAATTAATGGGGGAGTTATAAAAGGAGAATAGATACAAAGAAGGAGCTTGATATACAGATAAGGCACAATCAACTCAAGGGGAGTTACAAAATTTTTGAGGTATATATTGTAAGATTGTAAGTTACAAATTTTGATCAAGTTTTCTTTAAACTCTGTGTATACCAATCATATTAGTAAATGTACAAATAAGGTCTGTTAAGTGTTTTTGTCACTCATGTCAAAGGGGGAGATTGTTAATCTCATAATGGTTTTTGACACTTGAGTTCCAACACACTTAAACATTTTCCACATTGGAGCCGAGTACATCATGCATGCCGAGTCACAATAGGTACCGAGTGAAGATCAGATACCGAGTGAAGATCAAATACCAAGTAAAGATTAGATATCGAGTGAAGATCAGATACCAACTGAAGATCAGATATCGAGTGAAGATCAGATATTGAGTAAAGATCAGATACCGAGTGAAGTATTAGTGCCAAGCAACACAAGGTGCCGAGTGTTAACAAGTGCCAAGTAATATAAGGTGTCGAGTGATATAGTTTTGTTAAGGTGCCAAGCTATTCAGGAAACAGTATGTGCTGAGCCAAGTAACTTAATATATCAGCATAAGAGTTTGTAATTGCACAAACTATGATGCAAATAGTTTTTTTAGCTGACATAAGGTAAATATCGAAGGATTTAATGATGAGATCGAATCTTTTATTTTTTCTATGCAATTTACATTTAGCCAATAAGAAAAATGCTAAAGGCATGCAACCAATCAGCAAAAGATAAGTATTGAGCAGAAAATGAAGATTGAATATGGATCGTAGATCCATACCTAACCCTAAATTCTCAAATGTCTTTATAAGGAAGACAAAGTTTCTTTGTAAAGATGAGAAAGAAGAGAAGACATATAAGGGTGCACAAGGAGTTCTATTTTTAGAAGCGAGGATTATCAGATCACAAAAAGAATCAAGATCAAAGAAAGCAGAACAGGTGCCTACATTCAGCAATCAAGGATTGTAATCAGTCAAGTTCATTATACCTAATACTCTCTAGAAATTGTATTAGAATGAAAATCCTATGGTGATAGGTTAGCTTAACAGCTATTTTGAAAATCCTTTAATTAGGTGATTAAATCCTTTAATAGGGTGACACTTCATGTTAAGTGTTTGAAATCCTCTAACCAGGTCACTATTGACATAGTGTAAAGCCTTTAATAGGGAAGACCATCAGAAGTGGTTAAACAATATTGCTATAGTAATTTTTGTGGGTATCATCCCCATCCCAATTTTACCTTCTTATTCTTGGAGGGTTTCTGGGTTACCAAATTCTAGTGTTATGAGTTATTGATGCATGTGTGTTTCATGTTTATTTGATTTATTTACATGCATGCAATTTGCTTTCAGTTAAAAGTTTTATTGGCTAAAGTGTGATACTTATGATTCTCCCCCCCCCCCCCCGCTCTCATAAGTGGTCTTTGCTTATTTGAATATTCCAACACTTTGACACCAAGTTGTCAGTGCTTCCACCATCAACAATCACATCACAACATTTACCTTGATGTTGGAGCATCCTGGGTTGCCTTCTTATCCTACTCATTTTGTTGTCCTAGTAGTTCCTTCATGTGCCTAGTAGTCCTTCATGTGCTTAGCAATTCCTTCATGTGCCTAGTAGTTCTTCGTGTGCCTAAAAATTACTTCATGTGCCTAGCAATCATGTTTTCTTCATGTGCCTAGCAATCCTATTTTCTTCATGTGCCTAGTAACCATGTTTTCTTCATGTGCCTAGTAACCCTATTTTCTTCATGTGCCAAGTTACTGTAGCAATTCCTTCATGTGTTGAGTTACTATAGCATTCCATCATGTGCCGAGTTACCCAATGTATCCTGAGTGATTCTTCATGTGCTGAGTTACTCAGTGTATGCTGATTGTTTCTTCATGTGCCAAGTTACTCAGTGTATGCCGAGTGTTTCTTCATGTGCCGAGTTATCAAGTGTATGCCGAGTGTTTCTTCATGTGTTGAGTTACTCATTGCATGCTGAGTGTTTCTTCATGTGCTGAGTTACCTAGTGTAAGCCGAGTGTTAGTATTTGGATGTGATTTTGTGAGCTAACTTGCAAGATTTATTTCATTCATGACATTTATGTTAAGATCTTTTCTTGGGATGAGTCTAGACTGTTGTTGGGTCAGCCTTCCTCTTATGTAATGATTCTAGAATGATCTATAAGACATTTTAGCAAGTATAAATAGAATTTTTAGGCTTAGAATTAGCCAAGTTTTTTGGAGAAGAAGTTTTGGAGAGAGCAAATTAGAGAGTAGAACTGAAAGTGTGAATTTGTAGTTGGATATTTGAATGTGAATGTATTTGTATTTGGCCATAATCCAAAAGGCCTTACAGTTGGGCATATATGAAGATATCCTAATGAATAAATAAAAGTATTTCATTCTTCTTCCTCCTTTGGTTGCTGTCCACTTGTGTTTGCTTTTGTTGTGTTAACTCTTGCGAGGTGGTTTGGATAGCTGGATGAGCCATTGGCCCTAGTTATTCACCCTCTTGCCTATGTCAGTTGGTATCAGAGCTTGAGGTTCATCCTTGTAGAGATTGGATCATGTGGAACCCTGATTTGGATTTTTTTGTAGGGTGGTAGATCTGTGGAATTGACCTATAACTTGTAGAGGGTTACGATCTTGTAGGAACCTAATTTGTGAAGGTGGTTCATGGTAGACAAAATAATGTTGATAATGCTATATTGGATCAGTTGAGACAAATTTCAGCCAAATTAGATGCTATGGAGATAGCCCAAAGGAGAGGAGGACATCTTGATTATATAAGTAATGATGAAGTAGCAGCACCAAACCATAATCTAGAACCTGAAGAAGATCAAGATGAGAAAAGATTTTTGAGAGTATTGTCTAGGAAAAATTCAAAACCTATTGTAGAAGTTATTCCTTATGATGGAAAATTGGATTCCAATGTTGTCCTAGATTGGATCTTTGATATGGAGAAGTTCTTTGAGTATGAAAACACTCCTGATAATAGAAAGGTGAAGATTGCAATCACTAGGCTGAAAGGTCATGTATCACTATGGTGAGAGCACTTACAAATTAATAGACAAAGGAGAGGAAAGGAGAAGATCAGAACTTGGCCAAAGATGGTGAACAACGTAAAGAACAAATTCCTTACTACTGATTACCAAGTTAGCTTGTTGAGAAAGATGCAAAATTTGAAATAAAAGGACATGACTATAAAAGAATATACCAAGGAATTCTATAGATTAGACATCAAATCTGGACATGCAGATGATGATGCTGAGAAAATTATAGGGTACATTAATGGATTGAGATATGGAATATGTTGGTGTTTAAAAAATGTTACCCACTTCCAATTATCCTGATCAGAACAAAACGCATCTAGGGGCAGCTAACTCCCATTATCAACACATCCATTCATACACTAGGCCAACTATAAGGCTATACTCCTTCTGCACTTCAAGCTTTGCAAAACCTAGGCTGGTGAACCTATAGATTCCTTATATGGTACCAGTTGTCAAAGCATACACTGAATATATTATGAAGCAGATAAAACCCTTATTTTTCCTAATAACTCATGAAATAACATAAATCTACAGTAGCTAAATGCAAATCTAGGAACCTCATAAGCTAAGTGAGGGCATTCTATTATAGCTCTTCAACATGAAAGGGAAAAATGTTGATTATTGATGTTGATGTTCAACAAATCCTCAAACATGCAGCAAAACCTAATGATCCTATCTCTAATCAGTGCCTAATCCATTGGGAAATTCCATGAATTGAAAACATACATCTGTGACATCAGGACATATTCTGTATACCCAAACATCAGATCTATCTAATCACCTTGTGATTCAGACATCAATGTCCATTCAGATCTCATTCTTACAAAAAATCCTTCTCAAGTAACTAGCAACTTTGTTAAACATATCAAGCATTTACTTGGCCCTTAGGTCCAACAGCAAAATACATCAAACATACAACCTGAAAGGGATGCAAATGAGTCTCAGAACTTTGTTCCAAAACCACATAAGACTTGCAAATTGCTGAGACAGGAGACAAGACACAGAATGAAGCTAGTAAAACTATTGCTCATATGTATTCATTTTCTTTGAAAATATACATTCAGGTGCATGAAATTAAAACATGAAACAACCTAACATCTGAAAACTATCTGTGTTATCTTTACACTTGCTGTTCATATAAGAGAAAATGTTGAAGAATGAAGGTGGAATTACAGTTCTGGATCCAATGAAGTGGTCTCACAAAATGACTGCAAATTTCCAACCCACAAAGGTTTCTCAGTAACAAAAACTGGAACCCCTCAAATGGAAGAAAGAAAGAATAATATAGGATGAAGATGAATTCTCAGATTGAACCTACCATCGACATGTGTCCCCTTAGAATTTTATCTCTTGCAACTGAAAAGACTCTCTCTAACCTCTTTCTTCCATCTGATTTGATTTTCTGTTTCATCATTACATTGCAACTCCTTTGAAATATCTTTGCCTAATGATGAAATCCTTTTGCATCTAAAATATCTGAAACCTTATGCAATTCTAGCAAAATTGTGAGTTTTTATTGATTTTAATGTAACCAATTCAACCCCAGTTGCATTTTTACCATCTTTAAAGCATATTCAAGTCATTACCTTGCAAAAAACCAATTTTGAAATTCCTTGTCTAAAAATGGTCGCAATTCAGATACCTGAGACAAAACCTCCTATAGCTCAAACATATTGATACCTGTGCAAAAATTGACTTCGAAATCAGAAAGTTTGTCTTCTCCCGATTCCGGCGACATATAAAATTGCCTATCTGGCCTCTTGGAAACCTCCTGAAAGTCATTTTGAAAATGACTCCTCTGCTAGAAACTCATGTCTGCACATTTGATTTTTTAAATTTCTTGAAAAATTTAAAATGTCATAAAGTCAAAACTATATAAAATGACCTCTTTTAAAACCTGACGTACAAACTCTAAAAAATTAAAAATTAATTTTTAACTCTTCCAATTCTCTCCTTCTCATGGTCAACCCTCAGTTTGACCATGCCACATGGCACTATTTAATTGGCCCACCTCTGCATTAGATGCCACGTCAGTGCCACTAGGACCCTCGCCACATGTCAAAAATTTGCTTCCCCGCATTGCTTAAATTCCTACAACTCCATTTTGCGAGGATGCACAGATTGTCAGATCTCACCATGTGTCATCATCTCCTTCAATCTAGGTTTTTGGGAGCCACATCAGCGTACTTAGATTTTTGCGTAAAAGTTTTCTCTTGTCTTGCTGATGTCACACGAGCATTACTATTGACTAGGACCCTCAAGTGGCCTTTTACCTCCACAAAAGACCATGTCTTCAAGACATTTCATGTGATGAGCGCTTTTCTATTTATATACTGAAAGTAATATCCACACTATGAATGTGAGATCAAGCTCCTTTTATACCTTTTCCCTGCTCTGCCGTTCCAATTACGTGAGCCATCTCTCTCCCTACAAACTCATGGACTACAGATCAAACTGTGGGTGAGCCTTTTTCCTATGGCATCTTTTTTTTATTTGGTATTGCTTCTACGTGGGTTCCTCTTGCATATGTTGCATGGGCAATTCTTTCTTACACCACGGCTTTGTGCTGTCTCTGTATTTCCTTAAGAACTTGCGGGCTCTTCCTTTGATGATGTGGACTATGACTTTATTTCATGCTCCCTTATACAATGGAATCTCCCCCTTTTGACTGCATGTTGAGCTTTGATATAGGCATTCCTTGCCCGTAGGCAATGGTCTTTTTGTTGTTGACTAGTTTTTTGTTTATCAGCATGGGTGGTTTTCTTACTTGCATGCAAACTCCTCCTTTAACGTTCTCTATTCTTGCTACTTCATTTTATGGTCTTTTTCCTACCATTCAAACACATCTTCTTCTCCTCATGTGGGTTGATGGCCTTTTGGCATGAGACAAATTCTTTGGACTTCTTCTTTAATGTTGTATGAGGTGTCTTCTTTACTTGGGCAGCTTTAATTTGCTATCTCTATAGCTTTTTAGCATGAATGGCGTAGTCTGTTATTTGATGATAGCTCCATAAAACATTTCCTCCTTCATGTAAAAATCTACCCTTGTTTTCAAATATGTAGGTTTTTCTTTTGCTTGCAAGCCTACGACCTTTTTTTTAATTTGCTGAGGGTACTCTTTAATGGAGTGGGTAGTTTTCTTACTTGATGGACGTCTCCTATTTTGGTTATGTGGGTCTCTTTTCCTTAAAAAGAAATATCCCTTTATGTTAGTTGGCTCTACCTCTAAATGCTGACTTTCACCTACTACTTTCAGTCAAATTCATGTTTGCCTTTCTGGCCTTGTATTGCTCATGTTGCACTCAGTAGACCCTTGGACTAAACTCTAAGGAAGCAAGGTGACTCAAGCTTCTCCATATTTACATGGATGCTTTCCTCTTAATTTAGCATAGTGAATTTCCACTTTATCAGTGTGAGTTCTTCAATTGTATTGCCTCTATGGCGTGGGAAGCTCTTTGACTGGTGACGTTCCTACAAAACATGGATAACATGTTGTCTTGGGCGTAAGTTTTGAAAGAAAAGCCCTTACTCATTGCAATTAAAGCTCTTGCTATGGATGTTGTTCTACATTCATCCTTTTGAAACAGAATGACATATATATAATACACATTTATTATTAAGTCTATTATCATTCTTTCTTCAAAAAAATCTTTAAATTCCCTCGAGCTCTATCAGTCTTGCTGGATTCAGTCGGGCCCAAAGTGGGTCCGGCTAAAAAAATTTCGTTTTCGAACAACTGATATGGTGAATTGATCCATCAACCATCTCGAACTGATTTGAATCAATTTTGATCACTGAACAATCAAATAAAACCCATTTTATCACTTTCTGTTGACTGTCAAATTTGATGTCAGGAGGCTCGTTGACTGCCTTTGAAAACTGACCCGAACAACTGACCAAGCTCTAAAACTCAGGATCTCTTTTCTCTCTGACATGTTCAACGGGCCTACTATATCTCGTTACATGATGACGTCAGGTTCAAAAGATATTGACCCCTGAAGTTGCCCACTGTAAACTGCCTGCTGAATAACATGTCAGAAAACCACAAAGTGCATTTGGTTTGATCTTTGAAAATTGGGCAAAAGGATGTTTAAGGATCTGGAAACTGGGGCATTGGTACTCTGTCATGAGGAGAATATGATTATATGATTTAGGCTCCTGACGAATCATAGGACGCACTTGGTGAAGGCGTAAAGTTGGCTACTTGGAATTTTTGACTGGAAACATTGATTGAAAAGCGATTTTTAGAAAGGGAATGACCCTGGAAGAGTGTGCAAATGGATTCGTCAAGATTTATAAACTGGCACACTGGGAGTATTTTTGGAGTAGAATGCAGGAGAACAAACCATTTGGTCCTACCAATCTCGGATCAAAAGATACAACATCACAAATAGGGCACCTGAACAATCTGCATCTTTAATTACCAGTGAAATGCTATAAATTGCAATTAGAATCACGTTTGAAAACTGATCAAACGGATTCCTCATGACTTCAAATCTGGAGCGTAGCTAGTCTCTGACCCCTAGAATATGATGCAATAGGAAATTTCTCATTTGGATCAACTGGTCAAAAGTTATGATATGTCAAAAAGGGCTACCCGAATATATACACAATTTGCAAATTTACAATAAAGGCAACTGACCAAATTTGAGAGGATCGAAACCTAGTCAAACGGATTTGAAATGACGTGAAAATTGAAACATAAGTTCTTTGTTATGCATACTAAACATCCCCATAGTGGCTAGTCATGACACATTCCAGGATAAAAGATATTGAAATGCAAACTGGGCCTCTGATTGCTATTTGACACTTGGGCAGAATTGCAAATTTTTACACTAGCTCAAAATGGGACTTCGCAGAATGGTTCAAAATGTCAGTTTAACTTCATAGAACACATAGAAGCACTAAATGAAAGGTGTTAAAAGCATCAAAAACCTCTTAGGCCTCAGATTGACAACCAAGTACAATCTCATTTAAAAGCATTTAAGGGCTTGATTTTTTTTTCAAAGGTTCTCAAAATTGACCATGCAATTTTTAGTGCCAACAGTGGCTCTATCTGGGGATGCATGTCCCTTGCGGGCATGGCAAGATTTCAGATTTTTGGAAGAAGCAGACCATTTCAAAAATTCAAAACTCTCCTGTACAGCAAAATTTTCTTGAACAGCTTTATTGAAAGTAGGGAAACTACTCTACTATGTACACATGATGACCCGGGCCACCAGAAAGTTTCAGAACTCCTTACCTTTGTCAAAAACCTGATTCTCATTTACATCCTTCTGAGGCAAACTAAAACTCTCTTTCCCATCAATTCCACTAATCAGATTAGCATTTTGAAGCAAAACACTTCGCCAAATTAAATTCACACTTTCATTCTCATAATGCATACATATATCAGAATTACCCTTTACTTCATGCTCATTATGAGATAACAAATCAGCATGCTCATAATTATACAAACTAGTTTTAGAATCAAAATCCAACAATGATTCATGCACGCTGATCAGAAACACAAAGACTTCATATTCTATATCATTCACCAAGTTGCATGTATTAAAGGCTTGCAACTCACCTTGCACCTTTGTAAATGAAGAGTATGTTAAATCTGATCGTTGCCTACTTGCAACCATGTTACTCATCGAATCAGATTTATCCTTTGCTGAAACCTTTTCACATTCACACAACTAATTAGTCACCACAATTGAAAACTCATTCTAACAATACTAATCCAAACTATGTTGATCACTATCATCTTCTTCATCAAACTGAAAGTTAGAATACACCTTGAACTTATCTTCACAAGACTTATCACTGCATGAAGAAAATTTATAACTGGATTGACAACACTCGTTGTTTTCCACTTCACCATATGAAAAATCAAAACAATGTTCAGTAAGATCAACATGAAAAGAATTTGAAACAACATTAAAATTTCCTTCATTAACATTCCCTATATCCAACAAATCGTCATGTGCAAAAACATTTGAGGTTCTGTTATATACACCTCCAAAGTCCAACAAAGATTGTTTGGATTCTACCTCTTTTTCCACATCAAACTTTGGGGAATTGATTTGACTGAATGAGAAAGTATTATGAGAGAACACATGAAGATCCTTAGAGATACTTGTTTTTCAAACTCACAAGCCAATAATTCTGAGATTTCATCAGAGCTCAAGAAGATTGCCTCACAAATCTTCTCTTGGCTATGGTTATCATCTGGACAACATGAAGAACTTACAACAGGAAGATCATTAATGTAACAATATGGACAATCAGAATTATTACAACATTCTTTCTTATCATGGAAATCACTGGATCTACTATTGTTACAAATTTCTTCAACTTCATATGTACTGTAACAAAATTTATCTTCTCTTTTATATCCATCCTTTTCATGTTGATTGCTATTTCCTGATTCATTAACATTTGAATCCAAATCTTCA
The DNA here is from genome assembly GCA_028749045.1 of Cupressus sempervirens. Lineage (NCBI taxonomy): Eukaryota > Viridiplantae > Streptophyta > Pinopsida > Cupressales > Cupressaceae > Cupressus > Cupressus sempervirens. The sequence continues at coordinate 961,931,751 of CM053787.1, read as the reverse complement.
CAATTAGAAGATAGATTATCTTGCTCTACGAACTCATTGTATTCATTACTACCTTGGCTTTCAGCACACTCATTATCATTAGGAGATATTTCATGAGATCTATAATCACTGCTTTCCGTCTCCTGAATGAATCTTTCAATTCGTAAAAACCTTTGTAACCTTATAGGTGCTAGCCAATTGACTGAATCAGGTACTAGAACATCAAGGAAAACACCAGGTAGGGAAGATTCCTTAGGTCTACAATGAAAATGCATCTTACTGATTACTGATTTAAGCCTTAAATAACATTGTTTGACACTTAGACCTTGAGTACTGCCTACTTCATTTCTTATAATATTGACAATCCTTTTGTAAACCAATCTATTCAACATAACAATGTTATTATTCACAATTTTCAAACTCTCAAAATTTGGTGAACTAATCTCAGATCTGAGGTCTGACTCCATTATAAAAAAAAATTTCTACCTCTTCTTTCTAGTGCTAAAAATCACTAAATAGAGGCAACTTTTTTAAACACTTGACTTCCATGAAAAGAAGCATGAAAATAAAAATACCTCCAGTGTTGATGCTGAACTTCGATCTGCTGATTTGGCACAGGTGCAAGACTAAATTTCTTTACACCACAGATCAAACTTTGTAGAGTCACCACCTCTTTGCAAGAGGAAAATAATAATCACTATTGTGATTCATTTTTTACATTTCAATTATTTATAATAGAAGATTGCAAACAACACTTAAAAACTTATCAAGAATTTAAAACTTCTTTTCCAAGATCTATCAATAGTCTCAGATCTGCCCATACAACTGAAAGTTCTTCAAAATTTAGAAATGAAATCAACTAGGAATAACTGGTACAAAGATTTGAGAGTTGCCACTCACACTTGGTGAGAAATAAAACATAATTTGTAACTTGACAAATCTGAACTAGACCTTCAATGTAGGAAATACTTGCAGATCAGTAACACCTTGAAAAGAAAATATACTTTATAAATCAATTCTTGACTCTGGACTTTCTCAATAGCACTTGCAAACTGAACTGATTGAAGATAGACCTATGATAGTCATAGAACACAATTTTCATCTAGTTTTACAACATACTGATGTTCATGAATAAAGCTTAACTGGGGAACATGAAACTTCAACAAGAAAAATAAGAAATGCCTCTCACTATAGATTTGCTATATCCAATTTGTTTCATGGCAGAGATTTTTGTTCTTTCTATATGCAACTCCCTAGTAGAGTCACCATTTTGCTGGTGTTTGAAAAATGCTACCCACTTCCAATTATCCTGATGAGAACAAAACGCATCTAGGGGTAGCTAACTCCCATTATCAACACATCCATTTAGACGCTAGGCCAACGATAAGGCTATACTCCTTCTGCACTTCAGGCTCTGCAAAACCTAGGCGGGTGAACCTATAGATTCCTTATATGGTACCAATTGTCAAAGCATAGACTGAATCTATTATGAAGCAGATAAAACCCTTATTTCTCCTAATAACTCATGAAATAACATAAATCTATAGTAGCTAAATGTAGATCTAGGAACCCCATAAGCTGAGTGAGGGAATTCTATTATAGCTCTTCAACATGAAAGGGAAAAATGTTGATTATTGATGTTGATGTTCAAAAAATCCTCAAACATGCAACAAAACCTAATGATCCTATCTCTAATCAGTGCCTAATCCATTGGGAAATTCCATGAATTGAAAACATACATCTATGACATCAGGACATATTTTGTATACCCAAACATCATATCTATCTAATCACCTTGTGATTTAGACATCAATGTTCATTCAGATCTCATTCTTACAAAAAATTCTTCTCAAGTAACCAGCAACTTTGTTAAACATATCAAGCATTTACTTGGCCCTTAGGTCCAATAGCAAAATACATCAAACATACAACCTGAAAGGGATGCAAATGAGTCTCAAATCTTTGTTCCAAAACCACATAAGACTTGCAGATTGCTAAGACAGGAGACAAGACATAGAATGAAGCTAGTAAAACTATTGCTCATATGTATTCATTTTCTTTGAAAATATACATTTCAGGTGCATGAAATTAAAACATGAAACAACCTAACATCTCAAAACTATCTGTATTATCTTTACACTTGCTGTTCATATAAGAGAAAATGTTGAAGAATGAAGGTGGAATTACAGTTCTGGATCCAATGAAGTGGTCTCACAGAATGAGTGCAAATTTCCAACCCACAAAGGTTTCTCAGTAACAAAAACTGGAACCCCTCAAATGGAAGAAAGAAAGAATAATATAGGATGAAGATGAATTCTCAGATTGAACCTACCATCGACATGTGTCCCCTTAGAATTTCATCTCTTGCAACTAAAAAGACTCTCTCTAACCTCTTTCTTCCATCTAATTTGATTTTTTATTTCATCATTACATTGCAACTACTTTGAAATATCTCTGCCTAGTGATGAAATCCTTTTGCATCTAAAATATCTGAAACCTTATGCAATTCTTGCAAAATTGTGAGTTTTTACTAATTTTAATGTAACCAATTCAACCCCAACTACATTTTTACCATCTTTTATGCATATTCAAGTCATTACCTTGCCAAAAACCAATTATATACTTCGTGGTCTAAAAATAGTCGCAATTCAGGTACCTGAGACAAATCGTCCTATAGTTCAAACATACTGATACTTGTACAAAAACTGACTCTGAAATCAAAAAGTTCGTCTTCTCCTGATTTCGGCGATATATAACATAGCCTATCTAGCCTCTCGAAAACCTCCTAAAAGTCATTTTGAAAATGACTTCTCTGCTAGAAACTCATGTCTGCACATTTGATTTTTTAAATTTCTTGAAAAATTTAAAATGTCATAAAGTCAAAACTATATAAAATGACCTCTTTTAAAACCTGACGTACAAACTCTAAAATATTAAAAATTATTTTTAACCTCTTCCAATTCTCTCCTTCTCATGGTCAACCCTCAGTTTGACCGTGCCACGTGGCACTATTTAATTGGCCCACCTCTGCATTACACACCACGTCAGCGCCACCAGGACCCTCGCCATGTGTCAAAAATCTGCTTCCCCGCATTGCTGAAATTTCTACAACTCCATTTTTTGGGGATGTGCGGACATCAGATCTTGCCACGTGTCATCATCTCCTTCAATCAGGGTTTCTGGGAGCCACATCAGTGTACTTAGATTTTTGCATAAAAGTTTGCACTTGTCTTGCTGACGTCACACGAGCATTACTATTGACTGAGACCCTCAAGAGGCTTTTTAAGTCCACAAAAGACTTCGTGTCTTTAAGACATTTCATGTGATGAGCGCTTTCCTATTTATATACTGAAAGTAATATCCACACTATGAATGTGGGATCAAGCTCCATTTATACCTTTTCCCTGCTCCACCTTTCCAATTACGTGAGCCATCTCTCTCCCTGCAAACTCGTGGACTGTAGATGAAACCGTGGGTGAGCCTTTTTCTTATGGCATCTTTTTTTTATTTGGTATTGCTTCTGCATGGGTTCCTCTTGCATATGTTACGTGGGAAATTCTTTCTTACACCACGACTTTGTGTTATCTCTGTATTTCCTTAAGAACCTGTGGGCTCTTCCTTTGATGATGTGGACTATGACTTTATTTCGTGCTCCCTTATAAAATGGAATCTCCCCCTTTTGACTGCATGTTGAGCTTTGATATAGGCATTCCTTGCCCATAGGAAATGGTCTTTTTGTTGTTGACTAGTTTTTTGTTTATCAACGTGGGTGGTTTTCTTACTTGCATGCAAACTGCTCCTTTAATGTGCTCTATTCCTGCTACTTCAATTTATGGTCTTTTGCCTACCGTTCAAACACATCTTCTCCTCCTCATGTGGGTTGATGGCCTTTTGGCATGAGACAATTTCTTTGGATTTCTTCTTTAATGTTGTATGAGGAATTTTCTGTACTTGGGTGGCTTTAATTTGCTATCTCTGCGGCTTTTTAGTGTGAATGGCGTAGTTTTCTATTTGATGGCAACTCCATAAAACGTTTCCTCCTTCATGTCAAAATCTACCCTTGTTTTCAAATACATAGGTTTGTCTTTTTCTTGCAAGCCTACGACCTTTTTTAAAATTTGCTGAGGGTACTCTTTAATGGCATGGGTGGTTTTCTGACTTGATGGACGTCTCCTATTTTGGTTACGTGGGTCTCTTTTCCTTAAAAAGAAATATCCCTTTATGTTAGTTGGCTCTGCCCCTGAATGCTGAATTTCACCTACTACTTTCAGTCAGATTCATGTTTGCCTTTCTGGCCTTGTATTGCTCACGTTGCACTCAGTAGACCCTTGGACTGAACTCTAAGGAAGCAAGGCGACTCAAGCTTCTCCATATTTACATGGGTTCTTTCCTCTTAATTTAACATAGCGAATTTCCACTTTATCAGTGTGAGTTCTTCAATTGTATTGCCTTTGCGGTGTGGCAAGCTCTTTGACTGGTGACGTTCCTACAAAACATGGATAGCATGTTGTCTTGGGCATAAGTTTTGAAAGAAAAGCCCTTACTCATTGCAATTAAAGCTCTTGCTATGGATGTTTTTCTACATTCATCCTTTTGAAACAGAATGACAGATATATAATACACATTTATTATTAAGGCTATTATCATTCTTTCTTCAAAAAAATCTTTAAATTCCCTCGAGCTCTATTAGTCTTGCTGGATTCAATCGGGCCCCAAAGTGGGTCTGGCTAAAAAAATTTTGTTTCCGAACAACTGATATGGCGAATTGATCCATTAACCATCTCAAAATGGTTTGAATCAATTTCAATCACTGAACAATCAAATAAAACCCATTTTATCACTTTCTATTGACTGTCAAATTTGATGTTAGGGGGCCTATTGACTGCCTTTGAAAACTGACCTGAACAACTGACCAAGCTCTGAAACTCAGGATCTCTTTTCTATCTGACATGTTCAATGGGCCTACCAGATCTCGTTACATGACAATGTTAGGGTCAAAAGATATTGACCCCCGAAGTTGCCCACTTCAAACAGACTGCAGAATAACATGTCAGAAAACCACAAAGTGCATTTGGTTTGATCTTTGAAAATTGGGCAAAAGGATGTTTAAGGATCTGGAAACTGGGGCATTGGTACTTTATCATGAGGAGAATATGATTATACTATTTAGGCTCCTGATGAATCATAGGATGCACTTGGTGAAGGCGCAAAGTTGGCTACTTGGAATTGTTGACTGGAAACATTGACTGAAAAGCAATTTTTAGAAAGGGAATGACCCTGGAATAGTGTGCAAATGGACTCGTCAAGATTTATAAACTGGCACACTTGGAGTATTTTCGAAGTAGAATGTAGGAGAACAAACCATTTGGTCCTACCAATCCCAGATCAAAAGATACAACATCACGAATAGGACACCTGAACAATCTGCATCTCTTATTACCAGTGAAGTGCTACAAATTGCAATCGAAATTGCATTTGAAAACTGATCAAACGGATTCCTCATGACTTCAAATCTGGAGTGTAGCTAGTCTCTAACCCCTGGAATATGATACAATAGGAAATTTCTCATTTGGGTGAACTGGTCAAAAGTTATGATATGTCAAAAAGGGCTACCCGAAAATATGCACAATTTGCAAATTTACAATAAAGGCAACTGACCAACTTTGAGAGGTTCAAAACCTAGTCAAAAGGATTTGAAATGACATGAAAAATAAAACATAAGTTCTTTGTTATGCACACTAAACATCCCCAAAGTGGCTAGTCATGAAACATTCCAAGGTAAAAGATATTGAAATGCAAACTGGGCCTTTGATCGCTATTTGACACTTGGGCAGAATTGCAAATTTTGACACTAGCTCAAAATGGGACTTCGCAGAGTGGTTTGAAATGTCAGTTTAACTTCATAGAACACATAGATGCACTAAATGAAATTTTTTAAAAGCATTAAACACCTCTTAGGCCTCAGGTTGACAACCAAGTACAATCTCATTTAAAAGCATTTAAGGGCTTGATTTTTTTTCAAAGGTTCTCAAAATTGACCATGCAATTTTTAGTGCCAACAGATACAAGATGAAATAAGTTTTGTGAAGCTAGAAAGTGTAGAAGAAGCATATCAATATGCCTTGAAAGTTGAGGAGATCTTGACAAAGAAGCATGAAAAAAGATAGAGAGGTAGAGGTGGTAGATTTCAGAGAGGCAGAGGTAGATCTTATGTAGAAAGTGGTAGATCTGACAGTTGTATGCAGGATAAAGGTAAATCTGAATGGAAGAATGATGACAAATGCAAGACTGAATGGAAAAGTGGTAATTCTTACTGAGGAGGCACTAATTCTTACCAAGAAAGAGGTAATTCTTATTCTAGAGGTGGATTTCATGGTAATTATTTTAGATGTGGCAAAGAAGGCCATAGATCCTTTGAATGTAGATCTTCTGAAGGTGGGTAGAATAATAGAAATTCTATGATTCAAGAAGACATTGAGAGTTAACCAAGTGGACCTGAGGCTAGAGAAAATTTGATGGTGAGAAGAACCTTATATAATAAGGGAGGTGATGAGGAACCTATTTTAAGGAGAAGTCTTTTCAGGACAAGATGTAAGATGGCTGGAAAATACTATAAAGTGATCATTGATGGTAAAAGCTCTACAAATCTGGCATTAGAAGAGCTAGTTACAAAGTTGCAGTTGCAGAGGCTGAAACATCCCAAACCTTATCATGTTTTATGGATCAAAGATTAGCATAAGATATTGGTAAGTGAGCAATGCCTTTTGAAGTTAAAAATTGGACATTACTTTGATGAAGTTTTGTGTAATATTATGCCCATGGATTGTTGTCATATTTTTTTGGGTAGACCTTGAAAATATGATAGATATGTTGTACATTATGGAAGATTGAGTCAATATACTCTTTGGGTAAATGGGAAGAAACAAACATTGTTGCCTTTGATCAAAAGTCTAGATGAGGTCAATTGTACTGCTATAAAAATTTGCATGGTTAATGGGAAAAAAATTGAAAATGAAATGAAAAAGAATCAAGTCTATTTTTCTATGATTCCAAGAAAACTAAGTTTTTTCAATGGAGACAGAGTGCAAGAAAATAGTGTTAACCAAGTGCTAGTCAGTGGTGACCGAATGATAGATGGTAGTATTGAAAGAGTACCAAAAAAAATTGTAGATTTTTTGAATGAGTATAAAGAAATTATTTTTGATGATATTCTTGATGGTTTACCTCTAGTAAGAAGTATAAGTCATTGTATGGATCTAATTCCTCGAGCTAGTTTTCCAAAAAAAACACCATATAGATTGACACTTGCAGAGAATGAAGAACTTAACAGACAAGTGCATGAGTTGTTACAAAAAGGTTTGATTAGAGAAAGCTTGAGTTCATGTGTTGTACCTATTGTATTAGCACCTAAAAAGAATAGAGAATGGAGAATGTGTACTAATTCCAGAGCCATTAACAAGATAACATTGAAATATAGGTTTCCTATGCCAAGGATGGATGACATAATGGATTGTTTGAGTGGAGTAGAGTATTTTACCAAGATTGATTTCAAGAGTGGCTATCATCAAATCAGAATTAGAGAAGGTGATGAATAGAATATTGTTTTCAAGACAAAAGATGGTTTGCATGAATGGTTGGTTATGCCATTTGGTTTGACTAATGCACCTAGTACTTTCACGACGTTGATGAAAGAAGTTCTGAAAAGATTCTTGGGTAAATTTGTGATTGTTTATTTGGATGATATTTTGATATTCAGCAAGACTAAGGAAGAAAATCTTGATCATATTAGACAAGTATTCTAGAGGTTGAAAAAGGAAAAGTTGTTGATTAATTTGAAAAAGTGTTCTTTTATGCAAGAGGAGATTGTGTATTTGGGATTTGTGATTTTAGCTAATGGTTTGAAGATGGATCCTGAGAAGGTTAAAGAAATTTTGGAATGGCCTACACCTGAGAATATTGTTGAGGTAAGATCATTTCATGGTTTGGCTAGTTTTTACAAAAAGTTTATAAAGAATTTTAGTGTTGTTTGTAATGCTATGACTGAAACAATGAGGGGAGATAAAAAGGAATTCAAGTAGACACATGGAGCTGAAAAGAGTTTTGAGACTTTGGAAGAAAAGGTTATTGAATAACCTGTATTGGCTTTACCTAATTTCAACAAAGTATTTCAAGTTGAAAGTGATGTAAGTGGTAATGCAATAGGAGCTATATTAAGTCAAGAAGGTAAGCCTATTGCTTTCTTTAGTGAAAAGTTGAGTGATGCTAAAAGGAAATATTCTATGTATGATCAAAAATTTTATGCCATTGTTCAAGAATTAAAGAAATGGAGACATTATTTGATGCCTAAAGAGTTTGTGTTGTATACTAATCATAAAGATTTACAATACTTGGGAAGTCAACATAAATTGAATCAAAGACATATGAAGTGGGTTGAGTATTTGAAGAGTTTTACATTTGTGATCAAGCACAAGAGTGGAGTTACTAACAAAGTTGTTGATGCATTAAGTAGAAGACATTCTTTGTTGACTGAAATGAAGGTTGAAGTTCTTGGTTTTGATGAGATGAAAGTGTTATATGATGCTGATCCTAATTTTTCTGAGGCATAGAGAGAGTGTAGAGAAGAAAATCTAATAGATCACACAAGTAAGTATGATGAGTATTTCATTCAAGAAGGTATGTTGTTCAAAGGCATTCAGTTGTGTATTCCTAGAAGTCCTATGATGTTGAATCTAATTAAGGAAAAGCATAGTGGAGGATTAGCTGGACATTTTGGAATTGATAAGACATTAAGTTTGCTGAAAGAGAAATATTATTGGCCACAAATGTATAAGGGTGTTCAAAAATTTGTAAAGAGTTTTGGATTTTGTCAAGTTGCAAAGGGAGTGAGTCAAAATACTAGTTTGTATACACCTATTACTGTTCCTAAGAAACCTTGGACTGATACCAGTATGGATTTTGTTCTTGGATTGCCTAAAATAGTGAAAGGGTATGACTCCATATTTGTTGTAGTGGAAAAATTTTCTAAGATGGCTCATTTTATACCATGTAAGAAGACATCAGATGTTGAGCATGTTGCTAAACTTTTTTAAAGAGATTGTGAGATTGCATGGATTACCAAGAAGCATTATTTCAGATAGAGACAGTAAGTTTGTTGGCTATTTTTGGAAGACTTTGTGGAAGAAGATGGGTACTGAATTGAAGATTAGTTCTATATTCCATCCACAAATAGATGGATAGATAGAGGTTGTGAATAGAAGCTTCAGTAATTTGCTAAGATGTTTAGTTGGGAATAAGTCAAGTAATTGGGAGATGGTATTGGCACAAGCTGAATTTCCATATAACAATTCTATAAATAGGAGTACAGGGAAGACACCTTTTGAGATTGTTACCAGAATGTATCCTAGAGGTATATCATATTTGAGAGATGTAGCTGGTGAAGAAAAGAAAAACATTGTAGGAGAAAAATTTGCTTATTTTATGGAGTCATTGCATAAGGAAGTGAAGTTGAGGTTGGAACAAAGTAATTAGAAGTATAAGGAGAATGTTGATAAGTCTAGAAGACACCATGATTTTCAAGTTGGTGATGAGGTGATGGTTCATCTAAAAAAGGGAAGATTCCGAGTTGGAACATATAGCAAGCTAAAGATGAAGAAATTTGGACCTTGTAAGATCCTGAAGAAGTTTGACAGTGGTAATGCTTATGAAGTTGTGTTACCTAATGACATGGATATATCTCCTATATTCAATATTTCTGATTTGTATAAGTATCAGGAGTCAAAGGATGAAGTTTTTATACTAGATGATTATCCTAAGAAATAGATTGAGGAAGTTTAACAGATATTGCATCAGAGAGTTGGCAAGAGTACAAGAGGAAAAGGTTATTATGAATATTTGGTGAAGTGGACGAACAGACCTATTGAAGATGCTTCATGGATTTCTCAATTTGAGTTGGATTCAACTCAGGTTGAGACATCTTAATGATTCAGGAGAATCATTTTTTTCAACATCAGTTGTTTTATGCAGGAGCATCCTGGGTTGCCTTGTTATCCTACTCATTTTGTTCTCCTAGTAGTTCCTTCATGTGCCTAGTAGTCATTCATGTGCCTAGCAATTCCTTTATGTTTCTAGTAGTTCTTCATGCGCCTAGCAATTCCTTCATGTTCCTAGCAATCCTATTTTCTTCATATGCCTAGAAATTCCTTCATGTGCCTAGCAATCCTATTTTCTTCATGTGCCTAGTAACCCTATTTTCTTCATGTTCCTAGTAACCCTATTTTCTTCATGTGTCTAGTAACCCTATTTTCTTCATGTGCCAAGTTACTGTAGTAATTCCTTTATGTGTTGAGCTACTGTAGCATTCCTTCATGTGTCAAGTTACCTAGTGTATGCTGAGTGATTCTTCATGTGCCGAGTTACTTAGTGTGTGTTGAGTGTTTCTTCATGTGCCAAGTTACTTAGTGTATGCCAAGTCTTTCTTCATGTGCTAAGTTACCCAGTGTATGCTGAGTGTTTCTTTATGTGCTAAGTTACTCAGTGTATGATGAGTGTTTCTTTGAATGTGTCGAGTTACCTAGTGTAAGCCAAGTGTTAGTATTTGGACATGATTTTGCGAGCTGACTTGCAGGATTTATTTCATTTGTAAAATTTATGTTAAGATCTTTTTTTGGGATGAGTCTAGAGCATTGTTGGGTCGGCCTTCCTCTTATGTAATGATTCTAGAATGATCTATAAGCCATTTTGGCAAGTATAAATAGAATTTTTAGGCTTAGAATTAGCCAAGTTTTTGGGAGAAGAAGTTTCAGAGAGAGTAGATTAGAGAGTAGAACTAAAAGTGTGAATTTGTAGTTGGATCTTTGAATGTGAATGTATTTTTAATTAGTTGTAACCTAGAAGGCCTTATAGCTAGGCATGTATGAAGATATCTTGATGAATCAATAAAAGTATTTCACTTTTCTTCCTCCTTTGGTTGTCGTCCACTTGTGTTTGCTTCTGTTGTGTTACCTCTTGCAGGGTGGTTTGGATAGCTGGGTGAGACTTTGGCCCTAGTTATTCACCATCTTGCCTGTGTCATACCTTCACACTTGCACCTTGTATGAAACAAACTCCTCCTTTGTCCAAGTTTATTCTCATTTCTTAGCAAGACCCTATCATTAACCAAGAACTCTCCTCTTTTTGCATCCTCCAAATGAAATGACTTTGCATCATCATCCACATGAGCAACCCTTGCTTGCCCATCAGCTCTCCTATTTGTCCTTCCTTGGCATTGAGGGCATTCATAGGCATGATGACCTACTTCATTATATTGAAAATAGGTACCACAGAAGCCTCCTCTTCCTAAACCTTATCCAAGTGCTCTACCTCTTCCTTTCTGATCTACAAAGTTTTCATCATGAGAGCAATTGAAACCCTCATTCCTCTGGTTTCAACTAGTACCCTCATATTCATTTTTCTTCTAGTTCTCATTCTGGCCTCCAAATGACCTTCCACCACCCCTTCCTCCTTGACTGCACCCTCTTTGCTTTCCATCAAACTTTTTTTTTTAGCTTCTCCACAACTCACAAGGAAAACTGGTATGCCTCTTCAATGCTATTCATTCTTTCTAGACTTAACTCCTCCTAAATGCTAGGTCTTAACCAATTAAGGTAATAGGAAACCTTCTCCTTGTTTTCTTCTGCATGCCCTACCCTAATAAGGATCTAATAAAATTCCTCTATGTATTCCTAGATTGATTTTCTCACTTGCTTTAACCCTTGCATCTTCTTGAACAAATCAAGCTTGTAATCAACAAGAATGATCTGCTTCTTTAGTTTGTCCACCATGTGATCCCATCTTGTGATTTTCTCCTTTCCTTTTCTATTTCTTTCCAACTAAATCTTTTGCCACCTAATTTTGGCATGGCCTTTAATTTTGGCCTTTCCAAAATTAACCTTATCAGAGTCCCTAATATCCTCATACTCAATATATTCCTCTAGTTCATTGATCCAATTGATCAACTTATTTGGGCTTAGATTTCCTAAAAACATGTTGAAATCAATTTTAGGTCTTTTTCCAAGCTTGGAAATGGCCCTAAAAATCCTCTTCTCCTCTTGGTTTAGGACTTCTCCATCTTCTTCATATTCCTATGCAATATTTCCTTCTTCTTCATTTTCTTCCTCACTTTCATTGCCTACAACAACATTCATCCCCCTACAGATCTCCTCTTGCAATGCTTGGACTTGTCTCTAGAGGGCTCTAACCTTAGGAGTAACAACTTAGCCCTTCCACCACACTCCCTTTATGGAGGCATCTTCTTGTATCAAAACCCACAACCACATAGTACTAGTGCAAACTTCACAGACAACGCTTTGTCTACACACTCAAGAAAACCTACTCTAATACCACTTGATGAGGGCACAACCCAAGACAAAATGAATGCAATAGGAAAAGGGAAATGTTATTATCTGAAATGATATACTATTACATTTAGTAAAATAGAAATAAACTCAATGACATGCCCTATGGGCTTACAAGTTATTAGATTCTAGAGAAAAACCCTTCTCACCATAGTTTCTCCCAAACTCCACCAAGGACTGCCTTTACAATGCAAGAAAGGACCTTAAGTAACATGAATTAGGTTTACAATTAGGAATATATTCTAGAATATGCCATTCAACATCCATTGCCAAAAAAAAAGTTTCTAGAAAGCATGTCAAAAGTCGGTGTAAAATTAGATGAATCCAAAAATGGTAGTCCAAATTCTAAGAGGCATAACTTTTGAACCTGGACTCTGATTGACAAACTGTTTACATTTTTGGAAAGCTCTCCAAGTGCTCTATAGGTCTATGGACTTTTTCTACTCATCCCCCATTTTTTGGGCCTATACAAGGCCATTTAGTGCCTCAAATCTAACTTTGAAGCACTCTTAGAAGGTCTCTTGGAAACTTAAAACTATAATAACTTTCAAATCATAAAGCCTTTTGACTTGATTCTTTTTTTGGAGCAATTTAAATTACAAATATAATCATCCCTCAAACTTACACCCTCTAAATCATCATAATTATGGCTCAATTACAAGATAACCTATTTTTTGCATTGGCACATATCCAAAGGTGCTAAAAAACTCTAACCTAGAAAACTAATAGTGGAACTATGAGAGTTGGAATCTCTATTTGACCCAATGGGTATCCAAAAATGAAAACACGTTAAATAAAAACTAACACTAAGCATATTTTGGGGTGATACAAGATTGCCCTTACACCACTTGATGCTGGTACATCACATACAGTCATCAAAATTTTCCTTTAAACCATCCAGACCTTTCTCCCACGTATCATTTGCTACTTTAGTGGTAGTAAGCATTGCACATAAGGCATATGATGCAATCTCAAGTGTATTAAGGTCAGAGTAGGTGAAGTTTGCATAAGTGTCTTTAGCTTTGACACATTCTTCCAATTGGCTTTCAATAGCTGCTATCTTTAGAGCAATAGACTCTCTAAATTTTGATAGTCTTCTCACAATAGATCTTTTTCAAATTCTAGTTTCCTGATGTTATTGTGTACACTGGAAACTTATCCTTCCATCTTATCAATTATGCAAGAGGGTTGTTGTACCTGACTGGTTAGAGCTTCCAATTCACTTACCTTCCCTTGAATCCTTTTTATCCACATCTTTGGTCAACATATGAGATAAAGTACATTTGATGAGTAGTACCTTACCAAGTTGTTGACATCTTTAGAACTCCCTGATACAAGTATCAATACTCAAAAAATCATTCTAAATATTCTAAAAAATGGTGCTAAAAAGATTAGTATCATGTGAAATTTGAGCCTTAGACTCAGCAACATTCAATAAATTTTTAAATTCATCATCAAATGTTTTCACAACTACTTATGCTTTCTATTTAGGATCTAGTTTAGTGTGTTTGGCTATGAGGGTGTTGTGCAATCTATCAATCACCTCCATTAGTGATCTCTATTTCACCTTCTTATTCTTCTCAAACAATTTTGTCAAGGATGAGATTTTTTGACATTAAGTTATTATTGCCATTAGTGACAACACTTATCTATATCAATATAGCTACCAAGCTCACACTCACTAAGCATTCCAGCATTAACCCAACTTCAAAGTGTTCAATAGTTTACACCGAGTAGAATAGTGGCTACCGAGTCAACAAAGGTAATGTCAAGAATAGCAGTGTCTACCAAGCCTCTTAGTGTGTACCATGCTTCACAGTGTCTACTGAGTAGTAAGTTTGTGTCATGGAAACTTAGTGTAAACCAAGCATTGGAAGAAGTAATGTTTTATGAGTGAAGCAAGGTAAACTTAGTGTGTAGTTTCTACCGAGTGATACTATATCTACTGAGTCACTAGTGGTCACTGAGTTTAGAACTACACTGAGTGATTAGTATAGACTGAGCCTTCACTTCTCTTGATTACATGACAATGCTATCTTATGTAGTGGATGTCAAGTATTAGAAGGCCACCAAATTAGTTCAGTGAACCTAAGTTATTTACTATTGGGCCAACTTTGTAATGTGTTGTTCACATGTATTTTGGTCGACCTCACAATTTTGTTAATTGGAAAGGTATATATGTAAGATGTATTGTAAGATATAATTGTATTGAAATATTATTGAAGTATTTTTTGAGAAGCACATGCGAAGGATTATCAGTAGTAGTTTAAGGAATGCAACAAGGTCAATATAGAAGCAAAAAAGTCATATCTATCACATAAGGTGATTAGTGCATAAAGGATCTTATCACCAATCAGTTGTAAATTGATACACTGCTTCATCCTAATAGGTGAATCAGCTTCCAAATCTTTTAACAAGGTAGACTTAACAATCTTTGTAAAAATCTCTTAACTGAGTGCATACTTCATTGTATGTTTGTAAATCCTTTAACAAGGTGGACCTAGCACTCCTTTGTGCTCCTAACAAGGTAGATCACCAGAAGTGGTCAGTGTAAGCCTTAATAGGCCAACTTTGTGCTATAGTAGTGAATTTTTGTGGGTACCATCCCCACCCTAGTTTTACTTTCTATTTGAAAGGTTTCTGGGTCACCAAAACATTGTGTTCTTCTGTGCGATGAATGTTTTATCTTTTAGTACTAATGTATGTAGTAGTATAGATGGATTTATGATGAATTTAAATAAAAGTTTTAAAGTTACTAATTCACCCCTCCCCTCTCAGTAACTTATCATATCTTGAATATTTCCAATAGAGATCAAGTTAGATAGATCATCATCAGCTCCTATAAGGTTAACAAGAGATATAAGAGAGGATGAGCTAGATTCCTTCATCTCATCTTCCTTTTCTTTCTCCTCTATTTCCTTCTTTGATCTTCTCTCTTCTTCCTTCTCTTCTCTTATTTTATTTCCTCTTTCTTTCTTCTCTTCTTCCAACTTTTTCCTTTTTTCTTCTTCTCTCCTCTTTTCATATTCTTTTTTCTCCTTTTCCTCTTCTTCTATCAATCTCAAATAATCTTCAATATCTTCAAAAAGGGGCTTAGGTTGATTGAACGAATCTTCATCAATGTTAATAGTAACATTTGTCTAATAAATCTACATAGTATCACTACTTACTCATACTTTTGAAGTTTTCTCTATAGTAGTAGGTTATGCCTTAGAATCACTCATCATTTGATTGATAGCTATTGCAATTTCACTTCTAATAACACTCTTTTCTCCTCTTGTAAATAGAATAAGCCCCATCTTACTTCGCAAGTAAGGTGCTAATTTCTTCATCAATTTCTTAATTTCATCTCCATCATCTATCTTACACATAGTTCTCAGCATTAACTTCTAAAGTTCCATGTCTTCTTTGCTATAAGTTTGTCATAGAATTTCTGATTTACAAAGCCTCTAATGCTCTCAAGTTTCAAGTTATTAATGATCATATATCTCATAGTAGAGATATCAATATTTTCATTCTCAATGTCATTGTACAAATCATAGAACTTATTCATTTTTACAAAGTTCCTTTCATTAACAATAGTTGTTTTAATCTTCTCTATCTTAGGTTTCCATGGTTTCCTTGTTTTACTTATTGGCTACTTAGAAACAATAAATTTCTCTAGTTGTTTGTCTTCTAGTTCCCCTTCTTCTTCTTCATCACTAGAGTCCTCAATTGTCAACAATATCTTCTTTCTCTTTCTAGGTCTACTAACTTGTTATTTGACTCTCTTTGATTATCTTTTGGATCCACATGGTTATTCGGCTAATATAGTAGCATATGGAATGCTCTGTTCCTGTAGGAGTTTCTATAATAGATACATTGGATGCTTGGCCAACTAACAGAGGTGTCACATACATTACACCTTGTTCACTAATTTATTTCATTCTAGAGATAGTCTTTCTAATTGCGTGTGATTCTTCTTGTGACATATAGGCCTTCGATAGTGCTTTCTTCATTATCGATGCAATATTCTTATGAGATGCCTTTGCTAATGATGCTTGGTAGGCTAACTAGGTTGTCTCCTAATATGTTCCAAATATGTATGATGCTTGATCTATATCTGATTTCAATAATAAATCAATATATCTAATAGTTATGTCATCACTCAATTCATAACCTAGGGGCTCAAGAAATTTTTCTTGATGTTCAACTATTTTGATATAAGTTAGGTTAGTGTCCACCTTAAAACATATATCATTCTTGAATTTGTCAAAAATTTTAGGGGCAATTTTGTATCTTTGTTTTATCTCATTCTAAAATGTTCTCATGATCAAATTTCTATTTGTTGGTGTAAATAAGTATTTACTATTTAAACTTACTTAAGTTTACTTAGGTTAATGCATATTTATTATTATTTATTTATTAGTCACCTAGGAGTATGCATACTCTTGTGAGTTGTTATGTTGACAACATAGGAGTGTGCAACTCTTTTTTGCACATGGTGTCTACAACACAAGAGTTAGCACACTAATTAAGCACATGGTGTCCACAACCTTGTCATTCTTATCCACTCATCTAGAATGATGTAGAAGACATGTGCTTAGTTGTCATGATGCTTATCTTATCTCCTAGTTCCTTCTAGAGACATTCTAGGTGCTTCCTAAGAGGCCTTTATATGCAAGCTCTCCTAGTGTTTTTGTACATCATATACTGAAAAGAGTAATGTATTAAGACATACTTTGATTAATTGATCATATCCATTTTTGGTCTATAGTTGTGCTTGTGTTTGAGTTCTTCGTTCCTAGGTGAATTTTTCCCTTAGAAAAATTCTTACATGGTATTAGAGCTATACCAAATTCTTACATGGTATCAAAGCTTGGAGATTTTCTCATCACATAGCCATTCAAGACCACTATTACTTCAACACCTCAAATTGAATGTAGAGTACTACAGAAATTGGAAGCGTCTAGAGCTAGATCTAACCTCACCATTGCATCTGGAATGCTGATTTGGTGAAAATCAGCTATAATCTTGCCTACCCTAGGCCAAAGTCGATTGTGAGGCATTTTTTTTTGCAAACTAGCACCCGAAGGCCCAATTTGTAGAATTTGTATGATCATTTCAAATGTCTACATTTAATTTTGAGATCTACATTTTTTTCATCTACATCTCTACTATTTTTTTTAGATCTGCATTATTTTTTGAAATTTTTTTTGCCATAGGGTCATAGGAGGGATTTTTTGCAGGTGAAAATTGGAGCTTGCTGGTGCAAATCAGATATTTGTATCACATTTAGAAGGTCCGAAAACACCTAAATTAAATCTTATTTCATCCAAATCAGACATCTAAGGAAAAATTTAGAGCCATTTGTTTTTTGGAAGCACGATGGTGATTCAGAAAAAAATAATAGTGACAACTATTTTCAAACAACGATATCTCCCTCATATAGACTCCCTTTTGCAAGCAATTTTTTCTATTTTGGGGTAGAATTTCATGATCTACACATTGGTGCAGATGGTTTAACATGTCTATTTCTGAAATTTTCTACAACTCACAAATCCCATTTTTTGCCACTTAAAATGCTTAGTATGGGCTCATCTGGACTCCAAATCAGGTTCCATTTTTTTTCAAGTGCTTTTTTTTTTGTCTACTTTCTAGATCTATAATCATATTATAGGTTCTCTAGATAGAAATACTACTTTCAAAAATAGGTCCTAAATTGGCAAGTGACTACCAAGTGCCTAAATCATACATTATGAGGGTTTCTTTGATTCATTATTCTTTGATTCTTTGGGGGTTCATTGGTTGATCTCATGGAGGAGTATTGTTTCACATGTCAGCATGGTATTAGACCTAGGTTGACAAAAAGAAACTATCACATATGGAGTGATACACTCCTTCATCATCTTAGAAGATAGCATAAGGAAGTATTTCCTTATTTATGTTCCAACGACATGATCACTAATGAGTTACAAGAACCTATTGGTAGACTAATATGTATCATTCTTACCAATCTCTCTTATTTTGGTTGCCAAGATATGGCCTCCACATGGTTATTGGATGTATCTTTGCGAGAAGTATGGAGTGTTGGGAATAAAGATAGAGTAACTAAGAAGGGGGTGAATCAGTTACTAACAAAAATTAATCCATAGATCCCTTAGATGTCTTAAAGATCTAGTTACTACTGATACTCAGTAAACAAATGTTGTAACTTGGTAAATTAAATTATTACTTATCTTCAAGCATTCATGCATGTAACTAGAAACTAAGTGAACACAAGAGACACCAGATTTAATGTGGAAACCCAATATGGAAAAAACCACCAAGTAACTAGTCACCAATTTTTCTCTCTTCTGAAGTAAGCCCTATTAGGAGCCAACCCTATTATAGGTTACAATACACACTGTTAGGTGTGACCCTATTACAGGATTTTAATCACCCTGTTAGGAGTGGCCTTGCTAGAGGTCTTTAGAACAATTCAACTGAACTATCACCTTGTTAGAGGATTTACAAAATGGCTGTTAAACTAACTCTGTTAAGAGATTTGAAATCACTGCTACAATGGTTAGAAAGCAACAATGAATTAACCTGAACAAGATGCAACTGAACTTGCTAATTACAGGTCTCTATTTTGCTTCATTAGATCCTTCTTGAAAAAATATGGCTCTACTGCTCCTTAATGGTCTCTGATCATCCTTCAAATTTTCTTCCACAATAATCAGTCCTCATATCTCATTGATTTCACACTTCCATCTTACACACTTAGAATTTGCAACTTGACCTCTTACTTATACCATTCAAATTTTCAAGTCGGCCCATTTACATGTTACATTTACTAATAAATCATACATCAGTTAGCTACAGATATTACTCTAAACAAATAAATGTTATTTCATAAAATAATGAAATCCTTTACTAGCCAACCCTACTCAGTAAATACTTCTTCTAGAAATTTTTTGAGTTAACCTTCTTATCTCGGTTAACATTGCAATATCCTTAAAATCCTTTGGCTACCAAGTTTACTCGGTAAGAATTAAATTTATTTGATTACCTTGAAAGCTTGGTAAGAACTACTTCTGCCAAATTACCTTTGATGACTGAGTTATCTCACTAAAAACTGCTTTTTCCACATTTCCTTTGATGACCGAGTGAGCTTGGTAAGAATTGCTTCTTCCACATTACCTTTTATGACTGGGTGAACTCAGTAAGAACTACTTTTTCCACATTTCCTTTGATGATCAAATGAGCTCAGTAAGAACTACTTCTTCCACATTACCTTTGATGCCTAAGTGAACTTGGTAAGAACTACTTCTTTGCTTTGCTAACCTTTTGAGCTTGGTAGACACTATCCTTTGTCTAGTTGACCTTCTAAGCTCGATAGGCACTGTCCTTTGCCTTGTTAACTTTCTAAGCTCATTAGACATTTTTTGATGATTGATATGACATTTGTGTGACATCAAAGAAAACACACAATTTGAACAATTGTATCCAACAATCTTCCTCTTTGGCATTGATGGCAACACAACATGTCATAACAAGATGAAATTTGAAAAAAAGTCTTTTAATGATAGAATACAAGACTCCCTTTTTCATAATAATCTCTCCCTTTTACAAAAACTCTTAATATTTTGCAAATTTCAAAAAAAATTCAGAAAGATATGACAGTATATTCTCCCTCTTTGACAACACATGCCAAAGACAACTCAAAACAACTAAATAACATTGTACCTAATACACTGATTCATATGCAATATCTTCATTGGTTTGCTGCATCAACTGATAGATTTCCAATTTTTTTCCTATTGATGCATCACTAAAACTATATTTTAGTGAGCTTTAGATAGGGAAATGACCCCTAACTTCTTAGATACAAGAATGCATCCTTAGGTAAAGGCTTTGTGAATATGTTATCAATTTGTTCCTTTGTATGCACATATTCCAATCTTATTTCCTTTTCTTGCACCAATTCTCTAAAAAAGTGATATTTTATGGCAATGTGCTTTGATTTTGAATGCATCATTGGATTCTTGGAGATGTTGATTGCACTTGTGTTATCACAAAACATAACAAATAGTTCTTTGATTTCTTGCTTCATACCTTCCAATAATTGTTTTAACCACACAATGTTTGAGAAATTTACTACTGCTGCAACATATTCAGCCTCTCCTATGGATTGAGATGTATAATTCTTCTTTTTGCTTGTCCAAGAAACAAAGCTCCTCCACTTGTGTTCTTTGTGCCATCAATATTTCCTGCCCAATCTGCATTAGTGAACACCTTTAAATCTAGTTTTCCTCCAAGTTTATACCATAATCCATAATCTTCCATTCCTTTTAAGTATCTCATGATCCTTTCGATTGCCATCATGTGATTTTCTTTTGATTTTGCTGAGAATCTTGCTACAATCCCTACTGCAAGGGAAATGTCTGGTCTTGTGTGCACTGCATATTGCAACTTTCCAATCATAGATCTATACAATGTCTGATCCACTTCCTTTGATTCATCATCCTTGGTCAATTTTAATCTAGTACACGTAGGAGTCCCAACTAGTTTGCAATCTTCCATACTAAAATTTTTCAGTATCTCCTTAATGTATTTAGATTGAGTGATGTAGATTTTATTCTTATTCTATTGAATTTGAAGACCAACAAAGAATTTGATTTCACCAAACATTGACATTTCAAATTCCTTGTTCATTTTTTCTAAAAATTCTTTGCAAAGATCATCATTTCCTGTGAACAAAGTATCATCTACAAATATTTTTGCCAAAACAATCTTATTATCTAGTGCTTCCTTTATGTACAAACTGCTGTTGTCATTAGTTCTTTGAAAACCAATCAAAATAAGATAGCTATGCAATCTTTCATACTATGCTTTAGGGGCTTGTTTCAGACCATATAATGTTTTATGCAATTTGTAGACCATGTCCTTCTTCTCTAGATCAACAAAACCTTTAGGCTGCTCAATGTAAACCTCTCCCTCTAATATGCCATTGAGAAATGCTGACTTGACATCCGTCTGATAAGCTTTGTATCTTTTGAATGTAGCATATGCAAATAAGGTTCTGATACCTTCCAATCTTGCAATGAGAGAAATTTTTTTTCCATAGTCTACACCTTCTTCTTGTGAATATCCTTTGCATACTAGTCTAGCTTTGTTCCTTGATACCTTACCATCTTCATTTAGTTTGTTTTTGAATACCCACTTTGTTCCAACCACATTCCTGTCTTTGGGTCTAGGTAGAAGAGTCCATGTTTTGTTTTTCTCTACCTGCTCTATCTCTTAATTCATAGCTTCAATCCAACTTTCATTGTCTAGTGCATCTTTGACATTTCTAAGTTCAAAATCGACAAGTAAACAAGTGTCTTTCAACTTAATTCTTGTCATTGTTCCTTCTGATTTATCACCGATGATCTGATCTAGTGCATGATGCTTTTTGACATAGTTGGCTAACATGGGCTCCTTTCCTTTTGAATGACTTGCATTTTTATCCTTATGTGTCTCAACTTCAAGTTCTGATTCTGGTTGCTCGGGCTTGGTAGATGCTAACTTAGTAGTTTCTATTTGCAACTCGAGTTCTTGCAGCTTAGTAGATGTTGATTCAGTTTGAACTTCTTGTGACTCAGTTAATGAAGACTCTAGAGTTGAGGATTCCTAATTAATAGGTATACTTGGCATTATATTAGGTTCAATGTAAACAAATCTTATGTAGTCTTTAGGTTCCTTTTTGCTTTCTTCTTCTGTTCTTTCTGCAAACTCATCAACTTTCACATGTGCACTTTCTATGAATTTGTGAGTAGATAAGTTCAAACATCTATATGCTTTTCTTTTGCAAGAGTATCCCAAAAATATTCTTTCATCACTTTTTACATCAAATTTACCTTTTCTAGATTCTTCTAAAATGTAACATTTTCTTCCAAATACTTTTAGATAACTTACATTGGGTTTGTAGCCATACCACGACTCATAGGGTGTTTTGAATGAGTCCTTTTTCAGCTGTACTTGGTTCAAGGTATGAACTACAGTGTTGATAGCTTCCTTCCAGTATTTGATAGCAATGCCTTTCTCAATCATTAAAGTTCTTACACAATCCATTATAGATCTATTCCTTCTTTCTACTATTCCATTTTTTTCAGGAGTTCCAGGTGTTGAAACCTATCTTTTGATTCCCCTTTCAATGCAAAAGTTATTGAACTCATGTGAAATGAATTCACCACCTCTATCAAACCTCAAGCATTTCAATATTTTTCCTATTTCCTTTTCTACTCTGGCCAAATACCATTTGAACTTTTCAAATGCTTCTAATTTTTCTCTTAGGTACATGACAGTCATCATTCTTGAATAATCATCAACAAATAGAATAAAGATTTTTTCACCCATATAACTTTCAATGCCAATAGGTCCACACAAATCAATATGCACAATTTCTAGAACTTCTTCAGTTTGATAGTTCTTGCTTTTAAGACTAGTATTTCCCATTTTACCAATTTGGCAATTCTTGTATAGACCAACCTCGAGTTTCTTTATGTAAGGAATACCTCTTACTTTCCTTAATTTACTGATTTTTATTAAATTGTCAAAGTTTACATGACACAACCTCCTATGCCATAACCAACTTTCTTCAATTCAAGCAATGAAACATGAACATTCACCAAGTTCAAGATAAAATAAGTTACCTTTTGTTTGAGTGCCTGATCCAATCAGCTCTCCTTTGCCATCCAGCAATCTTGCTTTTCTATGCATAAATTCTACTTTGAATCCATTATTGACTAGTTGTGCCACACTCAAAAAATTATGCTTTAGTCCTTCTACCCAGTATGCATTATCACATACAAGTTCCTTGGTTAGTGAGATTCTTCCTTTTCCTCTTATACAATAAGGTTCATTGTTACCAAATCTTACAATGCCACCATCATAGTCTTCAAAGTATTCAAACTTAGTTTTATCACTAGTCATGTGATGAGAACAACCACTATCTATGATCCATGTAACATTTCTACTCATATGATAAATGAGTGCCATTTCCTTATCATTATCAGACTCATCTTTCACAACAATGTAGACAATTTCATCTTCTTCATCATCATCAAAATTATTACAATCTTTAGCCATAAAAATTTTTTTCTTACCTTTATCCTGGAATGATTTGAAGTCTTTCTTGCCATTGTACTTGTGACCTTTCTTCTCATCTTTGTTCTTCTTATTTGCGCACCTAGCAACAATATGTCCAATTTCTTCACAAGTGAAATAGATTAGAGAAACCTTACCTTTGTATTTCCCTTTGCCTCTTGAATATTTTCTTCATAGCAGAGCTTCAACCACTTCAAGATCACTATCTGAACTTTATTCTAATTCTTCATCACTATGTATTGTGGATCCTTCATCTTTTTCCCTTTTTCTTTGAGTGAAAGCTTGGTTTCAAATGTTGATTCAATGTTCTTGGCAGCTGAAACATAATTGTCATAGTTGTCTAGCTCAAATGTAGTCAATCTTCCAACTATGGTCTCTAAATTTATTTTATGATTTGCCTCACATCTCCTTTCTTGAATTGCAGAGACTCTAATTGCATAAATGGGAAGTAGAGTTCTAAGAACTTTACTTATAACTACCTCCTCAATGATATCTCCTCCAGATGCTTTGATTGAACTAACATATGCTTTAACTCTTTCAACATACTTTGCAATGGTTTCATTCTCTCTCATCCTCATTTGATCAAATTTCCCTCTCAAACTTTCTTCTTTGGCTCTTCTCACATTATCATCTCCTCCATTGATCTCTTTCAGCTTGTTCCACATTTCAAAGACAGTTTTGCAATCATTGATGTCATCAAATTCTTCATAACTCAAAGCAGATGCTATATCTATCATCATGTTATTGCGAGTCTTCTTTTCAGCAATTTCATTGATAGATAATGTACCAGAAGGTTCTTCATATTTTTGATCAAGGTATTTTAGCCCTGTATCACCAATAGAAGCTAGATGAAGCCTCATCAATCCTTGTCATGCTGAGAAGTTGTTCCTGTTAAGTCTTGGAATTTCCCTTTTGTAAGACATCCTAATCTTTAGTTTAGATCCTTGAAATCTTTTCTTGTAAGCTCCAATAGCTCTGATACCAATTGTTGGGATTAAAGATAAAGTAACTGAGAGAGGGGTGAATCAATTACTAACAAAAATTAATCCACAGATCCCTTAGATATCTTAAAGATCTAGTTATTGTTGATACTCTATAAACAAATGTTGTAACTTGGTAAATTAAATTATTACTTATCTTCAAGCATTCATGCATGTAACTAAAAATAAAGTGAACACAAGAGACACCAGATTTAATGTGGAAAACCAATATGGGAAAAACCACCATGTAACTAGTCACCAATTTTTAACTCTTCTGAAGTGAACCCTGTTAGGAGCCAACCCTATTAAAGGTTACAATACACACTATTAGGTGTGACCCTGTTAGAGGATTTTAATCACGCTATTAGGAGTGGCCTTGCTAGAGGTCTTTAGAACAATTCAACTGAACTGTCACCTTGTTAGAGGATTTACAAAATGGTTGTTAAACCAACTCTATTAAGAGATTTGAAATTATTGCTACAATGGTTAGAAAGCAACAATGAGTTAACCTAAACAAGATGCAATTGAACTTGCTAACTACAAGTCTCTATTTTGCTTCATTAGATCCTTCTTGATCAAATATGGCTCTGCTACTCCTCAATGGTCTCTGATCATCCTTCAAATTCACCTCCACAATAATCAATCCTCATATCTCATTAATTCCACACTTCCATCTTACACACTTAGAATTCTCAACTTGACCTCTTACTTATACCATTCAGATTGTCAATTTAGCCCATTTACATGTTACATTTACCAATAAATCATACATCAGTCAGCCAAAGATATTACTCTAAGAAAATAAATATTATTTCATAAAACAATGAAATCCTTTACTATCCGACCCTACTCAGTAAATACTACTTCCAAATTTTTTTTGAGTTAACCTTCTTAACTTAGTTAACATTGCAATATCCTTAGAATCCTTTGGCTGCCGAGTTTGCTTGGTAAGAACTAAATTTCTTTGATTACCTTGAAAGCTCAGTAAGAACTACTTCTACCAAATTACCTTTAATGATCGAGTTATCTCAGTAAGAATTGCTTCTTCCACATGTCCTTTGATGACCAAGTGAGCTTGGTAAGAACTACTTCTTCCACATTACCTTTTATGACTGAGTGAACTCGATAAGAACTACTTTTTCCACATTTCCTTTGATGACCGATTGAGCTCAATAAGAACTACTTCTTCCACATTACCTTTGATGATCAAGTGAACTTGGTAAGAATTCCTTCTTTGCTTTGCTGACCTTCTGAGCTTGATAGACACTATCCTTTGTCTAGCTAACCTTCTAAGCTTGGTAGACACTATCCTTTGCCTTGCTGACCTTCTAAGCTTGGTAAACACTATCTAATGACTGGTATGACATTTGTGTGACATCAAAGACAACACACAATTTGAACAATTGTATCTAACATGGAGATTGAAACATTCCTCCATTCCCAAAAGATATCATGCCTCCAGTCATTGCTCCATCCTCTTTAGATGAGATCACACCTCCAGCTCATGTTGCTCCTATTGATCCTATTCTTGCCATAGATGCTTTAGATTTATTGCAACAAGACCCTTTATGTCTTCCTACTCTACCTTAATGTGATGACTTCCTTCCTGCCCTTGCAAGCCTATTCATGGAGTCTCACATTGAAGATGTGGGAGACATCCTAGATGATTTTTGTCCTCTTTTTGAGGAAAATTATTTTGCCATAGTGATAGGTTTATGTACTTTAGCACAATAGGGTACACTTTGTCTTTGAGGCAATGACTTCTTGTTAGACATTTTAGCTTTGTTCTTGGAGTCACACAGTGGATTTGGAGGACTTCTTTGATGATTTAACACTTCTCTTTGATGAGGATGGTCCTTCTATAATTGTTGTGAGGGCCTACTCTGACCCTCGTGTAAATTCTCTACATGATCAATCTTCACAAGTTTGCGTGATTGTGGATACTTATGTACAATAGTTGGAGAAGGTCTCTTCATCATTTGAGAAGATTGTTGTTTTTCTTGAAACAGGTTCTACATCACTCCTTGTTTGATTTGCACTTCTTCTCAATAGTTTTGAAGGAAGCCATCATCAATATTGACACAAAGACACTTGAATAGGTTTTAGAGACATTGTTCATCTTAGAGATTCCTTCTCCATATAGGGGACACATCTCCTTTGTACCCTTACATTTTTCTCTTCCAAAAGGGAGGAACATCATTCAAAGGTCATGGATTAGCTTCTACATTGGAGCATTTCTCACTAGTTGACACACTACATTTGGGGGGGACTACCCCGTCTCCTTCTCTTTTTTTGGGGGGACTTTTTCCTCTTATGGGGTTTTTACCTTCTCCATTTTTCTCTTGTACATACTGGATGTATGTCGTAATGGGGTTGTCTTGATTACTTCATCCATCCATACATCCCTTTTCATCTCTCTTTTTGGGGGAGGGTTTTTCCCATGAGGTTTTCCCTCTTTCTTCACTTTATGAGAGATTGCATTGCATTTCATTATGTACATGGTTACCTAACATGGCCTAGAAGCTGAGACCCATCATGCATATCATCCTAGTTTGTGTAAGCTTAAGGGCATTCCCCTAAGTTGCACTTAAGGGGGGGTGTTGGTATAAATAAGTATTTACTATTTACACTTACTTAAGTTTACTTCGGTTAATGTATATATATTTTTTTAATTTATGTATTAGCCACCTAGGAGTATGCATACTCTTGTGAGTTGTCATGCTAACAACATAGGAGTTCACACCTCTTTTATGTACATGTTGTCTACAACCTTGTCATTCTTATCCACTCGTCTAGAATGATGGATAAGGTATGTGCTTAGTTGTCATGATGCTTATCTTATCTCCTAGTTCCTTCTAGAGAAATTCTAGATGCTTCATGAGAGGCCTTTATATACAGGCTCTCCCAGTGTGTTTATACATCATATACTGAACAGAGCAATGTATTAGGACGTACTCTAATTAATTGATGATATCCATTTTTTGTCTACATTTGTGCTTGTGTTTGAGTTCTTATTTCCTGGGTGAATTTTTTCCTTAGGAAAATTCTTACATGGTATTAGAGCTATACCAAATTCTCACTATTGTCCAAGATTTTCTTTGTTGGATGCTTTCTGCATCCATTTGTTATCTTGTCCATAGTACATCTTTAATTGCTCATAATATCAGTAAATGATAAGAATGGAAATCTCTTTAATTACATGAAAGAAAGTATGATTAATTAGATATTTAAATTTGAATACACCATTCTTGGTTCTCTTAATCTTTTGTAAGTTTTCAATAAGTTGCACTTTCATAATTTCACTCAAATTCACTTGTTCTTTCTCAACACACATCTTATAAGCTACATAAATAAATCCTACTAATAACTCATCATTCTTAGAACTTTCACGTAGAGAATATGTAATGATTCTACTCAAGAATCTTACATCATGTTGTCGAATGGTGTTGATCACCATTGATTTACCTTTGTAAACTACCTTAGTATAATTTTCAATCTTTTCTTAACCAATTTCTCACCAGTAGTTACATTTCCTTATTTGCTAAGACTAGTGAATAAGGTTAGGAGTGATGTCAAGTACATTATCACCCACCCAAATCTTTTCATTATGGATTCTACTTAATATAATCTGTGCCCATTCCTTAGTATCAAGTTCACGGTAGAAATGGTATTTGACTAAATCTTTCAGATAATCATATCTGGGCTTAGTAGTCATATCATGGTCAAAAACAATTTCTATATCTCTATTTATAAACTTACTTCCAATAGTTTCAAAATTACTACACATATAGCTTTCTACATCTTCCAATAACACTACGTTGTTTGAAGTAATTGATAAGGCCAAATTAGGGTTTTCCTCTAATCGTTTCATAGGAACAAACTTTGATTTGGGTCTCTCAACATTCTCAACATTTTGAACAACTGACATATCCATGATTACACTAAAAATAAAATTTTCAAAGGAATTTTGTGCAGAAATGACAAAATACCTTTTTTAGAGTAGGGTTTAGTTTGAAATCAATTTTCCAAACTACTTCTTGGTGCTCTTAGTTTTTGAGATGATCACAATATAGAAATAATCAAGTTCATACTCCTATTATTAATTTGGAACTTGCATTAATTGCGTACTTCACTCAATCAAAAAGGCTATTTATTTCACTCTAAAATCAAATATCTATTCAAGATCAACTATCTAATCTTCAAATGCTATTTGAGGTTCATCATAGCTTCCTTGCATCATGAAAATGCTCCACAAAACTTTTCTTCATGAAATTTGATATAAAAACTTAGATTTTATCTTCTATCATAGAGAAAACTATCTCTGTTATAACAATAACAATTATTTTCTTTGTAACTTTTTCTAGTAAGCTCTAAATTGCAAGAGAGCTTAACTATAGTCAAAACATATTATAATAGATCTTCTCTGAACCTTGCTATTAGTACCTCAATTTCTAAATGAAGTTTCCAAATTTGGTGTTGTGAACAAGCTTAATTCAACTTGGTTGAATCAAACTTGATTTCTAACTTCAATTTCCATGTCTTAAAATCAACTAACTTTTCTTCTAAAATAACTAATCCTTTTACAAATGCCTCGTTGACTTCTTCTCAAAGTAATTGGCTACATTTTTTTGTTCCCCATTGTCTTTCTTAGTTCCGGAGTTGCTCTCATGATTTCTTCTATCATTTCCAAATTTCCTCCCATTGTTGCTTCTATTTCTAAAATTTCTTCCATGATTCCTTCTATCATTTCCAAAGTTTCTTTCATTATTCCCTCTATCCGTTTTTGTAGTATTTTTCTATATATCCAAAGTTATTGAATAATTGGAATACTGGGGTTCTTCTTCTAGGATTCTACTGATCAATAGGTGCTTGAAAATTCTAGGTGATATGTCCAAAGTTATTACACTTATAACACATGATATGCTTCATTTATTCATATGTCCTTTCATTAGATCTTCTTCTATATGTAGGGTTAGCATTTCCAGACATTCTACTATTTTTTCTATCAATATCATCGTTAGGTTTCCTATAATCAATTACATTATGACCAATACCATGACAATCATGATATTATAATTTTGTAACATCATTAAATGATTTATTTGTACAATCTCTTTTCATATTACCTATTTCATTACATGAAAAATATTTACCTATAAATTTATACCTAGTTTCCTTAGAAGATTCTACTTGCTTAGGTTCATCCAATTTCACAGTTTCTTTTTCTTGTCCAACTTCTTTGAATTTATCAAAAGATTAACTAGATTCAATCTTATAATGTATTAGATTTATCTTTCTCTTTTGGATTTGATTTACTTTTAGGTTTCTTTGCAGACATGTTGAATAAATAACCAAGACTATTCTTATCATAAGTAGGTCTTTGTATTGACATTGATTCATCAAGCTTTTCTCTACTAGTATAAAGCTTTTCAAGTTGTTTCTTGCACTGAGTTAGTTCTCCTTTCATAATAGTGTTGTACTTATGAAGTTCTTCATGATATTCTATTAATGTTTCAAATTCAGATATCTTCTTCACTAGACTCTCTCTAAGATCTGAATTTTTAGTCTTCAAATTAGATTCAATTTTGCTAGGATCATTCTTGAAAGTCAACTTTGGATTGGTAATCTTCAATTCATTCTTCAAGATCTCATAGTTTGTTTTTTAGTTTTGAATAATCATCATCATTAGTTTTAGATTTAGTAGATTCTTTCTTGGATATGAGATGTTCAATCTTGTCCTTCAATTGTCCAATGTATACTTTGGAGGCTTCATATCTATGTTTTAGCTTATCTGTTTCTTTAGTAAGGAGATCAATTTTTTCAAGTACCTCTTCAAGGTTCTTCATCAATTGTTCCATATCCATTGGGATCTTACTCAAGATATTAAGCCTCTTCTGAGTAACTATTCTCTAATACCAATTGTTAAAAATAGGGAATACTAAGAGGGGGGGTGAATCAGTATTCTATAAACTTTTGTCACCAACTAGATATTATTAATTACTTTGTACCATGCATAAGAAAGTAAACAAGTAATGCTGAACAAAAATAATAACCATGCATAAAGAGAACACATAACACCATATTTTGTTAACTAGGGAAACCTCAGCCAAGGTAAAACCCTAGTGGGGATGATACCCACTAGATAATATACTGATTTATATGTTCTTTGTTAGAGTATGGACCCTTTTAGGAGTCAATGAGAAAATTTAGTATAGAGAGTCCTTGTTAGGAGACTTTGAATCCCTATTAGGAGTTGTAGTATAGTAGATGCAAGAAGAGCTCATTGCCCAAACAAGTAATTACTCCTTGGGTATATAAGTGTTGTAATTTCTTTCTTGAATGATCTCTGACCTTAGATCAATCTCAAATCACAAAATTAGGTTCTCAAAAAATTTGCATATATTGCTTTACATAAAGTTCGCATATCACTTATTACAATATAATTACACACTTCTTTTCATAAGTTGTCCTTTGCATAAATACCATGCCTTTTCAAAAATTGCTTCTAGGTTAGCTAAAACCATAATATAATTTTCCAATTTAGACTAAACATATAGGATGTCAGCCCTAATTGGTCAAGTAATTATTTTGTAAATAAAATAATTCATTTACCTTTAATTCCGTTGTTTTGTTTCACTAGAAAAATGTGAATATCTCTTTTTTGTACTATTTGTACTAATTTCCAAGGTTATACGCATCATCATCACCATGTATATTGTCCCCATCTGACCTCACCAGTCATAATATGATGTTAGGAACATTTTACATACAAAACAATGAGTTGTGGTAAACTAGTTTCATACTTGGACAATTTTTTGAGTACCAAAAGCTAAGTATCTTTATTCTGATATTTACCACAAGTATGTACATCATGTGTTGGCATTAATGACAACATCTACATCACTAAATATAGCAAATTGTCAACACATATGTCCCTAGGGGTCATAGGACCCCTAGTGACCTATTTAATATTTTTGAATGGGTTGAAAGGGGTCATAAGATAACCTATGACCTCTTTTGACACATTTGATGACAACATATATCAGGGGTTCTGGGACCACTAGGGACCTTTTTGGTTCATTTGAATGGTTCAAAATGGGTCATAGGATAATTTATGACCCCCTTTTGATGCATTTCATGACAACATATGTCCCTATGGGTCCTAGGACCCATAGGGACCTATTTGATTTGTTTGAATGGGTCAAAAGGGATCATAGGATAGCCTATAACCCTTTTCAACACATTTCATGACAACATACGTCTTAAGCGGTCCTAAGACCCCGAGGGACCTATTTGGTTTGTTCTAATGGGATGAAAGGGGTCATAAGCTATGACCCCTTCCGAAGCATTTCATGACAACATATGTCCTTATGGGTCCTAAGACCCATATGGACCTATTTAATTTGTTCGAATGAGTCAAAATGGATCATAGCATGACCTATGACCCCTTTCAACACATTTCATGGAAACATCCTATTTTGTTTGTTTGAATGGGTTAAAAGGGATCAGAGGATAACCTAAGACCTCTTTCAACACATTTCATGACAACATATGTCCCTAGGGGTCCTAGGACCCCTACGGACCTATTTGGTTTGTTTGAATGGGTCGAAAGGGTTCATAGGTTATCTTATAACCTATGAATCTTATGACCTATGACCTATGACCCATTTCAACACATTTCATTACAACATATGATAAGATAACCTATGACTCCTTTTGATGCATTTTATGACAACATATGTCCCTACGGATCCTAGGACCCTTAGGGACCTATTTGGTTTGTTCAGATGCGTCAAAAGGGGTCATGGGATAACCTATGACCCCTTTTGATGTATTTCATGACAACATATGTCCCTAGGGGTCCTAGGACCCCTAGGGATCTATTTGATTTCTTCTAATGGGTTGAAAGGGGTCATAGGATAACCTATGACCCCTTTTGACACATTTCATGACATCATATGTCCCTAGGTGTCCTAGGACTCCAAGGGACCTATTTGATTTGTTTGAATGGGTTGAAAAGGGTCATAGGATAAGCTATGACATGTTTCAAAGCATTTCATGACAGAATATGTCCCTATGGGTCCTGCAACCTCGAGGGACCTATTTGGTTTGTTCGAATGGGTCAAAAGGTGTTATAGTATAACCTATGACCCCTATCGATGCATTTGACTATATTATATTTAATAATAATAATACATTACTATATTATATAATAAAAATAATAATATATGACTATATAATTTAATATAATAATATATTACTAGATTATATAGTAATTATTATTATTATATATGATAATAATAATCATATACTAATAAAAAATTTAATCATATATAATAATAGTAGTCAATAATAATAATGATTATTAAGTGCTCACACTTCCCAAATTTTTATTTTGCTCCAAAATTTGGCCAATTAATTTTTGAAAAAAAATTACCTCCAATTTTCATGTACCTAATTTTGATCTAGTATCAAGTACCTGATTAGGCTAGGTATTTATCAAACCTCTTTGGTCAACTCAAAAATTGTGTTTGAGATAGGTTTGACTGACATTTAGACTTCAAGTAGCCATCTGACAATATTTTTTTCAACCAAATTGAATAAAATGAAAAGGGTTTTTTGATAACACTCAAATTTCATAAGTATAATTTATGTCAAATTTTGAGTTTGACAACTATTTATTAGTTGATTTTTAATGAAGATGTTTGTAAACTACTGATTGACATATTGATAAAAAAATAGCTATAACTTTCAAATGGTATAACATTTCTGAAATTTAAAAGTTGTTTCACATTCTATGCTTCACCTAGTATAAAAATAATAATTTAATTTTGTAAAAAATTCAATTAGTTAAGGTGGTAAAACACAAGAGTTTTTTAATTTTAGAAAATTTATAGCAGAAAATTTATGTTTAACTATTTTTTGGAATACCAAAATATGTGTCACATCTAGGCATGAGTCTACTTTTTATATCTATAATTATATTAAAAAATATTATCATTTGATTTTGATTAAGGTTTTGAGACATACACCTACTT
Source organism: Cupressus sempervirens (assembly GCA_028749045.1). NCBI lineage: Eukaryota > Viridiplantae > Streptophyta > Pinopsida > Cupressales > Cupressaceae > Cupressus > Cupressus sempervirens. The sequence goes on along the minus strand of CM053787.1, from coordinate 961,898,250 downwards.
TTTATTTTTGCCCTAAAATTTTAGTAGTACTGCATTAAAATCCAAATTTTTGACAAATCAAATAATTGTTTCTCTAGATAAGGCCTAGTAGTTTAGAAACTATATTCAATTTCCTATATATTTGTTTTACAAATTTTTTGATATAAAGCCCATAACTACTTTTAAATTATGTGTCAGGTTAACATAACCTTGATTTGTTAGTTTTTCACTGTGACTTAAGGCCATAGTTTGGTTGACCACGATCCTGCATATACCCTTACTCCTCTTATATTTCCAAAATTTGGTTTTAGACCTTTTGGTGCTTGGAGAGAAGGTTTTAAGGACCTAAGATCAATATTTCTTATAGAAGAGAGATCTTGAAGTTGAAAAAAGATAACTTAAATGCATATCAGGAATTTATAAAGTTGCATTTGGAAACCATCAATGCCTCAGGTCTAAAATATCAAGTAAAGCCAAATATGTGGTAGATGTTGGAACTATGACTATTGAAGAAATTATAGAGAAGAAGAATCTTAACATTATGATAATTGATATTGGTTCAACTCTCAACTATGCCAAATTTGATGAAGTCAAAGACTGTGCTACTGCTTTTGAGATGTGGATCAAGTTGAAAGCCATCTATGGAGGAGATGATAATATAAGAAGAGAAAAGATAAAAGTATCTTAGGAAAATTTGATCAAATAAAGACGAGAGAAGATGAGAATATTTCAATGTACAATGATAGAATCAAAGCTAGTGTTTGTGGAATCAAAGCCTCAAGAGGAAAGATTGAAGATGAGACAATGGTAATTAAGTTTATAAGAACACTTCTTCCTCTATATGCAATCAAAGTATCAACAACTCAAGATATGAGATGCAATCTAAAGAATGATATAACATCAGATGTAGTATTTGGAAGATTGATTGGATTTAAGCTAGATAACTATGATAATTATGTTCCTAGTTCTAGCAATCTTGAGTTTGCATTTTAACCCAAGTTGTCACTCAAGAAAAAAGATAAAAGGTGTAAAGGAAAACAATTTGAAAGTGAAGAGGAAGATAATTCTAATAGTGATCTTGAAGCCATTGAAGTATTACTTGCAAGAAGGTATCCCAAAGGAAAAGGAAAGTACAAAAGTAAAAAAAAAATTAATATAGTTTTCTTGTGAAGAAGTTGGTCACATTGCTACAAGGTGTCCAGAAAGAGAAGACAAAAATGAAAAGAAGAATAAAAATAAAAAGGAAAGAAGGATTTAAAAAGCTACAAGGACTACAAGGATAAAGGTAAGAATTCTTGTTTTATGGCTAAAGATTTAGATAGTAGTGATGATGATGAAATGGTCTATATTGTTGTAAAAGATGAATCTGATTATGAAGAAGATAAAATCACACTTATTTATCATGTTACCAAAAATTATACATGGATTATTGATAGTGGTTGTTCACATCATATGATTGGTGACAAAAAAAATTATAAACATATGGAACACTATGATGGTGTAAGTGTAAGATTTTGAAATAATGAACCATGTTGTATAAAGGGAAAATATTGTATCTCACTAACCAATGAACTTCGATGTGATAATGCTTATTGGGTTGAAGGACTAAAGAATAAACTACTAAGTGTGGAATAGTTGAATAACATTGGATTCAAGGTAGAATTCATGAATGGGAAGACCAAGCTACTAGATGGAAAAGGAAATCTAGTTGGTTCTAGTAACCAAACAAAAGGTAACTTATTCTACTTAGATCTTAGTGAAAGTTCATGTTTTATTTCTCAAGTAGAGGAAATTTGGTTATGGCATAAGAGGTCGTGTTATGTGAACATTGATAACCTGATCAAGATAAGAAAAAATAAAAGAGTGAGAGTTATTCCTAGTTTGAAGAAACTTGATATGGACATATGCAAAAATTGTCAATTTGGTAAGATGGAAAAAACAAGTTTCAATAGAAATAACTATCATTCTAAAGAAGTCTTAGTGCAGGTTCATACAAACCTTTTTGGACCTATTGGAATTTAGAGCTATAGTGGAGATAATTACTTTATTCTTCTTTTTGATTATTATTCTAGAATGATTAATTTAATGTATATAAAAGATAAGTCTATAGCCTTTCAAAATTTTAAGTGGTATTAGGAAAGAGTAGAGAATGAAACTAGAAAGAAGATGAAGTGTTTGAGATCAAATAGAGGAGGTGAATTAATTTATAATGATTTCAATGAATTCTACACTAAAAGAGGAATCAAAAGACAAGTATCAACCCCTAGTATACTACAATAGAATGGTATAGTTGAAAGAACGAACATATCAATCATAGATTGTGCAAGAACCTTGCTGATAGAAAAGAATGTTGTCATCAAATACTAGAAGAAAGAAATTAGTATAGTAGTGCATGCCTTGAACAAAGTACAATTGAAGAAAGGCTCAAATCAAACTCCTTATGAACTATGGTATGTCTACAAACATAATGTAAGTTACTTGAAAGTATTTGGCAGAAAATGTTATATTTTGAAAGAGACTAGGAAAGGTAAATTTTATGTCAAAAGTTATGAAGGCATATTCCTAAGATACCCCAGTAGAAGTAAATCATACATGTGTTTGAATATAACTACCCATAAGATCATATAAAGTGCAGATGTGAGAAATGATGAATTTGTATAAAGAATCTGAAGATTATAGAAAGTTTATTTACTTTGAACCTGATACATTGCCAAATCCAATTGGAAGTCAGTAGACCTCACCTCCTAAGTCCCCAAAATCTCCAAAAGCTATCGAGTTACATCTAGTGCAACTCAAGTCATAGTCTAAAGGACCCAAGTCATAGTTAGAGGCTACTAAGTTGTAGCCAAAGAAAACCATGTTTGAAGGACCTGAATTATAGACAATGGGACCTGAGCATGATGTAGAAGACTATAGTGACGAAAGTCAAACAATTTCTAAATATAAAGTACCTTTGTTAACAATATATGTTAGAAGGCACCATGCACCTAATGTAATCATTAGAGAAAAGTCAAATGGAACAATGACAATGAACAAATTGAAAGGTACATGTTTACTTACTGAATTTGAACCTAGATCAATTAAATATGATTTGGACAATGAAAGATGGATTGAAAAAATGAATGAAGAGGTAGAATAAATGTAAAGGAATAAAACCTAGACTCTTATTCCTAGACTTAAGGATAAGAATGTAATTGGCACAAAGTGGGTTTTCATAAATAAATTAATTGAAAATGGAGAAGTTTCAAGAAACAATGCAAACTTAGTATGCAAAGGTTATTCTCAAGAAGAAGGTATTGATTATGGTGAAACTTTTCCTCTTGTTGCAAGATAAGAAGGTGGTAGGACCTTTCTTATATTGCACATAAAGGATTTAGAGTTTATCTGATAGATGAGAAATTTTTGTTCTTGAATGGAATTATCGAAGACAAATTCTACATAGAGCAACTTGAAGGTTTTGTAGATCTTAAAAAAAAGGAATATGGTTTGCAAGTTGAATAAAGAATTTTATGGACTCAAGAAAGCTCCTAGAGCTTGGTATGAAAGACTTCATAACTATTTGATAAAGATTGGTTTTGAAAGGAAAAATGATAACAACAACCTATATATCAAAGAAGGGCCAAACAAGGAGATTGTGTTAGCAAAAATCTTTGTGGATGATAAATTGTTTACAGGAAATGATGATTTTTGAAAGTATTTTTTAGAGGAAATGAGTAAGGAATTTGAGATGTCTATGTTTGGAGAGATAAAATTCTTTGCTGGATTGTAAATTCAACAAAAGAAAGATGGTATCGATATTACTCAATCTAAGTATATCAAGGAGATAATGAAATTTTTGGAATGGAGGATTCAAGACTAGTTGGAACACCTATGTCTACTTGACATAAGATATTCAAAAATGATGATTCCAAGGAGGTAGATCAAACCACATACAAATTAATGATTGGAAAACTACAATAGGTAGTGCATACAAGGCCTTATATTGCATTAGTAGTTGGTATGGTGGCAAGATTCTCAGCTAATCCTAAAAAAAAAATCATATGATGGCAATCAAAATAATCATGAGGTATCTAAAGGGTACTAAAAACTATGGATTATGGTACAAGAAAGGAGGAAATTTAGATTTGAAAGCCTTTAATAATGTTGATTGGGCAAGAAGTGTTGATAACAAGAAAAGCACCATCGATGGAGTATTCTTACTTAGTAAAAGACTAGTGTCTTAGACAAGTAAGAAGAATAACTACATTTCTTAATCTATAGTAGAGGTAGAGTATGTTGCAACAAAAATTAATTGTTCTAATGTGTTGGAAATATTCAGGACTAGCTATGTTTCAGAGAAGGGAGGGGTGAATCAGTAACCTCAAAACTTTTAACAATTTCAACACTTAATAACATAATAAAATTATCATTAATAGATCTAATCTACCGCATGCATGAGAAACTGAAAGTATAACACTTTGAACACAATATTTGGTGACCCAAAAACCTTCCAAATAGAAAGTAAAACTAGGGTGGGGATGATACCCACAAAACATCAATGCTGCAGCATAAAGTTGGCCTGTTAAGACTTACAATGATCACTTCTAATGATTTTCCATGTTAGGAGCAATTAGGACTGCTAGGTCCACCTTGTTAAAGGTTTTACAAACATACAATGAAGCATGCACTCAGTAAAGAGAATTAAAGAAAAGACTATTAAGTGTACCTTGTTAAAGGATTTGAAGTTGATTCACCTATTAGGATGAAACAATAGATCTGACTTACAACTGAATTACTGATTAAGATCCTTGAAGTATTGATCACCTTTGTGTGATAGATGTAACTTTGCTGCTCCTAAAATGACCTTGCAATAAACTTTAATCTATTACTGATTCACATTCACATCCTTTTCATTTCATTCACATTTTCTCTTCTCAAAATCACTTCTTTTGGGTATGATACAATTCATTACATATATACCAACCCAATTCACATAATTACAAGGTAAACACTTGAACTACTTGGCAAGCACTGAAGACTATTCAAAGAGCATGGTAACTATAGAGAATCTGAATAAGTGTTGTCACTAATAACAAGATTGACTTAATGCCAAAAATCTCCCCCTTTGGCATTAATGAAAAAAATAATTATTAGCAAAAACTTATATACAATGTAATATGAAGTTTAGCTTGGTATGGGATGCTAAATTTTGAGATTTTTCAAAGTTTGTCTTTATAACTCTGTTGAATATACATTTTACATATGTCTCCCTCATACAATATAAATATCATATCAAACATAATGGCATACTAAGTGTATCTCTTGGTATGGTATCTTTCTCTTATGATAAATACAAATATATACATGTCTCTCTCCCCCTTTTTAACAATAATGCCAAAGATTTATACACAATCTACTTATATAGAGACAAAAAAATGTGAGAGGAATTTAGAATGTACCTTAAGAATAAGAGTTAAGGTCTTGTTTTAGTTTTCTTGCAAAAATTTGCAGGTTTGAAGAGCAACTTGGACTTCTGCAGAGAGTTCAATCATATGATCTGCAATTAAAAAATTATTGTCATGGATCAATGTTTTGGAATAAGCAATATGCTTCTGCATTGTATCGATGATAGGAAGGATCATATTCTGGATGTTTATGAGTGTAGACCAGATCCTTAGTTCCTCTTTCAATAATTCTACCTACATATTTGATAAGAATCTAATCTTCATGTGGTGTGTAGAGCTTGAATTGGGGTCAAATTGTAACTTTTGTGCACTAACCTTCAGATCTTCATCAATCTTATTCAATTTGCTCTTAATTTCCTTTGTATACTCGGTAACATCACATAGCTTAGTAAAAAGAGATGTCAATTTTGTGAAGGAGGTTTCAAGATTTGACAAAATTGTAGTAAGTTCTACTTGTTGAATGACTATTTGCTAAGCAATGTGCTTAAGCACTTTATTATCAAACTTCTCTCCTTTCTCCATTAGCTTATCCTGACCACTAGAATCTTCATTGAATTTTCTAACTAGCTCTTGTAATTGTAACCAAATATGTTGAGAAGAATCAACATCAACACTTATAGCCTCTATCAGAATATTTTTAGCACTTTCAATGATCTTGAATTCTCTATCTCTCTCTTCTCTTAATTGCTTCTACTTGGCTTTTTATTCAAGAAGCTAACTGACTAGTCTCATTTGTTCTACAGTGGCATTGTCAAAATCTAATTTGGAAATTTCAATATCCTTATCTAGAACTATATCTTCCTATATTTCCTTTCCACTAATCAAAAATTTTGGTTGAAACTTTGGTTCAACTTTTGACATTAATGTTTTAGATTTTGGAACAAAAACAATAGTAGAAATACTAGGGCTCATAGTGAAAACTTATATAGTACCTATAATGGAATACTTACTAGAGTACTTAAATAATCCAAAATTGATGTATTTGCCGAACTTCCCAAAATTGAAGTATATACAAGTGAAGTACTTACTGAAGCATGTACAACTGAAGTAGCCAAAATTGTACTTATTGGTAAAGAAGTCAAAATTGTGGAACACTCTATATCCATAGCAAAGACTGAATTGATGACTAAAGGATTCTATAGCTTGGTGGATGAAGTGGTAGACACTTCTATCTATGATGTACTGAGCTAAGAGGTAGTAGGGAGTGATTAGACAATTGATGTATTAGTGGTTTTCACAATCAAAGTTGTTGAAGCTATCTCCACAGTTGATGATGTTGTTTTTTTTGCTAGAGAGTGAGGAAGGGAGCCTATGATAGCTGCTACTATCTTAACTGGATCACTTTCTTCTTATTCTTCTTTCTTGGCTTCCTCTTCAAATTCTTCCTTTTTTTCTTCTTCATCATCCTTCACCAACTCTTGATAATCTTTAGCATCAATGGTGACAAAAGGAGTATTATCTTCTTCATTCTCTTCATCCTTGTCACTGCCATCATCATCATCTTTGATCTCAACAAGATTATCACTAGGTTTGTGAAGATGGAATACATTTTTCCATAATTTTATACCATTCTTCACAACATATTCAATATCTTTCATTAAAACAATACAAGTATTGAACTTCAGAGTCCTTTTGCTCTCATTGTCTTTTAATGCTTTATTCACCTCTACATCTGTTAAATTGGGCACTAACTATTTTAGAGTTTGAGTAGAAATTTCTTTGATAGTCTATATGGTGTTCTCCTATCTAACTTTGATCTTATCCAACAAAATTGTAGGGACTTGTGATGCAAACTAATTAGGAGAGAATTTTCATCTACCTAACTTGTCCATGATGAGATCTTCAACTTCTTTCTATTTTGCTGGAATCCTGGTCTCATATTTGAGTGCTTTGAAGTTTTTTTATTCCTACACCTTCTCTTAATTGCTTCAATCTTTCCTAAAATGTGGGAGAGGGTCAATTGAAGAAAACATCACTATCATCTTTTCCTACTTTCTTCTTGGATCTCCTTGTGAATACTACAATTGAAGGCTTGGGTGGCTTGGTGATAATCACCTTTCCTATCTTCCTCACTAGCTCTTCTTTCTTTTATGATTCATCTTCATTCTCAGATTTCTCCTCATCTTCACATTTTTCCTTAGTAACCATTAGAGGGGCACTTACTATTTTCAATTTTGATATCCTCCTCTTTCCTTTATTTATTGCCTATGGAAGATTAATCTCAAGTTTTGTTCTTGCTTTGACTTCATCATAGGCTCCAAAGATAGCTACCTTTGGATCTATAGGCTCATTTACTACGGTTCAATAATTTATTTTTCCTCATCAATGTTAACCTCATATGGAAGAGGTTTTACCCACACTATTCTAGGACTTATTGCCTGAATGTATACTCTGTCATTATCAACCATAAAACAAACATCACCCTTATAGTCTTCAACCAACTTTTGTGGTATCCTAAACCTATTATTCATCTTTTATTTGAAAGCTTCAAAATAATTATGCATGATACTATCAAAATTTTCACCCATTTTAGCTATAAACTCATTGATTTGATATAAGACTGGTGTGGCTTTTCTCCATACAACTATGCCTTTAGAAGGGAAAAACTTTTGAACATAGAAAAAAAAACATGTCAATAGTGAACCAAACTTGCATGGGTTATTCTTTGAGGTTCTTATGCTTTCCATATTCTTTTTCAGCTATTTCAACATCAAATCTACTAGGTCATATGACAAATTCTTCTTAACAACCTTATAAGCTAGGTCAGCTACTTCACACAACACATGATTGAGTCAACTTGAGCTATAAATCTTATGAGCTATCACATGATTGCCAAATTTGAGTTCTCCATTAGATACACTACTAATTTTCATTTCTCTAGCAGCCCACTTGACTAGGGTTTGCTTCTGTAGCTCATCCTAACCTAGGCTTTTGGTGACTTTAGCTTTGGTAAGCATAGGGAGACCAGTAATATGATGAATCATTTTCTTTGTAATTAAAATTGGCTGCTCTAATCACAATTGACCATTATGAACCTAACTGAAAATATACCTAATCCATCTAATTTGAATGTTCTGAGGTAGGTGAGGTATATGGGTTAAGAAATTCTCTTCCATGTGTTTATGCTCAGGTTTAAGAATTCTATCCACATAGAGTTTACTTAGGGCATTGTCCATTTCTAGGGTTCCTATCTCTTGAACTACACATTTGAAATGAGTTCTAATGTCATTGATAAGAGGTACCTTAGGTGGTATCTACGACTGAGCTCCATTCAGGTCAAGGCTTTCTGTGATCACTGGCACCAATTTTAAATTAGGAGCTTTCCACTCAACACCTCACACCAACATTTCAAATCCTTTCTTCACCTTGCTGCTACTGCTGGATGCCATGATCAATTGGTAAACAGAGAAAATTCTTCAAAAAACTTCTACTACAAATTTTGCTCAAGATCACTAGGATGCTCAAATTGTTCTCTTCACAATATACTGAATTCACAATGGAAATGAAATTGATTTCTTGCCTTTTCATGAAAAAATTCCCATTAATGCTCAGTATGATGAGAGCCATAATGACATAGTGCATGATAGCCTATCATCCACTATCTATATAGATCACTTGGTAGAAGCTTGTAACTTGACAACCAAACATAACCTTATTTCTCATGACTTTTCTTGTTAAGACCCAACCTTACTTGGTGATAACTAATACTATTCTTGTGTGATCCCCTTATATCTAGAATATTGATTTGGATCTTTTCTTTCTTTTCAATTCTAGAATTTTTTTAGATGTGACCATGATAATGCAGTTCTAGTTCTTCCTTAAGTGCTTAATTGGAAATGGTGGAGTCACCCACTTCTTGAGTGACATGACTATCATCACTTAAACTAGCTTTCTTAGTAGATTTAGGAATCTACTACTATCTCATCTACTTCCTAATGTTACCAGCTTTTGTCTCTTTTCATCTTCAGCTCTACTTATATTCATGCAATTCTTAGCTATATGACCACATTTAGTGTGTAATATCTTATGGTAGTATATTTTATTCTCATGTGATGTTAACACAATTCATACCAATGTGTCCATATTCTCCACAGTAATAACATCTACACCAAGTGTTGTAGTCCCAACCAAATATTTCCTTTACAAATTATTCAGCTAGATTGAATGGTTTAGATCTACATTTACATGCCTTGTGACCTTGTTTCTTGCATTTGTGACACTAGCCTTCAAACTTTGGTTTCTCCTTGCATTGATTAGCTTTTTGACCATTCTGACTAAAATTGTAGCATTTTCCATTGAATTTTGCCTTTTCATTACTCCAACATTATGTTTGATGTATGGCCTATGTTACCACAATAATTGCAAGTGGGTCTTTGATTCCTTTGAGTACCTTGGTTAGAGGATTCACTTTCTTTTGTGTATCCAAGTCCTACTTTACCCTTTTTCCTATAAAGATTTCGCTCATTTTGCTAATTCAATTGATCCATGTCTGCTTGGGATTTCATTATTCTCTCATTGAGTTGCTTTTTAGAATTTAGATCAATTTTCATCCTTTCATTGATTTTCTTTTCAGTGTATAAGTCATTTCTTAACCTTTCATTTTCAGATCTCAGACTCATGATTTCTTCATTTGCACTGAAGTGCTGATTGATAAGACTTTCTTGCTGAAGGGATTGATTTTGCATTTCATTGTTCCCTACCTCCAAGTCTTCTTTTTCCTTATTTCTCTATTCTAAGATTTCACACAATCTTACTGACTAAATTTATTGTTCTCTTTTCAATTTTCTTACTTCTTCTTGTAGGGACCCACTCTTTTCTAGGAGTTATTTGATTTCATCATTGGCTTCATCTCAACTACTTGAGGGGAAAAAATATTCAATCTTCTCTTCAACATATTGGTGGTCATTCATCTGATTTGCAAGTTCCTTCCTTCTTTTTAGCGATTGGACAAGATGCCCTTTTGCTTTCTTGAGTTGAGCTATGGCCATCTCAAGATCTAGCTTTTTATTGTCAATAGCTTTGTTAAGTCTAAATATCTCCATTATTCTTGATCTTTGCTCAAGCTGTCAAACTTTATCCTAAGAACCACAAAGCTCTGTTACCAATTATTGAAAATATTCAACACTAGCTAGGTTACTAAGAGGGGAGGAGTGAATCAGTAACCTCAAAACTTTTAACAATTTCAACACTTAATAACATAATCCAATTATTGTTAATAGATATAATCTACTACATGCATGAGAAAATGAAAGCATAACACTTTGAACACAATATTTGCTGACCTAGAAACCTTCCAAATAGATAGTTAAAACTTGGGTGGGGATGATACCCACAAAAATTCAATACTGTAGCATAAAGTTGGCTTGTTAAGGCTTATAATGATCACTTCTAATGATTTACCCTATTAGGAGCACGTAGGACTGCTCGGTCCACCTTGTTAGAGGGTTTACAAACATACAATAAAGTATGCACTTGGTAAAGAGATTTAAAGAAAAGACTATTAAGTCTACCCTTTTAAAGAATTTGAAGCTAATTCACCTAGTAGGATGAAATAGTAGATCTAACTTACAACTAAATTGCTGATTAAGATCCTTGAAGTACTGATCACCTTTATGTGATAGATGTAACTTTTTTGCTCCTAAAATGACCTTGCAATACACATTAATCTGTTACTGATTCACATTCACATTATGTTCTCAAAATCACTTCTTCTAGGTATGATAAAATACATTACATATATACCAACCCAATTCACATAATTACAATGTTTTCCAATACACAAGTTGACACTAATATTACTGAGTCAGCCCAACTATAGAAACTCAAGTTCTAAAAACTGACTTGGTGAATTTTGGCTACATGACATCTATTGTCATTACTCAGCATCATCATGCAATTAGTAGAAGTAGAGGCTCGATCCATAATAATCACTTCAATGTAGTTTCAAACTTGGTGTACATTGGTGACTCAGTAGATATAGTGTAACTTGGTGAAAATTGCATTCCATGTTTACCATGCCTACACTCGATAAACACTAATCATCCATCATTCGATTAACACTGGCTTCACTTCACAAGAACTAATGACTTGGTAGACACTACGAAGCTCAATGAATATTGAACTACTCAGTCTAAACTAATGATCTTCACACTACCTGAATTCACTTAAGTAACCACTAGAATGCTCAGTTTGAACTATAGAAGCTTGGTAACCACTAAATTAAATGGAAACAACTGAACTAATTGGTAAACACTTGAACTACTTGGCAAGCACTAAAGAATATTCAAAGAGCATAGTAACTATATAGAATATAAATAAGTGTTCGAACTAATAACAAACTTGACTTAATGCTGACACAATGTTGTTTGGTTCAAAAAATTGTTGGTTGGTATGAAGGTAGAGATCAAGGATCTAATGGTTATCTTCTATGATAACACTAACGCAATTAATATATCAGAGAATTGTGTGATGCATACCAAGACCAAACACATTGTAATAAAATATCATTTTCTAAGAGAATTTGTGCAAGATAAAGATGTGAGATTGGAATATGTGAATACTAAAGAACAAATTGCAGACATATTCACTAAGACATTACCTAAGGATGCATTTATGTATCTAAGAGGTAAGTTAGGGGTCATTCTCCTATCTGAAGCTTGCTAAATAAAGTTTAGTGATGCATCAACCAGAGAATGTTGAAGATTCAAGTTGATGTAGTATTGAAAGGGAAGATTGCATATGAATTAGTATCTGAGGTACATTGATACTCACAAAATATTGGCTTTGGCATAAGATGTCAAAGACAAAGAGCTTGTTGTGTCATATCATAGAAAGTTTCTTAAGAAGGAGAGTATACTTATCACAAATTTTTTTTTTGAAGATGTCAAAGAGAAATAACTTTGTCTAATATCAAATGGACAAAGTTTTCTATCAGAAGAAGATGTTGAAGACATAGATTGCTAATATAGGGTGAAATTGAAGTTAGAGGGAGTTCTCATGGATAAGAATCAAAATGAAATGAAGAATATTATCCTTACTATTATTTTTCTCTAAAATTTCATTGTATTATGACATGTGTTTCCATCAATGCCAATGAGGTAGATTGTTGAAAATAATTGATTAATTGTATATTTTCTTTGATGTTACACAAAATCTCATATCTTTGCTAGTCAGTGTATGCCAAGCTCACTTGGGTCATAAAGATAGTTTCCTATTCTGCAAATAATTCCAGTGTTTGCCAAGTTCAGAAGTTAGTATATATCAAGTTCACTCGAGCGTCAAAGAAAAGTTAGCAAAAGTTGAGTGTTAACCAAGCTAACTCGGTTAATGAAGGAAAGTTGAATGGAACTGGTGCTAACCAATCTCAACTAGGTACCAAAGGAAGTTTTTGAAGATTTAGTAATAAAAAAATTCACTTGGTTAACAAATTAAAATTATTTCTAAGTTAGTGTCTACTAAGCAAGGTTGGCTAATGAAGGATTTTTTTGTTTTGGCATATTGAATTTAATAGATATGTGTGTTGGTTCTAGCTGACTAAGGAGATGAATACTAATTATTATAAGATCTATTCAAGATGACTTGACAATGTGTATGATATAAATATAAGGTCAACTTGAGGGTATGGAAGAATATGAGATGCTTAGAGGAAGTGAATTAGAAGAATAAGCAAAATATCCTTGAGGAGCTGCAAAGATACATTCAACCAAGAAAGATCAAGTATTTGAGCTAGAATTGAGATCTGAAATCAACAATATAGTTGCATCAAAAATTAGGTATTATCATTTTTACTCTCTAACCATTGCAGTAGTGAACTAAATCTCTTAATAGAGATAGCTTAGCAATTATTTGTAAATCCTCAAAAAAGGTGGAATTTTTAGATTGAAGTGTCTAAAGACCTCAAACAAGACAACTTCTAAAATGGTGATTAAATCCACTAACAAGGTTACACCTCACAGTGTGTTTTGTAAACTTTAATAGGGTTGGGTTCTAATAGGGATCACTTCAAAAGAGTGAAAATTAGTAACTAGTTACAATTGATGGTTTTCCCAAATTGGGTTTTCATCTTAAATCTTGTTGTCACTTATGTTCATGCTATTCCTTTTATGTGTATGTAACTAAGTTAATTAAGGTTAATCACAAATAATATCTTATGTTTTTCATGTTCATTATTTGTCAACTAACAACATATTATTAGTGTTAACCGAGTACATGTAGTTTAATTAGAGTTTATATTTTGTATTGGCATCTAAGGGATCTAGGATTTATTTTTGTTATAACTGATTCACCCCTCCCCTCTAAGTTACTCCTCTTATATTTCTAACAAATACATGTATATATACATACATGTATATAGATATACATCTATATATATATATATATATACATACATACATCTATATATAAATACACATATAGATATATATGTATGTGTATATATATGTATATATACTTATATATACACATATATATGTATATATATATACATATATGTGTATATAGGTATATATATATGTGTATATATGTATATATATGTATATGTATGTATATGTATATGTATGTATATGTATATATGTATATAGATAAACATATATGTATATCTATATACATCTATGTTTATCTATATACATATATACATATACATACATATACATATACATATATATATATATATACATACATATATGTGTGTGTGTGTATACATATATATATATATACATATATATATATATATGTATATATATACATACATACATACATATATATATATATATATATATGTATGTATATATATATGTATGTATGTATGTATGTATGTATATATATATATATATATATATATGCATTTTCTTAAAGTGAAAATTTTAGTCATATATAGTTCTTAGGCTCCCAAATAAAATATTAAATTGGCCACAATATCAATATCATACAGTATAATGATCCTTATGGAAAGTGGTCCTAAAGCAATAATTCCTTACTATTTGATATGATTATTGTTGCTTAGTTTATATCTCCTTGTCCATTAAATTTCTATTATTTATTATTTTCTTCTAATGGTACCACTCCATAATTATAATGGATACTTGGACATATTTTCAACTTTAAGAAGCACATGATCTTATACCAAGAATGAAATGTCATCTATTATTTTATATCCTTTCTTATTTAATTGCATATGGTTAAAGGTTTATGTTTATAATTTAAATGTTGATATATTATGTTATTTCTTTTGAAATGGTGCATATGTATCAGTCATTTCTTATACATGTTTTATGCAGAATTGATAGTATTAATCATTTCTACATAAACACTTATTAATGTCGAATTCAACTAATTTGCATCCTCTTTATTTTCCTTTCATTTTTATTTTTTTTGTGGAGTATTATATTATTATAGTTTTGTAGATTCTTTTTACTCAACCTTATCTATTTGTCTATGATTAGCTCATGCTTTTAGAGGGTTTATAAATGTTTTCCTTTTAGTATCAAGAATTTATCTTGGTCTTTGTTAATTCTACATGGATATCTTATATTTTAGGATTTTTAATGATTTATTTATTTTAAGTTTTTTGATGTTTTTCTTTACACACACACACACACACACACACACACACACACACACACACACACACACACACACACATAGAGACATGCATATATATATATATATATATATATATATATATATATATATATGGTCAATTGTGCGTTGTCTTTGATGTTACACAAATGTCATATCAGTTATTAGATAGAGTCTACCAAACTTAGAAGGTTAGCAAAGAAGGTTTATAGTGTCTACCAAGCATTCTCAGGTTTTACCTTGTGCAGATAGTTGTTACCAAGCTTTCAAGGTTAGCAAAGGAAATTCAGTTGTTACCAAGCTCACCTGGTCATCAAAGGAAAATATGGTAGAGACAGTTCTTACCGAGCTCTCATGAGCAGTGAAGGAAATTTAGTTCTTACTGAGTTTACTGGGTAGCCAAAGGATTTTTGCAGATTTTGCAGTGTTAACCAAGTTGACATGGTTAACTTAGGAAATTGTTTCTAGAGTAGTATTTACCGACTAGGGTCAGCCAATGAAGGATTTCATTGTTTTGTGAAAAAAAGTTTATTTGTTTAATGTAACATTTGTAGCCAACTGATGTATGGTTTATTGGTAAATGTAACTTGTGAATGAGCCAACTTGATAATCTGAATGGTATATATAAGAGGTCAAGTTGTGAATCCGAAGTGTATGATGGATTTGATGTGATGCAAATATGAAGGAGGACTGATTATTGTGAGAGAAAATTTTGAAGGATGATTAGAGATCATTAAGGAGTAGCAAAGTTATATTTGATCAAGGAGGATCTAATGGTGCAAAAGAGAGATCTGTAATAAAAAAATTGAGTTGCATCATATTCAGGTTAATTCGTTGTTACTTTCTAACCATTGTAGTAGTGATTTCAAAATCTCTTAATAGAGTTGGTTTAACAACCATTTTGTAAATCCTTTAATAAGGTGATAGTTCAGTTGAATTGTTCTAAAAGCTTCTAGCAAGGAAAATATTAATAGGGTGATTAAATCCTCTAATAGGGTCACACCTAACAGTGTGTATTGTAACCTTTAACAGGGTTGGCTCCTAACAAGGCTCACTTCAAAAGAGTGAAAATTGGTAACTAGTTACTTGGTGGTTTTTCCTATATTGGGTTTCCACGTTAAATCTGGTGTCTCTTGTGTTCATGTTATTTACTTTTGCATGCATGCTAACAATTATGAATGCTTAAAGATATGTAACAAGTTAATCTACCGAGTTACAACATTTTTGTGAAGTGTTTATCGAGTGACAGTAGTAACTAGTTATTTAAGATATCTAAGGGATCAAGATTTGTTTTTGTAATAATTCATTCACACTTCCCCCCCCCCCCTCCAGTTACTTCATCTATAATTCAAACAACATACACACACACACACACACAAACACATATATGTGTGTGTATATATATGTACATATATATGTATGTATGTATGTATGTATATGTACTTGGCTATGTTCCTTTTCAAATGATGGGTTGTTTCCCTATTTTGTAAGTTATGTATTCAATATTACTTTATCAAAGCATATAGATTAGCTTAGATATTATTTTACTTATAAAAAAAATCAATTCATTAATAGTACAAATTATTAGTTTTTTAATTTATTATTGTTATCATTTCGTATGTACATAAATTTGATTAGTTGAAATGAACTAATATCATAAATATGTTATTAATAATAATGAATATATTTTAATCAATTATTTAAATGCTTATTAGAGCTATCATACTCTTTATTTAATTGATTGGTCATAAATATTATCTCTTACGAGTTCAATTATATGATATATTTATGAATATATTGATGATGTGTTTATTATTATTATTATTATCTAACATTAAATATTATCATTAAAGGGGATATTACAAACCTACCCACCCAAAATTGATTGTCCTTAAGATATTATGATTTTTTTTCCCTTGGCTGGATGATAATCCATCCATGATTCTTATATGAGTTTTGATTTAGAGTTAAATAATAGAATAAATAGTTTGAACATGACACTAAGTATACTTATATTAAGAGGTAGGAGAGATTCCATATCTTAATCAAATTTGTGATTGTGATATTGGTTGAGCATAATCAATTGATTTTTGTTTCATGATCAAAGTTATTGTACACATAATGAATCGACTTGAATCTACATTTGATATATTATATGATGAAAAGTTATAGAATTATTAATTTTGAGGTTTTGAGTTTCCTCATATGGTTCTAAACATAATTTTATTGATATCTCAATTAATCATCCATGTTTCAATGTATTTTGTTTTAGTTATAATGATTAATCTAATGGTCTCTTCATAATCATTATTGTTCAAATTGAAATAGACGTAAGTCCTTTTGGCTTTCTCACATGATGTCTTTAGAATCTATAAATGTTAATAACATAGGGTTCTAGATACTCCTCTACAAGTAGGTTCCTTTAAGGTATTGGGACTACATGTTCATACCTATCTTGGACTCTTTCTTTAAGGATTTTGGAATCATGTTCTTACCTATCTTGAACTCTTTCCTTAGGGCATTTTCAACCATGTCCTCACCCATTTAGGAATCTTTCCTCAAGGCATGTTCTTAATGATCTTGGGATTTACCTATCTCGAGTAGATTTACTCTTCCTCTTCCATCTTGGAAATAAATCACTTATATTCAATAGTCTGATCTTTTTGTATAAATGTGTATAATTTTATTCACTCCATAGGATGGAAATTTTTTTCTATAATACCACTTGTAATGATCCTTTTTTATAGTTCATAATAATTGCCAATTAGGGTTATTTGTATTTTGGGATAATTGAATATATTATCAATTAATTAATTATATTAAAATTAATTCCTTATCTAAAAATCCCATTACTTCCTCTAATTAATAAACTCATTCTTAGATGCAAAGGGTATACAAAATAGACTAAATACATTGTACCTCAAGGCCTAACCCTAGCATCAAGATAATTTTCCACGTGCCTGAAATTACTCCACCTTTCCCTTCCACAAACTCCCTATCCAAAAATACCTTAGTATGGAGCAAGAGATAGAATTTCCATGTTGAAATAAATATAATTTATTTTCTTTACTAACATTATTTTTTCAATATATACTTATTATAAAATATTTACATGTCCCTTAAATATGTATATGTTATACATATAAATTCATATGTATATAACATATTTTACATATTAAATACTTTTTCCCAAATTGAAAAATGTACTCATCTATAGTTCTTAGGATCCTAAATAACATATAAATTGGCCAAATTATAAAATATCATGTGGTATAATGATCCTTATGGCAAGTGACTAAACCAATAATTCCTCAATTTATATCCACTTTTCATTTAAATTTGTATTATTTATTAATTTCTTCTTATCACACCACTCCATAATTGTAATGGATGCTTGGACAAATTCTCAACTTTATGAAGCACATGACACTATACCAAGAATGGCATGTCATCTATTATTTTAGATCCTTTCTTATTATATTGTACATATCATTAAGGGTTTGTGAGTATGGGAATAGGAATATGTATTCTAGGATTTTTGTTCTAGAATATAAAATAAGAGTACGTTCTCCTATTCTTGTTTCACTTACTTAGAATTTGATGGGGAAATCATGGAAATAATTTTTTTTTTCTAAAATAAATAAAACTAGAATAGGAATATGTATTCCAGTTCCACCTTTTTAGGTGGAATTACAAATGCTACTTTTTGGGCTAAAATTGGAATACATATTCCTATTCACAATTCTAATTTGGTGCAACCAAACAAAGAATTTGAAATTTTAAGAATTTACGTATGCCTATTCCACTCATATTCCCACTGCCAAATAGATGCTAAAGGTTTATGTTTATATTATAAATGTTGAGATATCATGTTATTGATTTTGAAAGGATACATACGTATCAGTCATTTCTTATGCATGTTTGGTGTAGAATTTATATTGTCTTTATCAACTCTATATTAACACTTTATAATCCCAAATTCAGCTACAATTAAATCCTCTTTATTTTCCTTCATTCTTTTTTTTGCCATAGGGTATTATATTATTACTTTTTTAGATGTTTCTTAGTTCACCTTTTCTCTCTATCCATGATTGGCTCACACTTTTAGAGGGTTTATAATTTTTTTAATTTTTGTATCAAGCTTTTAGCTCCTTCTTTGTTGATTCTATGTGGCTCCCTTGTATTTTGAGAGCTTTAATGATTTATTTGTTTGAAGTTCTTTGATGCCTATGTCTTTGTCATGATGTGTGTGTGTGTGTGTGTATCTATATATACATATATGCATATGTGTGTGTGTGTGTATATATATATATATATATATATATATATATATATATATATATATATATATATATGTATGTATGTATGTATGTATGTATGTATGTATGTATATGTATATATATATATATATATGTATATATATATGTATATACATATATACATATATACATATATACATATATATATACATATATATATATACATTCATACATATATATATATACATATATATATATATATATACATATATATATACATATATATATATATATATGTATATGTATATATATATGTATGTATATATATATATGTATATATATATATATATATATATATATAGTATTAGAACTATATGGTTGGCTAGGTGACTGAGAGGGGGGGGAGGTAAATCAAGAACTAATAAAACCTTAACTTCAATTCACCAATTAATCCTCTTTAAGGTAATATGATCTAATTGCATGCATGAAAGACTGAAAGCAATAAAACATTCATAAGAGTTGACACAATATTTGGTAACCTAGAAACATTTTAAAAGGAAAGTAAAACTGGGATGGGGATGATACCCACAAGCTTTAGTACTAGAGTATAAAGTTGATCTACTAAGGCTTACAAATGATCAATTCTAGTGATCTGCCCTATTAGAAGCAATAAGAACTATTAGCTCCACCTTGTAAAAGAATTTATAGAATATAATGAATTATGTATTGGAATTCCAACAGGAAATGTAAACTTCTAAGAGGGGGATGGGGGAGGGGGGGTAGGGTTGTGGGGGGTGAATCAATAGATAAAACTTGAACCCATAAAACTTTCACCACACATCCATCTCATGCATTAAATAGATGAACTAAAATAACATGCAGAGCACATACATCTAAATCATGTAAACATGTAAGAAATCACATATATAACACCAAATATGATTACCCAAAAACCCTCCAAGTGAGGAGGTAAAAATGGGGTGGGGATGACACCCACAAATTTTCACTACTACAATTGTAAAGTGCATCCAATTAAGGTTTCAATGTTTTGACCATGAATCATGATCTACCCTATGAAAGGTCTGCCCTACTAAAGGCTTACAAAGATTGTTAGGTTTCACATTATTAGAGGATTTCTACACCCTACTAGAAGGGTGCCTTGTTAGAGGACTTCAACTTACAACTAAGTAAGTACCCTATTAAAGGATTTCATACAGCTTTGTAAGACTATGCTATTAAGAGATTTGACTGAAATCACCTATTGAAATGTCTCAACATAGATCCTATGATTGGAACTTGATTTCCTGATGATACATCACCTCTATACACTTATCTTACTGATCCTTCTCAATCAGATGTCTCAATGTTGTATCCTTCTCTGTCTTCTATTCTTCTCTAACTAATTCTATAATTCACTCTTTCTTCATAGCTTCTAAGTCTCCGTGAATGCTCTATTTGTGCATGCAAACTTCTCTCTTCACTTATTTAACATTCATAGATAGTTTAGGGTTTCATCCTCCTTAAGAAGACTAGGAGACTTAGGGTTAGGTATAGATTTATGACTAAGATTCATCCATATTTCCACTTAAAACTTCCCATTTTTTGATTGCATGCATCTAATTGCATAGGGAATCCAAATAAAGATTCATCCTTATCTCCAAAAGATCATAATCTATCCTTAAGTTGGCTCAGAAATGGTTTACATAGTTGTTTGTGCCATTACAAAAAAATATGTCCAAACTATGTCACTTGGCATATGAAGTCTCTAATGCTCAACATGCACTGCTCGACATCCACTATTGACTTAGCACCTGAATCACTCTACATGGTCTACCTACTTGGCACTTGAGTGGCTCTACATTCATTGTAACTCAGCCTGGTCTGATATTTATATGTTGTGCTTGACATGTATTACTAGTTTAGCATGAACTATGTAAATGGGCTTAAGTGTGTTAACACTCACTTGTCAAAACCAATCTGAGATTAACAATCTCCCCCTTTGACATGAGTGTGAAAAACACTTGAATATACATTATCAACTTTAATCTTTTCGAGCATAACATATCCATGACTCAGCTTATATACAAAACTTCAAAAGTTCAAAATTTGGCAATAACCTATATACCTCAAAATTTGATAACTCCCTCTAAGTTAATATGTCTATTCTATATCCAAAATCTATGCTCCTGTCTAAGTCAATGTGTCTCTGCTAATACTCTTTGATTTCAAATGCATTAATACTCTTTCATGCTCTCCCTTAGCTAATACCTCTTCATAGTATTTCTCCCCAAATGATGCTTCTCCCCCATATTCTCTGTCTCACTTTTTTTCTATCTCTCCCTTTATTTATTCTCCCCCTTTTTAACACTTATGTCAAATTGGCTATACATGTATAGTGTGTTTGTCCAAAAAAGATTTATGGAAATTCATTATGATCTTGAGGGCTACATCCTAGTTATCACATGCAACATTCAATGATTTTATTTGGATTGCAAGCTTAGCAACAAGGTGCACTAGGTCATCTAAAGTAGAAAGATTAGGGTCTTTCTTCTATAGAGTCTTGGCATAGCCTAGCTTCTTGTGTAGTATCTCCATGTGTGGGGTGAGACATGCCTGTATGGATGTCAATTTCACTCTTATGCTAGCCTCATCTTCTATTAATACAGCTAATTGACTTGCTTCCCACTTTGAGCTAGGTTCTGAGGTAGCTTAGTACCTGATATGGTGAGGTTTCTTTCTAGGCTCAAAATATGACTCCTGGCCTCTTGAGTGAAGAGTGTAGGATCACATAGCTTTGTGTAAACCTTAGTTTCCAAAACAAATTAAGTTAGTTCTATCTCACTAGATATTTTCTCATTCACCTTACCTTGAAACTTCTTTTCTGACCATTCCAAAAGTTTTGCATTTGTATTAAGGTCTTCATTACTGATCTTTTTCCACTATATCTTTTAGTTGTTCTATTAGTAGTTTGGTCTCTTTAGGAGTTGGTAGACTAAATGCATCTAGAAATATGTCTTTAATATCTTGGAGTGCTTGCTTCTACCTATGTTCTCTCCTAAGTATTTCTTGATGCTTTTTCCTTTCTAAATCCTGCTAAAATATGCCTATTTGTACCAATGTCATAGTATCATAGTCATACTTTGGAATAACAATTTCTTCATCAAGGCTTATATCTTCATAATGAATTACCTTTTCAAACTTTGATGAGCTAGAGCTTGGCACTGAGATTTGCAATGGAATGGCTTCTATGCTTGGCTTTTGAAGAGTTTTTGTAGAAGGAGTGCCAAATGTTGGTAAGGCTACAAGTGCTTGGATGGCTTCTTGTTCCTTTACCTTTGGTGTTAGCTCACTCTCTTTGGGTTTTCCCTAGTCTATCATTATGACTTAGCTAGCACCTTGTTCTTGTGTTGTAGGTATAGGTGAATCTATCTATCCTATTTCTTGATGTCCTATAGTGTTGTCTTTCTCTTCTACATTCTTCTCAATAATATCAACTTTAACAATTGTGTCAACCTTATTAGATGTATCTTTTGGAATTAGAAACAAAGGTTGTACATTAGTAACTAAAGGGATGATAGAATGTGGTTCTTGTGGATTCACCTTTTCCCTTGTGACCTCAGTTACTACCTTTTGCAATTCTTCTACACTAACAAAAATTGGATTTTCATAGAGTTTAGCTTGGATTGTAGACTGGTCTAGAATCTTTTTCAAGTCTTCTACATTAAGTGGATTGATGTTCTGACCTGATCGATCAAAAACATCCTTAATAGTTATAGTTTTAGTAGTTACACTTATGTCATGAGGAGGACTAGCATTTGGCAATTGTGTGCCATGCACACTTTTTCCTTCTTGTTGCTCAAGCTCAACTATTGCCTTGTCATCTTCTTTCAATTCTATCTCTCCTCCACCTATATTGTCTTTGTCATTATCTTCCTTATCATCATCTTTATCATCATCCTTAGCCTCTAAAGGATTAGGGTATCCTTTATTTACTATGGTTAACCCATAGATGAGTTTCCATATTTGTGTTGACTTGTTAACCACATCCTAAATATTATTTTGAAGAATGCTAAAGGCTCTATATTTAGGTGTGAACCTAACTACATATTTCTTTATATCTTTAGCAATTTTTTCTTTGGTCAACTCTAGCATTACTTGGGCTAATTACATCTCCCTAATTTGTCTTTCCAAATCTAGACAATAATGCCATTTTTGCTCAACTATGTCATATAGACTCTTAGGTATAGATTTGGAAAATTCTAGTGGATTTTTCTTAAACTTTGACATCATGGCATATAATGCCTCTTTCACTTGGTTTCTCTCTGTTTTACCCAATTTATCAAAATCAACATGTGAAAACCCTGACATATCTGCATTATTCTTGACACTTTCACATAAGTTTTCAAGATCTAAGAGAGGATTATGAATCATCACCTTGAAATGACTATTATCATCTAATTTAGTCTTCTCTTCATCATAATCTTGTTGTGCCACATACTTCCTTCTTTGTTTCTTTTGTAGTTGGCCTCTTGATCTATTATCTTTATTTTTTCCTTAGCCTTGTGTGTTGCAGCACGTGTGCTAGTTCTAATCATAGGAGTAGTGGGCTTGGCTAGGCTAGGTTTGACAATCTTCTTTGCCTTTCCACTAGCTATTCATTAGCCTTCCTTTTCTTTGGCTTAGTAGGAGTAGGTGCTTCCTTGGCTTCTTCTACCTCAACACCTTTAGTTTCCTCCTCTTCATTATCTTCTCCCATACCTTTAGTCAATGCTAGAGGTGCATGTGTTTGTGTTTCTTCTTCCTCTTCATCCTCTTCTTCTTCTTCCTCTTCATTCTTGACACCCTCTCCAAATTTGGATTTTAGTTTCTTTAATATCTTATCTTTTTTCTTAATAGTTGAAGCGATTTTCAACTCCATGGTAATATTAAACTTTACCATCTCATAGTTTCCAAAAAATTTTGTAGTCTTGTCTATTTCCTCTACTAGTAGTGTTGTAATGGTTGTTGAGGCTTCATCAACATTAATTTCATACCCAAGTGGTCTCAACTATCTTACCCTTAGTGTGGCAGCTTGTACAAATGTGTAGCCAGCATCAACAAGAAAACATATATCATTATAATGTTTTTCAAGAAAAGAAATGGGTATCCTCATTCTTTCCTTTATTGATTTCTTGAAATCTTCAAAGTAACTTATCATCAAGTTTACAAAGTTTTCTCTCAGCTTCTCAATGTACTCATTGATCTATACCACAACTAACCTATTGGTCTTCCATCCTACATTACCAAAAGAGGGGAATGTGTTTTGTACATAAAAGAATATGAAAACTAGTATTGAACCAAACTTGCATTATGCACTCTTGGTTTTCCTAATTGCTCCAAGGTTTTCCATTAGTTTTTGCAATGCTAGATCATATGTATGATCTTTCTTTACAATCTTGTAGCCAACATCCACAACTATACAGGGTACACTATTCAATCTACTAGATTGATAGAATTTATGTGAGATTACCCTTACAACGAAGTCCACTAATGGATCAATGATTGTATCTATAGTCATGCCTCTCTTATTCCATTTTTCTCCAGTGTTCTTCTCAATTACTTCCTTGGAATCACTTCTGATTGTCTTTGGTCGATCTAGGGTTGAGTCGCCAATAATCCTATGAATTATTCTCTTGGATATTTCGATAGGTCCTCCCTCTAGCCATAAGGAACCATCATGAATTTGGCTTAACACAATTTGTATCCACTTAGTTTTAAACACATTAGGAAAATCAAGGGCTTGTGTTAAACCCTTTCTCTCTATGATTTGGAATTCTTCCTTCAAAACACCATTTTTACATAGCCTATTATATGCATCCCTAATTTCCATGTCACCAATGCTTCCAATCTTACAATTGTAACATCTCCTCACATCTTGCACCATTATTACATTAGGTAAGATCATTGACAATGTGCTAGAAGGATTTTTTTTATAGGAAATGTCAAGAATGGCTTTAAACATAGGTTGTTTTACTTCATCACTAACTAGCTAAACATTTAAAACTTCCTTCCATTCAATGTCATTTTAAAACTAGATGCCATTTTATCAAACTAGGTTTTATGCAAAATTGAAACTACATAGCTCGACTTGTGATAAATACCTTGTGAAACCTGATAAACTAGTGCAAGATCATTGCTAAAATCTCTACAAATTCTTTGAATAGGTTTTTGAATCACCTTTTTCTCTTCTTATTCTTTCTTGAATTCAAAATGATGAATAATGAGAAAAAATAGATCATATACCCTTTGAAAGACTTGCATTTAATGTTGAGTGCTTACACAGTTGTAAGCTCGACATCAACCAATTTTAGGTTCACTCAACATCCATTGATATTTCCATCAATCGACAACTACTAAAAGCTCAACATCAACTAGCCAAACTGCTAACTTGACATCAACTAGCATTCCACTTGGCATACATAGGAAACATTTTTAATGCTCGACAACAACATGAAAAACTTGAAGACTTAACTTGAATTTTCAACATCTTACATCTTTATTCATGATAGTGTAGACTCTTTAGTGCAATATCCATTGGAACTTATGTATGATATAACACTTGGATATTAGTCCCACAAACCTCTTGATTGCCTAGTTTGATGAGGATGATCACCTAGCCCATTGGGTGAAGTGATCCCTTCTCCATTTGATGTGTTGCAATCATCTTTCTTTTTCCATGTCTTGTTCATCTCATCTCTAATGTATTCAACATCTACCTTTCCTTTGCCCTTATCAAATTGACAACTTAGTGCCTTTGACCTAGTTGGACAATGGTTACTGATGTGACCAATCTTCAAAAAAATAAAGCATTTGGTTTGACTCAACCAGCTTTTGTAGTTACCACTGAAGTGTGTTCTAATACAATTCTCAGGAACATGTCCATATTATTGACAATAATGATAGCTATATCTTGTATTATAATCCCAATAATAAGAGTTTCCATTGTTTCTTACCTTTGTTTTCTTTTTTGATGACCACATGGATTTGGATCTACATTCAAAAGCTCTATGTCCATACTTTTGATAGTTATAGCAATATCCTTCAAATCTTTCTGTGTGTATGGTCCTAGTTCTACATTCATGTGTCCGATGACCTTGCTTGTTGCACTTATGGTAGTGAACCATTTTTTTAGGCTTAGCATTCTAATTTACATTCTTTCTCCGGCACACATTAACAATATGTCCTTTCTTACCACAATTATGACAAGTACGCTTGGAGTTCTTACCTTTGTTGTTCCCTTCTTTAGAACTTTTGGATGACTCTCCTTCTTCAGTGCTTGTGTATCCTAGTCCAAATGTATCATTGTTAGATCTAGGGGATCTTAGCAATTTCTCAAAGTATTTGATGTCTTTATTTGATTTCTTGAAAATTTCAACAAATTCCTCTTCTCTCTTTAGGTCATTCTATAGTTGTTCATTCTACAACTTCAATGTAGTTATCTCAATGTCCTTGACACTTAGTTCATAGTTTCCATTCATCATTTGACTTAGAGTATCTAATTGCATGTTGGAAATCTTGGTTAGTTCTATTGACTTCTCTTCTAGTCTGTTGGCCAAAACTCTTTTGTCTTCTTCAATCATGGCTTTGTCTTCAATGGCTTTCTTCTTTTTTTAAACCACTTCACATACTAGTATGGCTTGTGATTCTTTCTCTAACTTGAGATTTTTAATTTCCTTAGCTTGGATTTTGTTATTTTCCATTAAATCTGCAACTATTGCATCAAATCCATTTAAGTCTCCATCTACAAATAGCTTAGTAGTATCTATCTCTTTGTAATGTGTGTCATTCTCTACAATAGCAATTTATTTCCTTCTCTTCAAGGAACTCTTCAAAGCTTCTCTTGCTTCATTTAGTTGATGTAGTATAAGATGTATTTCAAACTCCTGGTTCTCAGTAGTCTTTCTCAGCTTATAGACTTCCATCTCAAGATCTTTCCTCAAAGTTGCATAGCTTCTCTTTTAGAGAACTAGGCTTTGATATAAATTGTTGGAATTACAATGGGAAAGGTAAACTCCTTTGTGGGGGGGGGAGGGGGTGAATCAGCAGTTAAAACTTGAACCCCTTAAAACTTTCACCACACATCCATCTCATGTATTCAATAGATAAAAGTACATACATCTAAATCATGTAAACATGTAAGGAATCACACATATAACACCATATATGATTACCCAGAAACCCTCCAAGTGAGAAGGTGAAACTAGGGTGGGGATGACACCCACAAATCTTCACTAGTGTAGTTGTAAGGTGTATCCAATTAAGGTTACAATGTTTTAACCATGAATCATGATCTACTCTATGAAAGGTCTGCCCTATTAAAGGCTTAAAAATACTATTAGGTCTCACCTTGTTAGAGAATTTTAACACCCCATTAGAAGTGTGCCTTGTTAGAAGACTTCTACAACTAAGTAAGCACCCTATTAAAGGATTTCATACAGCTTGCTAGGACTACTCTGTTAATAGATTTAATTAAAACTACTTATTAAAATGTCTCAACATAGATCTTGCGATTGGAACTTGCTTTCCTGATGATAGATCACCTCTAAACACTTATCTCCTTGATCCTTCTTGATAAAATGTCTCAATGTTGTATCCTTCTCTATCCTATGTTCTTCTCTAATTGATTCTACAATTCACTCTTTCTTCATAACTTCTAAGTCTCGATAAATACTCTATCTGCACATGAAAACTTCTCTCTTCGCTTCTTTAGCATTCATAGATATTTTAGTGCTTCGTCCTCCTTAACAAGACTACGAGACATAGGGTTAGGTATGAATCTATGACTGAGATTCATCCATATTGCCACTTAAACCTTCCCATTTTCTAATTGGCTACATGTAATTGCATAGAGAGTCCAAAATAATGATTCATCCTTATCTCTAAAAGATCTTAATCTATCCTTAGGTCCACTTAAAAATGGTTTACATAGTTGTTTGTGCCATTACAAATAAATATGTCCAAATTGTGTAACTCAGCATATGAAGTCTTTGATGCTCGGCATGCATTGTATTTCTGCTCTAACTCAAAACTTGCACTACTTGACATCCACTGTTGACTTGGTACCTAAATCTCTTAGCATGGTCTACCTACTCAATAATTGAGTGACTCAACACATGAGTGGCTTGACTCTCATTATAACTTGGCATGGTCTAATATTTATATTTTGTTCTTGGCATGTATTACTAGTTTGGTATGAACTAAGTAAATGGCTTAAGTGTGTTGACACTGACTTGTCAAAACCAATCTGAGATCAATAGTATGCACTCGATTAGGAGATTTAGCATAATACTATTATTTCCACCTTGTTAGAGGATTTGACTAGTGCACCTATTAGGATAAACTAGTGGTTGATCTCTTCTCTACAACTCAGTTTGCTGATTGGGATTTCTTTGATGTAGAAATGATCACCTTGTTGTGATAGATGAGACTTTACTTTTCCTTATATTTCTTGTATCCTTTACTCTTCAATTTGCATTCATACTTGTTACACTCTCACATTTTTTCACATTTGGATATGAAATGATATTTTACCAATATACCAATCCAGATAATTACCTTCTGAAGTCAGCTACAATACCAAATTTAACAATCTTTACTAAGTCAACTCAATATTGTAACTTGGATTCTAAAGACCACTCAAGTGATATTTTGACACTTAGAAACATAGTCAACTTGACAAGCTCTGGCACTTGGTTGACATTGGTGTTGGGTCCACATTGATCACTTGGGAGTAGGCATGAACTTTGTTAGCATTGATGACTCAATAAACACTGGAGAACTTGGTTTACACTAAAGTGCTCATTTGACACAACAGCTTAGTCAACACTACCTTCTTTCTACTTTGCTAGCTTGGTAGACACTATCTTTCTATTATTCTTGGTTAACACTTACTTCCTACTTGGTTGATACTACAACAACTTGGTTTAGACTGTGAGGCTCAGTTAACAATAGAATAGCTTGATTAACACTGCAAAGTTCAATAGGAATATGACCAACCATATGATTAAGTGTTTAGGCATCAGTTGACCAATGATTTGACCATAAGGTCAACTATGCCCCCCTTTGGCATTAGTGAGAAAAACACTTATCATACTAAAATTTATGAATGTTCAAAAAGATTAGTCAAAACTCCTCCTATCAATGTGCTTGGATATGTACCTCAATTTTGATTGATGTGTTGATATTTGATAAGCAATGACTTTGTTTTTTCTTTTTAACAATCATTTTTGTAGCTTTCATGTGCATATATTCCCCCATTTATGTATTCCCCTTTGATTTTATATTCATCCTTATATACATATCTTATATTCTATATTCCCTCTTATAGATATATGCCCCCTTTTTGACATATATACCAAAAAAATAATGCATTATTACAAGGTAACACCAAAATGTGAAAGGAAATCACAATTATTTTGTACCAATTATGTACCTTCAAAATTGTGGACATTGTTTTGTCCTGATTATATCGTAAACCTTTGGAAGAGTGGAAAGTTATTTGTACTTTAGCTGATAATTCCATCATATCATAAGAAATAGAAAAGTTGTTGTCATGGATTAATTTTTTGGCATGAACTATATGTTTTTGGATTACATCTATGTTTGGAATTATCAAACTCTAAATATATACCAGTGTATCCTAGATTCCAGCTTCTTCTCTCAACAATTCTACCTGTAAGTTTGTTAGATACTTGATTTTGATAAAATGTGTAGAGCTAGTACTTGGGTCAAGTGACAACTAATGTCCACTTGCCCTCATATTAGTATCTATTTTAGACATCCTTTATTTCCTTGGTGAAATTTTCAGTATCACTTAATTTTACAAATAAGGAAACAACATTATTTACAATTCTTTCAAAAGTAACAAGAATAGTGGACAATTCCACTTGATCAATGGAAATATGTTTTACCACTTTCTCCAAAACTTTGTAATCAAACTTTTTGTCTTCCATCTCCATTATTTTTTCTTGGCCACTTAGATCTTCATTGAACTTGTGAACCATGTCAACAAGTTGACCTCCAATATAGGTTTCTTTTCATCAATTTGAATAGTAAGTGCATGAACAAATATACCTTTTATGTCATCTATTACTTGATTCCTCTTATTCCTTTCTACTCTAAGATTATGTTATTTTTCACTTTTCTTCCAAAGCTCTCCAAGGGTGTCCATCTCAGCTTCAAGAGTGAGATTAGAGGTATCCAAATTTGGAATAATTATATCCTCATCTAGGACAATTTCATCAATGGAGGATTGTACCTCTTTACCCTTCGCTTTTTGAATAGGGGAAGGAACAATTTCCTTTCCTTTACTCAAATCCTTTGTGCTCAGTTAAGGCTTAATGCCAACTATCATTGCACTTACTATTGAAATACTGATACTAGAAATAATATTACTAATTTGAGAAATAGCAACAATAGTAGGAGTGTTTACAATACCTTATTGTGACTCAGTCTAGAGCTGTGAATAGTGGAGCGCGTTTCTTGGTAGATGAAGTGGTAGTACCAAGACTCATTATTTCACTCAATAGGATAGCTCCAATAGTCAATTGTGTGCTTGGTGGAACAATGTTTAACATAATCATATGTGACTCAGTAACAACCTTCTTTAAACTTGATATAACCAATTTTTTTCTTGAAGAATTAGGAAGGGAGGCCATTACCTCTGCTATAATCATTTTAGGATTAGAATCTTGGATATCTTGAATCTCAAGTATATCCTCACTAACTATTTGATCATCTTGTTCCTTTCCATCATCATCAACATCATCAACTTGCACAACTTCCACAGTGGGCTTTACAACATGCAATCCATAGATGTTCTTCCATGTATTTTTATTTTATTGCACAAAAAAATCAATATCAATAAACACAATTAGGGATACAATGAACTTAGGAGTTATCTTTTGTCCATTCTTGGTCAGTGCTTCCTTCACTTCCTTGTCTAAAAGATCTAGCATAACCTTCCTCAAGGTTTGCTCCCTAATATCCTTGGTGGCTGCTACACATTGTCTTATCAAGGTGGAACTACCTTTAGTATGATATCTAGAACTTGTCTTTTCAATTTATTCAGAGAGTATTTCCATTTAGCCATTTTTACCACTAATGCTTCTCAAATCTGTTTTTGCTCTTCCTTACACCTAGTTTCATACTTAAGAGATTTGAAATATGTCATACTTCCTTCTTCTGTGAGTCTTCTCAATATTTCTTCACTAGTAGGAGAAAACTTCTAAAAATTTACCTACTTCTCTTCTTTACCATCTTCATCTTGAAGTTTGAGCTTTTTACTTAACTTGGCAATCTTACTAGTGAAGAATGTAGGAGAGGACCTTATAGCTATTTTTTTATAGCTACTTTTCCCCTTTTCTTTGGAGGTTTCTCTTTTGTTTGTTTCTTTTCTTCTTCTTCATGTTCCTCTACTCTTCTTCAATGTTATCTCCATTTACTTTTGTGAGTAGAAGAGGGGAATCAAATTTCTTTCTTTCCATTTGGATTTTTTCAACTTTCTTTCTTCCTCTCTTCAGGGTTTGAGGAATCTTGATTTCCAAAAGGATCCTACTCTTTGCCTCGTTGTATGTACCAAAATATGGTGCTTTTCAATCCATAGGCTCATTGATGAGAGCCTCAATGATATATCTTGTGACATCAATGTTTATTTCATGACCAAAAGGTTTTAACCATGTTAGTCTTGGCCGAACTACCTAAATTTGTACCTTGTCACATTTCACAAGGAAACATATATCTTGTTCATAATCATCAAGTACTTGTTTGGGTATTATGAACCTACTCTACATTCTTTCCTTAAAGGTCTTAAAATATGAATCCATGATGCCCTCAAAATTATCTCTCATTTCGGCTATAAACTCAATGATCTAATATAAAATAGGTATGTCTTTCTTCCATACTACAGTACTATTTGAAGGGAAAAACTTCTGAATATAAAAGAATAAACATACAAGAAGTGATCCACATTTACACATATTTGTCTTGGATGCCCCGATGCTCTCCATGATCTTTCTTAATCAGCTTAGGTGCAGCTCAATGAGGTCAAAGGATAGATTTTTCTTGACCACCTTGAATGCTAAGTCCATAGCTTCACATGGGACACTATTCAGTTGGCTAGAACTATATATCTTGTGAGAAATCACATTAATTCCAAACTTGATCTCCATGTTTGTAACACCATTAAGATTCATTCATTTTCCATCCCAGTTGGCAAAAGTATTCTTTGCAACTCAACTTGACCTAGGTTTTTTATTGTTTTAGGTTTGTCTAGCATGTGAAACCTGATAACCCTATGAATCATTTTCTTTTTGATTTGGATGGGTTAGTTGAGCTACAATTTTATGTTGTGAACACAATTGAGGATAAACCTAATCCACTTGATTTCTAAATCCCTCAACATATGCAAAATGTGGGTTAAACCCTTTGTTTACAGGTGTTTATGCTCATGTTTTAAGGTTTGCATCCACACATATCACCTCATATACTTGATTCATCTCAAAAGTACCCAATTCTTGAATCAAATAGTGGTAAAATGACCTAATATCATGGATTATAAGTACCTTTAGAGGAATTTATGGATGTGCTCTAACTAGGTCCAATTCTTCTATGATTACTAGAAAATGTTTGAACTTTGGGTTTATAGGTTCAACATTTCTTATAAGCATCTTCAAACCCTTCTTGACTTGTGTTCTCTAGAGATTTCTTTATCCATTACTACCTCATTTGACATTTGATATTTTCAACATTTTCTTTCTTTTAATCTTCAACTTTGGCTTGGTTCATACAATTTCTAGCTAGATGTCTAGGTTTTGTGCATAAAAATAATCTCTTTGTAGGGTCTCTCTTCCTCATGTGAGTTCTTATGCAATTTGCTCCAATATGTCCATGCTCACCACATAAGTCACATCTGCACCATGTTTTATAATCCCAATGAAAGATAGCTTTCACAATCTATTTTGCTAGATTCCATTTCTTTGTCTTACATTCTAAATATTTGTGTCATTGTTTATTGAAATTGAAACATTTTCCTTCAAACTTGGTTTTCTCTGTGCATGCACTTGCTCTATGACCTTGCTTGTTACAACTATAGAATTTTCCACTAAATTTTTCTTTACCATTGCTTCAACACTTGTTTGATGTATGCCCTATCTTTCCACAATGATTACAAGTAGGTCTTTTGTTCTTCCAAGCTCCTTGCTAAGATGATTCCCCTTTATCTACATAGCCTAATCCTACTTTATCTTTGTGTCTAAATTGAGTTTTCTCATTCAATTGATTCATGCTTTCCTAATATTTCATCATCCTTTCATTGGTTTTCCTTTCAATTCTAATATCATTCTGCAATCTTTCATTGTTTGTCTTCAAGTTGATAAGCTCTTAATTTGCACAATTTAGTTGATTTATCAAATCTTCATATTGAAGTGATAGGTGTTCAATTTCATTGTCCTTTTATTCTATCTATTTAGTTAGAAATATCTTCTCTTCATTTTCTATGTGCTTTTGTTCCATGCCTTTACACATTCTGACTGACTAAATTTCTTGTTCTCTTTTAAACTTTTTGACTTCTTCATGAAGAGTGAGATTCTTCTCAAGTAGGTCTTTGATTGTTGCATCAGCTTCATCTAAACTTCTATCTTGGAAAATGTCTTCAATTATTTCTTTTGTGTAAAAATTGTCATTCATCTGTGCTGCTAGGTCATTTCCTCTTTTCAAGGATTGAGAGAGCTCGTCATTCATTTTCTTGAATTTTTCCATGGCCATCTATAGATTGAACTTTTCATTTTCAATAGCTTTCACAAGTCTATACACTTCCATTACCTTTGATCTATTATCAAGCTGATAAACTTCTAATGTGAGAACCAAATGCTCTGATAACAATTGTTGGAAATCTATGGTGGGATATCAAGCATTTAACTTGTGCTTTGTTGATGATGTGTGGCTCTATTGTGTTTTGAGAGTTTTGAGGATTTATTTGTTTTAAGTTATTTGATGCCTATTTCTTTGGCATTTTCTATATATATATATATATATAGAGAGAGAGAGAGAGAGGGGTATGTGCAGGATCATGGTGTACCAAACTATGGCCTTAAGTGGCAGTGAAAAACCAGCAAATCAGGGTTATTTCAACTTGACACATAATTTTAAAGTGGTTCTGGACTTTATATCAAAAAATTGTAAGAAAATAATCTGTAGGAAATTGAATCTAGTTTCTAAACTACAATGCCTTATCTGGAGAAAAAATTATTTGATTGGTCAAAAGTTTGAATTTTAATGCAGTACTACAAAAATTTTAGGGCAAAAATAAAAAGTAGGTGTATGTCTGACCACCTTAATCATAATCAAATGATAATATTTTTAAATATAATTTTAGATATAAAAAGTAGACTCATGCTTGGATGTGATGCATATTTTTGGCAATTTTTATTCCAAATAATTAATTAATTATGAATTTTCTACTATACTATTTTTAGAATTAAAAAAATCCCGTGTCTGACCACATTAACTAGTTCAAAAAAAATCAAAATTAAGTTTTTTTTTTTTTTTGCTTATACTAGTCAAAGCATATAATGTGATGCATCTTTTGGATTTCAAAAATCTTATACGGTTTGAAAGTTATAGCTATTTTTCAACTAGTATGTCAATCAACACTTTGTAGCTAACTCCATTAGAAAATAAGTAATAATTACTTACTGAACTTTTAATTTGACAAATCTTACATTTATGAAAAGCTAAGAACATTCATAAGAAACCATTTTCATTACATAAAATTTTGGTTAAAAAAAAGTTGTCAGCTACATGCTTGAAGTAAAAAACACATAAGAACATGCCAAAAACACATTTTCGGGATGTTTTAAAGATGACCATATAACGTTGGTATTGAAAGATATAGTAGGAATTATAAAGGTATTAATTTTTTTCATTTAGCATCAAGATGAGTGGGAAAAAAGTGGGAATAGATTTTGAAATTCTTTGAGGCATTTCAGAACTACATATTTTTCAGATCGCCACTTTTTGGCACACCATGATCCTGCACATACCCAGAGAGAGAGAGAGAGAGAGAGAGAGAGAGAGAGAGAGAGAGAGAGAGAGAGAGAGAGAGAGAGAGAGAGAGAGAGGTGATTGAGAAATGGGGTGAATCAAGAATCAATAAAACTTTAACTTCAATTCAGCAATTAATCCTCTTTAAGGTAATTTTTAAATCTAATTGCATGCATGAAAGAGTGAAAGAAATAAAACATTCATAATATTTGATACAATATTTGGTAACCTAGAAACCTTTCATATAGAAAGAAAAAGTGGCATGGGGATGATACCCACAAGATTTAGTATTGTAGTATAAAGTTGTCTTGTTAAGGCTTACAAATGATCACTTCTAGTGATCTACCTTGTTAGGAGAAATAAGGACTATTAGCTCCACCTTGTAAAAGGATTTATACAATACAATGAAGTTTGCACCCAGTTAGCAGATTTAGCATAAGACTATTAAGTCCACCTTATTAGAAGATTTGATGGATGCACCTATTAGGATGAACCAATGGTTGATCTTTGCTCTATAGCTCAGTTTGTTGATTAAGATTCTTTTCATGTTGAAATGATCACCTTGCTATGATAGATGAGACTCTTCTTTTCCTTATTCTACTTGTAGTATTTACTCTTCAATTCACATTCATACTTGTTACACACTCACATTTTTTCACATTTGGATATGACAAGATATCTTACATATATACCAATCCAAATAGTTACCTTCTAAGGTCAATTACAATACCAAATTTAACAATCTTCACTAAGTTGACTCAATGTTGTAACTCGAGTTCTAAAGACCACTCAGGTGATATTCTAACACTTACAAACATAGTCACTTTGGTAAGCTCTAGCACTTG
The DNA here is from genome assembly GCA_028749045.1 of Cupressus sempervirens. Taxonomy (NCBI): domain Eukaryota; kingdom Viridiplantae; phylum Streptophyta; class Pinopsida; order Cupressales; family Cupressaceae; genus Cupressus; species Cupressus sempervirens. The sequence continues at coordinate 961,862,067 of CM053787.1, read as the reverse complement.
GTTGAAACTGGTGCTTAGTCCACATGGACCACTTGGGAGCAGGGATGAACTTGATAAGCACTAATTACTTGAAAAACATTGGAGAACTTAGTTGATACTGAAGGGCTCAGTTAATACCCCATCTTTGCCAACACTACCTTCCTTTTGCTTGGCTAGCTCAGTAAACACTATCTTTATATTTTGCTCAGTTAACACTTCCTCTCTACTTGGTTGATACTGCAACAACTTGGTTTTCACTTTGAGGCTTGGTTAACAATGCAATAACTTAGTTAACAGTATGAAACTCAATAGAAATATGTGTTAGAAACAATACTCCACCAAGATAACTGAGAGGGGGTGGCTGAATCTATTATCCAATAATTAAAACATTTATCAACTTTAACTAGTCTTAACCATTCAACCAATTTTTTTTAAAAAACCATTACAAGATGCACATATACAATTATACTAGATATGTTATCTAGGGAAACCCTTGATTAGAGGGAAAACCCCAGTGGAAATGATTCCCATAAGATGATGTACTTCTATAAATATTCCTTGTTAGAGGATGGACCCTGTTAGGAGTCTATTACAACATTTAGTACATGTGAGTCCCAGTTAGGAGACTTTGAGTCCCTATTAAGAGATTGCAACCTTGTTAGGAGTTGTTTCAACCCTATTAGAAGTTGTGGAAGACAGAAGGACCCACTATCCAAATAGCTTTTTGGGCAAGACCACTGAACTCATTGTCCAACTGATCTCTCAACTATTCCTTATAGAATAAATTTTTGTATTGTACTTTAAATTCTTTCCTCTATCCTATCAATTGGACTAATCACTGTGAGATCTTGTCGACTAGGTCATGAACCTCAAATCCAAATATCAAACTTCAGATCACACAATAAAACCTTGGTAATGAAGTTTCCTTTACCTTTGCTCTTCTCTTCTTATCTTCACATTCCACTCTTTGTGTTACTAACAATCATTTCTCTATTTCATACATGATAAAGGAAAATGTTCTTCCCTTATACAAAATCCATAAAACAATTCCCTAAATCAGCTATTACACCTTCTCAATTAATTATTATAGGACCTTATTAGGAGCACGTTACACTTAGTGATAACATTAATCTTTCACCTTGTAACTCTAATAACTTTTCATATGTGTAAGATTATGACAAGCGAGCCTATGTCATCTCTAGAATGTATTCTTCACATTTTTAGCTTCAGCTTCTTAGAATAACAACTTTGCTAAGAGATTTAACAAGTTTACCAAAACATGCTTCTACAAACTCTATCATAGAATAGTCTTCACTAAAACTTGCATAACTTCTTCCAGATTTAATATCTTATGCTCTTGAGGTTAGCTTCATGTACTAGGGCTTACTAGTATCTTTTTTTAACCTTTCTAGTGAAAATAATAAATGATCTATCTATACCAACTAGATCTTTCTATTATTATTTTGTTAGATACCACATTAAATTGTTATGTTGACATCAATAAAAAACATAGTCATGAATGTCACATATCATCGTGATAATGATCTAATCATGTTTCTACAATACTCCCCCATAGAAGTGTCATCAACATTCATTCTTCCAACAATCTTCTCCTTTGGCATTGATGGCAACATAGATGAAAAACATCTAGTTACAAAAATACCAACAACAAAAGATTGTTAACCTTTCTTTTCAAATTCTCTTCATCAATCATTCTTCCTCATTGATATACATCAATGTGCTCTATTTCAAACTATTTTTCCATGCTCAAATTATTTTTCTCAAACTATTTTTCATGTTGTTACGTCTCCCCCATTGACATCAATGTCAAAGGTTTTAGCAACCATCAATCTTTGCAACAACTATCTCTAACTTGCTCAAGTGTCTAAAGACACTATTCAAAAACAACATCCAACAAGAGTCCTAGATGACTTTGTCCATCACAGATACTCCCCCATATAGGAAGCATGAGCATTAAGTCAAGACAAATAATAGTGCTCTGTTACACTAGATTGATGCACTCTTGCATCATCTTCTTTGATGTAGGAAGGGGAGTAACCCCTAGCATACCTCACAAATACTCAAAAATCTCTTTGGAAAGAGGCTTGGTGGAAATATCTACAATCTACTCTTTCGTGCTTACATACTCCAATCTAATTTACTTTTCTACAACTTTCTCTCTCAACATGTGATGCTTGGTAGAAATGTGCTTAGTTTTAGAATGCAACACTAGATTCTTTAACATATTCACTATACTTGTCCTATCACAATCTTAGACAACAGGTTCACTGAATTCTATCCTTATATTCTTGAGCATCTGCTTCATCCAAACAACTTAATTACAATTTTTTTCTACTACTACATATTTTTCTTTAGCTATAGTTTGTGAGATATAGTCATGCTTCTTTCTTAGCCAAGAAACCAATCTTCCTTCAAGAAAGAAGGCTCCACTACTAGTACTCTTTATGTCATCCATAATGCCTGCCCAATTAAAATTAGTATAAGCATATAAAGTGAAATCATTAGCTCTATAATACTACAATCTAAACTCTAGTGTTCCTTTGAGGTATCTATATATCATTTTGACTACTACATAATGTGCCCTTCTAGGATCAACATGAAATATTATAATTATTCCAACTGCATTTTTTATATCCAACCTTGTGTGAGTCAGATATTGCAATCCTCCAATCACAAATCTATACTTCTTCTACTCAATCATATGTGTCTCATCCTTTGTAGATAACTTGTGTCCAATTACCATAGGTGTTCCAATGGGTTTAAACATATTTACAAACCAAACCTTGTCAGTACATATTTCAAATACTTAGTCTGAGAAATAAAGATTCTTTCTTTGACTTGCACAATATATAATCTTAGGAAATATTTCATTTCTCCTATCATGCTCATTTCAAATTTCTTCTTCATTTTTTTTGCAAACTTGTCACTTTCATCATCATTTCCTCCAAATATGATATCATCAAAAAATATCACCAAAATCATCAATCCATCATCTATTTCTTTCCAATATAGATTACTATCTACCATACCTTTGCTAAATCCAAACTTTGTCAAATGCTTGTCCAACCTTGCATACCAAGTTTTGGGTTCTTCTTTCAAGCCATACAATGCTTTCTTCAATATGCATACTATGTCCTTGTCATCTATTACAAGAAAACCTTCAAGATATTCTATGTATACCTCTTCTTCAATTTCTTGTTAGAGTGGGGTTGATGTTGCACCAAAAGACCAATTTTTCAATGCCTAATAAAACCACTCAACTTATAGTACATAGTAGGTGGTTAAACCCTTGTCATGAATCCCAAGGGGAGTACTAAAAAAATTTCCATCAATCTCCCCCTTAGCATTACCCGAGGATCTAAGGATTCAAACTTGCGACCAAACTCTGATACCACTTGTTAGAGTGAGGTTGTCATTGTACCAAAAGACTGATCTATCAATGCCTGATACAAATACTCAACTTATAATACATAGGAGGTGGTTAAGTCCTTTTCATGAATTCCAAAGGGAGTGCTGAACAAATTTCTAATAGTTCTCCATTTAGAAATGTTGACTAGACATCCATCTGATACACTTTAAATTTCTTATATGTTGCATATGCTAGGAATAACCTTATTTCTTCTATTCTTGCCACATGAGCATAGGTTTCATCATAGTCTATTCTTTCTTGCTATGACTATCCTTTACATACCAATCTTTCTTTGTTTCTTACAACTTCACCTTGTTCATTCATCTTGTTCATCAATACCCATTTTTTTCCTATCACATTCTTGTTTGTTAATCTGGGGACCAATTCCCATGTCTCATGTTTCACTATCTGATCCAATTCTTCTTTCATATCTTACTTCCAATAGTCATCTTTACATGCTTCATATACATTATTGAATTCAACATGAGATATCAAACATAGTTCTTCATTGATTCTTCTTCTTGTTATCACACATTTATCTCTGGTTCCAATGATCTGCTTGGGTGGATGATTCTTTGTCATAATCTTTCCAAAAGTAGGAGTTATTATCTCAACTCTTAGCTCTATTGAAGGTTTTGAGCTTTGTTCCTACCTTAGCTCTCCTTCATTCTGCAAATCATTGTTAGTCTCAAAGAATACTTCATCATTCTTTGGTTTCGTAACAACATTCTCATCATCTGAATTGTCATCAACTATTCTTTCTTGTATCTTGAATTTCTCATCAACTCTTACATTTTCACTTTCAACAATAGTCTTTATTCTCAAATTATAACATCTGTAGGCCTTTCGTTTCAATGAATAAGAAAGAAACATGCATTCATCACTTCTGCATCAATTTTACCAATATTATATCAGCTCTTTTTATATAACATATACTACCAAAAATTATGAAATACTTAACTGTAGGTGAGTGACCAAACCATAGTTCAAAGGGGTCTTGTTTGCATTTTTCCTGACTTGCACTATGTTCATAGTGTAGAATATTGTATTCATAAGTTCTCTCCAAAACATCTTGGGTACATCATTCTCAACTTACATAGCTCTTATTGCTTTTGTTACTGACATGTTTCTTCTCTCTGCAATGCCATTTTGTTTAGGGGTTCTTGGACATGACAACTATCTTTTGAATCCATTAGCTTCAAAAAAGATGTTAAAATTATTTCAAGTAAATTCTCCTCCTCTATCTGAAATTAAACATTTAAAATCTTCATAACTAATTCATTCTTAACTCTATTCTTGAATATCTTGAACTTATCAAATGCCTCATATTTTTCTTGAAAAAATGCAACCCACATCATTCTAGAAAAGTCATCAACTAAAATTATGGAATACCTTTCACCATAAAATCCTTTAGTCTTCATAGGACCACTAAGATTTGTATGTTTTTCTCCAATTTTGTTGTAGTAGTAAACTTCTTGCTAGGAAAATAAGTTTTCTTATGCTTTGCCAATACACACTCCTTGCGAATTGTGTTATTAGGCTTTACAATCTAAGTAAAATCTCTAACTACAAATATACTACTAGTCTTCACAATGCTGTCAAAGTTTATATGAAAAAATCTCTTATGCCATAACCAACTATCATCTATTTTTGTAGCCAAACATGTCAATTCAATAGGATTCAGCTGAAAAGCATTACCCCTAGATGTGGTTCCTGTTCTAGTTACCTTTCCATCTTTGTCTCTGGTCATGCATGTCTTCTATGTGAACTATAACTAATAACCTTTATCCACTAGTTTTCCAACACTCAGAAGATTGTGTTTCAAACTATCAACAAAATATACATCCTTAGTGTTAGTCTTACCATCAAGAGTTATAGATCCAATACCTTTAAGATGACATGTTGCATTGTTTCCAACTTTGACAATGCCTCCATCATGATTTTTGAAGTCAACAAACTTGTTCATGTCACTAGTCGCATAATGTGAATGACCATTGCCAATTATCCTATTTCATCATCACTAGCACTTACTTCTTGTTCATCAAAATCATCTTCTTCATTTGCATACAAACACTCTCTATCTCTTCTAGGTTTGAAATTCCTTGTATTCTTTTTTTCTCTTTTAGGACACTTAGATGCATAATGACAAAATTCATTGCAAGTCCAACATTTAAATATTTTCTTACCATCTTTTTCTCTTTTTACCAGAAGGGCTACTCCTTTTATCTTCCTATCCACATCAGATCTGCTACTACTAGCATAGTCTCCTCTAGCACTTGTGCTCCTTGATAAACTAGGTCAAATATTTTTGGCACTAAAATTAGTTTTTATTATGGTCAATTCTCTAGACTATCTACGCTCATTCTCAACTACTTCAAGTCTCCCAAGTAATTCCTTTGTGAAATCTTTCGTACAAGAGATCAAAAATTGTATCATTTGAACTGCTTCCTTAAATGGTGGCATTAAGATCTTTAATATATTCAATATCACCTCATCATCTTTCTTGGTTCCTCCTTGAGATCTAATACATGTAGTAATTATGATATCCTACCTACATATGTTCTTATAGATTCATCTTCCATCATTTTAGCATCTTGAAATGCACAAACCTAGCTTTGTAGCATCAATTTCTTAGAATGTTCATCACCTTCAAAACTATTTTCCAAAGCTTTCCAAATCATATGAAAAGTAATAAGTGATTTTACCTAGTTGTACTTCAGTAAGTGCAGACAATAGTTCTTCTCTAGTTCTCATGTCACACATGAAAAGTTCTCTCTCTTCCTCAGTACAAGATTCCAATCTTTTTTCAGCAATGATTGTCTTTGCTAATTTTTTCAAGATCCAATATCTTGGACCCATACACAATAGATGTGTCTTCATCTTTTCCTTGCAATTGTCATTATTTGCTCCATTGAACTTTGGAATATCTTTTTTGAATATATTTTCCATGGATCTCCCAAATTTGTTAAACTTTACCTTCAAGGACTTGATGCTCTGATCCCAATTGTTAGAAAAAATAGTCCACCAAGATAACTTAGATGGGGGGGGGGAGAAGGGGGTGAATCAGTTATCTAATAATTAAAAAATTTATCAACCTTAAATAATATTAGCCATTCAACCAAAGTAAATAGCCATAACAACATGCACATATACAATTATACTAGATATGGGTATGTGCAGGATCATGGTGTACCAAACTATGGCCTTAAGTGGCAGTGAAAAATCAGAAAATCAGGGTTATGTCAACTTAACACATAATTTTAAAGTGGTTATGGACTTTATATAAACAAGTTGTAAGAAAATAATCTGTAGAAAATTGAATGTAGTTTCTAAACTACTAGGCCTTATCAGGAGAAAAAAATAATTGATTGGTCAAAAGTTTGAATTTTAATGTAGTACTACAAAAATTTCAGGGCAAAAATAAAAAGTAGGTGTATGTCTGACCACCTTAATCAAAATCAAATGATAATATTTTTTTAATATAATTATAGATATGAAAAGTATACTCATGCCTGGATGTGACGCATATTTTTTGGTATTTTTATTCCAAATAAATAATTAAATATGAATTTTCTACCAAAACTTTTTCAGAAAAAAAAGAGTCTCGTGTCTGACCACCTTAACTAATAGAAATTTTTACCAAATTTAATTTTATTTAATTTTTTCTTATACTAGGCGAAGCATAGAATGTGAAGCAACTTTTAGATTTAAAAAATGTTATACCGTTTGAAAATTATAGCTATTTTTCAATCACTATGTTAATCAGCACTTTACAATAATCTTCATTGATAATTAACTAATAAATACTTATCAATCTCAGAATTTGACAGAAATTATATTGATGGAATCTTGAGAGCAATATTAAAAAATATTTTTCGTTTCATTCAATTTCAATCAAAATAACATTGTCAGACGACTACCCGAAGTCTGAGTATCACTAAAACCCTCTTCAAACACGTCTTTTGGGTTGACCGGGTAGGCTTGGTAAATACCAAGCCTAATCGGATATCGGATTTCAAATCGGATATCGGATTTCAAATCGGATATCCGATTTGAAATCAGATATCCGATATGGTTAGGTAAATTTTGGTGGAAAATTTGAAATCCCAACCCATTTTGGAGGGAAAACCGGATTTAAGACTTATAGCTTATGATTTATAAATTATTTTTGTTATATTACTATGTAAATATGTATTATAATATATTATATATATATATATTATAACATAATGTAAAGATATAACATATAATATATTAATATATAATAATATATTATGTTATTCTCATTATAATCTATAAAAATAATTTATATTATTATTTTTTTTAGTAAATATAATAACGTAATATATATATATTATATATAAGTATGTTATTAATATATATATATATAATAACGTAATATTTTTATTAAATATAATAAAGTAATATATATATATATATATAAGTATGTTATTAATATATATAATATAGTAATATTTTTATTAAATATAATAACCATATATATATATGTTATTAATATATATGTATATTATTAATATATATGAGTCAAAGGGGGTCATAGGTTGACCTATGACCTCCTTCGACCCATTACATAACAACATGTCACTAGGGGTCCTAGGACCCCTAGTGACATATTAGAATCGTTCTTATGGGTCGAAGGAAGTCATAGGTTGACCTATGACCCCCTTCGACACATTACATGACGACATATGTCCCTAGGGGTCCTAGGACCCCTACGGACATATTAGAATCGTTCTTATGGGTCAAAGGGGGTCATAGGTTGACCTATGACCCCATTCAACTCATTAAATGATGACATATGTCCCTAGGGGTCTAGGACCCATAGGGACATATTAGAATCGTTCTTATGGGTCAAAGGGGGTCATAGATCCCTTCGACCCATTAAATGATGACATATGTCCCTAGGGGTCCAAGGACCCCTAGGGACATATTAGAATTGTCCATATGGGTCAAAGGGCATCATAGGTTGACCTATGACCCCCTTTGACCAATTACATGATGACATATGTCCCTAGGGGTCCTAGCACCACTAGACATATTAGAATTGTTCATATGGATCAAAGGAGATCATAGGTTGATGTATGAAACCCTTCGACCCATTAAATGACGACATATGTCCCTAGGGGTCCTAGGACCCCTAGGGACATATTAGAATTGTTCATATGGATCAAAGAGAGTCATAGGTTGACCTATGACCTCTTTCAACCCATTAAATGATGACATATGTCCCTAGAGGTCCTAGGACGCCTAGGGACATATTAGAATTGTTCATATGAGTCAAAGGGGGTCATAGGTTGACCTATGGCCCCCTTTGACCCATTACATGACGACATATGTCCTGAGGACCCCTAGGGACATATGAGAATCATTCTTATGGGTCAAAGGGGGTCATAGATTGACCTATAACCTCATTCGACACATTACATGACGACATATGTCCCTAGGGGTCCTAGGTCCCCTAGGGACATATTAGAATCATTCATATGGGTCGAAGGGGGTCATAGGTTGACCTATGATCCCCTTTGACCCATTAAATGACAACATATGTCCCTAGGGGTCCTAGGACCACTAGGGACATATTAGAATTGTTCATATGGGTCAAAGGGGGTCATAGGTTGACCTATGACCCCCTTTGACCCATTATATGATGACATATGTCCCTACGACCCTTAGGGACATATGAGAATCGTTCTTATAGGTCAAAGGGGATCATAGGTTGTCCTATGACCCCCTTCAACGCATTACATGATGACATATGTCCCTACGGGTCCTAAGACACCTAGGGAAATATTAGAATCGTTCTTATAGGTCAAAGGTGGTCATAGGGTGACCTATGACACCATCCAACCCATTACATGACGACATATGTCTCTAGGGGTCCTAGGACCCCTAGAGACATATTAGAATCATTCTTATGGGTCAAACAGGGTCATAGGTCAACCTATGACCCCCTTTGACCCATTACATGATGACATATATCCCTACGAATCATAGGACACCTAGGGACATATTAGAATTGTTCATATGGGTCAAAGGGGGTCATAGGTTGACCTATGACCCCCTTTAACCCATTAAATGATGACATATGTCCCTAGGGGTCCTAGGACCCCTAGGGACATATCAGAATGCTTCTTATGGGTCAAAGGGGGTCATAGGTTGACCTATGACCCCCTTCGACAAATTACATAATGACATATGTCCAAAGGGGTCCTAGGAACCCTAAGGACATATTAGAATCGTTCTTATGGGTCAAATGGAGTCATAGGTTGACCTATGACCCCCTTTGACCCTTTACATGACAACATATGTCCCTAGGGGTCCTAGGACCCCTAGGGACATATTAGAATCGTTCTTATGGGTTGAAGGGGGTCATAAGGGGACCTATGACACCCTTTAATCCATTACATGACGACATATGTCCCTAGGGGTCCTAGGACCCCTAAGGACATATTAGAATCATTCTTATGGGTCAAATGGGGTCATAGGTCAACCTATGACCCCCTCTGACCCATTACATGATGACATATGTCCCTATGGGTCATAGGACACCTAGGGACATATTATAATTGTTCATATGGGTAAAAGGGGGTCATAGGTTGACCTATGACCCCATTCGACCCATTAAATGATGACATATGTCACTACGGCTCCTAGGACCCCTAGGGACATATTAGAATTGTTCATTTGGGTCAAAAGAGGTCATAGGTTGACCTATGACCCCCTTCAACCCATTAAATGATGACATATGTCTCTAGGGATCCTAGGACCCCTAGGGACATATTAGAATTATTCATATGAGTCAAAGGGGGTCATAGGTTGACCTATGACCTCCTTTGACCCATTACATGATGACATATGTCCCGAAGACCCCTAGGGACATATGAGAATCGTTCTTATGGGTCAAAGGGTGTCATAGGTTGATCTACGACCGCCTTCGACACATTACATGATGACATATGTCCCTATGGGTCATAGGACCCCAAGGGACATATTAGAGTCATTCATATGGGTGAAAGGGGGTCATAGGTTGACCTATGATCCCCTTCGACCCATTAAATGATAAAATTTGTCCCTAGGGGTCCTACGACCCCTAGGGACATCTGAGAATCGTTCTTATGGGACAAAGGGGGTCATAGGTTGACCTATGACCCCCTTCGATGCATTACATGATGACATATGTCCCTAGGGGTCCTGGGACCCCTAGGAAAATATTAAAATCATTCTTATGGGTCAAAGGTGGTCATAGGTTGACCTATGACCCGCTTCGACCCATTACATGATGACATATGTCCATAAGGGTCCTCGGATCCCTAGGAACATATTAGAATCTTTCTTATAGGTGTAAGGGAGTCATAAGTTGACCTATGACCCCCTTTGACCCATTACATGATGACATATGTCCCTAGGAGTCATACGACCCCTTAGGGACATATTAGAATTCTTCTTATGGGTCAAAAGGGGTGATAGGTTGACCTATGACCCCCTTCGACGCATTACATGATGACATATGTCTAAAAGGGTCCTAAGACCCCTATAGACATATTAGAATCATTCTTATGGATCAAAGGGGGTCATAGGTTGACCTATGACCCCCTTCGACTCATTAAATTATGACATATGTCCTTAGGGGTCCTAGGACCCCTAGGGACATATCAGAATCATTCATATGGGTCGAAGGGCATCATAGGTTGACCTATGACCCCCTTCGACCCATTACATGATGACATATGTCCCTAGGGGTCCTAACACCCTAGGGACATATTAGAATCATTCATATGAGTCGAAGGGGGTCATAGGTTGACTTATGATCCCCTTCGACCCATTACATAATGACATATGTCCCTAGAGGTCCTAGGACCCCTAAGGACATATTAGAATCATTCTTATTGGTCAAAAGTGGTCATAAGTTGACCTATGACCCGCTTCGACACATTACATGATTACATATGTCCCTAGGGATCTTCGAAACCCTAGGGACATATTAGAATTGTTCTTATGGGTCAAAGGGGGTCATAGGTTGACAATTGACCCACTTCGACACATTACATGATGACATATGTCCCTAGGGGTCCTAGGACGCCTAAGAACATATAAGAATGCATCATATGGATCAAAGGGTGTCATAGGTTTACCTATGACGCCCTTCGACCCATTAAATGATGACATATGTATATAGGGGTCCTAGGACACCTAGGGCCATATTTCAATCATTCTTATGGGTCAAAGGGGGTCATAGGTTGACCTATGATCCCCTTCGACCCATTAAATGATGACATATGTTCTAGGGGTCCTAGGTCCCCCAGGAACATATTAGAATCGTTCTTATGGGTCAAAGGGGGTCATAGGTCCCTAGGTGTCGTAGGACCCCTAGGGACATATGTCATCATGTAATGTGTCGAAGGGGGTCATAGTTCACCCTATGACCCCCTTCAAACCATATGAAATATTCTAATATGTCCCTAGGGGTCTTAGGAACCTTAGGAATGTGTTGAAGGGGGTCATATGTCACCCTATGATTCCCTTCGACCCATATGAATGATTCTAATATGTCCCTAGGGGTCTTAGGACCCCTAAGGACATATGTCATCTTGGAATGTGTTGAAGGTGGTCATTGGTCACCCTATGACCCCCTTCGACCCATATGAATGATTCTAATATGTCCTTAAGGGTCCTAGGACCCCTAGGGACAAATGTCGTCTTGTAATATGTCAAAAGGGTTCATAGGTCATCCTTTGACCCCCTACGACCCATATAAACTATTCCAATATGTCTCTAGGGGTCGTAGGATCCCTTAGGGACATATGTCATCATGGAATGTGTCGAAAGGGGTCATAAGTCATCCTGTGAGCCCTTTTGACCCATATAAATGACTCCACTAGAAATAATATAGTAAAAATAATAATAATATAGTATAACAATCATATATATATATATATATATATATATATAAAATTTATAGATTATAATTTATATATGATAATAATAATAATATGTATTAATAACATATATATAATATATTATGTTATTATATTTAATAAAAATATAGTAAAAATAATAATAATATATATTATATTTATAGATAATAATAATAATAATAACATAATATATTATTATATATTAATAGATTATATATTATATCTTTACATTACCTTATATATATATATAATATAATATTATATTATTATATAATATATAGATTATATATTATTTTATATATAATAGTTATGTTATTATATTATATATTTATAGATTATATATTATATCTTTACATATTTCATAACTCAAATTAGTTATATCACTTACAAATTTGTTTTTCCCTCTAATTTTTGTGCCTTTTCCCTCCAATTTTTATGTCACCGATATCAGATATCGGATCTCATATCGGATATCTGATATGAGATCTGATATCCAATATGAGATCCGATATCCGATCTCAAATCGGATATCCGATAAGGCTTGGGCCTTACTTTTCAGGTTTGGTACCCGGATAGGTGAAAAAAAGTCAGAGCAGATTTTGAAGCACTTTCAGACATGTTCAAACTCTATTTTTTTCACATTGCCACTTTTTGGCACACCATGATCCTGCACATACCCATATGTTAACTAGTGAAACCCTTGATCAGAGGGAAAACCCAGTTGGAATGATGACTACAAGATGATGTATTGATATAAATATTCTTTGTTAGAGGATGGAGCTAATTAGGAGTTTATTAAAAAAATTAGTACATATGAGTCCCTATTAGGAGACTTTGAATCTCTATTAGAAAATTCCAACCATGTTAGGAGTTGTACCAACCTTGTTAGAAGTTATGGAAGATAGAAGGACCCACTATCCAAATAGCTTCTGGGGAAAGACCACTATATTCATTGTCCAACTGATCTCTCAACTATTCCTTGTAGAATAATTTTCTATACTATACTTTAACTTCTTTCCTTTGTCTTGTCAACCAAACCAATCACTATCAAACCTTGTAGACAAGGTCATGAACCTCATATCCAAATATCAAACTTTGGATCACACAATAAAACCTCAGCAAAAGAGTTTCCTTCACCTTTTCTCTCCTTTTGTTACCTTCACATTCTTCTCTTTATCTTGCTTACAATCATTTCTCTATTTCATACATGAGTAAGGAAAATGTCCTTCCTTTATACCAAATCCATAAAATAATTTCATGAGTCAGCTATTACACCTTCTCAATTAATTATTATAGGACCTTATTAAGAACGCATTACTCTTAGATATAACATTAATCTTTCACCTTGTAACTCGAATAATTTTCCATGCATGTAACATTATGATGAGCAATCTTAGCTACACTATTTCCAAAATGTCTTCTTCACATCTTTAACTTCAACTTTTTAGAATAACAACTCTACTAAGAGATATAACAAGTTTACCAATTTTTCCTTCGTAAACTCTATCTTAGAATAGTCTTCACCAAAACTTGTATAACTTCTTCCAACTTAATATCTTATGCTTCTGAGGTTAGCTGCATATACTAGACACTTAATAGTATCTCCTTGTAACCTAGCTAGTGAAAATACTCAATGATCTATCCATACCAACTTGATCTTTCTAATGTTCTTATGTTAGATACCATAGAAAACTACTATATTGGCATCAATGAAAAATACAATCATAAATGTAACATATCATCATTATAATGATCTAATCATGTTTCTACAATATTTCTCCATAGAAGTATCATCAACATTCATGCTTCCAACAATATGACCAACCAAATAATTAAGTGTTTAGGCACTAATTGAAAAAAGATTTGACCATGAGGTCAAGAATATATATATATATATATATATATACACACACTTTGTTATGTGCCTTTTTCAAATCATCGGTCGTGTCCCCATTTTGTAAGTAATGTATGTAATATAACTTTGTCAAAGCATATAGCTTGGCTTAGATATTATTTTATTTAGTAAATAAAATCAATTCATTACTAGTGATAATTATTATAATTTTATTTATTATTGTATCATTTTATTGTTGGAAATAATCAAGACTAACAAGGTTACTGAGAGGGGAGGGGTGAATTAGTAACTCTAAAACTTCAAGTCAATAACATATTCACTATTCATCCATCTAATCTACTGTATGCATGAAAAGATAAACATTCATAACACATGAACACACTAATTTGATGACCTAGAAACCTTCCAATTAGAAAGTAAAACTAGGGTGGGGATGATGCCCACAAAACTTCAATACTGCAGTATAAAGTTGGCCTATTAAGGCTTACAATGATCACTTCTGGTGATCTGCCCTATTAGGAGCAAGTAGGATTGCTAGATCCACCTTGTTAGAGGATTTACAAATATACAATAAAGTATGCACTCTGTTAGGAGATTTACAAAAGACTGTTAAGTCTACCCTGTTAAAGGATTTACAAACTGATTCACCTGTTAGGATGAAGTAGTGGATTTGGTTACAACTCATTTCTGATAAGATCCTTTATGCACTGATCACTTGATGTGATAGATATAATTTTTTTGCATCTATGTTGACCTTGTTGTATTCATCTATTCTGCTGATGATCCACTTTTATTCTTCTCAAAATATTGCAATACAACACCATAGAACGATACAAAACATTTCATCTTTTTTTAAAAATGACATAATACATTACATATATACCATTCTAATATTTACACTAGCAAGGTCGGCCAAACACAAGTGAACAAAACATTACTAAGTCAGCCAGACAGTAGAAAACTCGAGTTCCTCAAGCTGACTCGGTGACCTTCTGATACTCGACATCCACTACAATACATTGCATCGTCATGCACTCAATAAGAGTAGAGGCACAGTCCATACTAATAACTCTAAGTAATTTGGAACTTGGTAACCATTGGTGACTCAATGAATATTGTGTTACTCGGTAAAAACTGAATCCATTGATAACCTTGTTCACTTGGTAAACACTGATTCCTTCATTTACCTTGATCACTCAATAAATAATAAGTCCTTTGGTTACCTTGATCACTCGATAAACACTAATTTCAACTGATGACTCGGTGACCACTAACTACTTGGAGAACACTGTTCTGCTCGGTAACCATTATGAACTTGGTAAACACTGCTGAACTGCCCATATGCTCAGTTTTCAAAGGAATGCTCGGTATAAACTGTAGACTAAGTGATGAGCTCGGTAAGCATTTAGAATTGAATAAGTGTTGTAACTAATGACAAATATATCATAATTTTAACAATCTCCCCCTTTGGCATTAGTGACAAAAACACTTATGAGCCAAAACTTATATACAACATTTGACATATTGACATCTGATTGTGTTGAATATACATGGCTTCCTTACATATAACTCCCCCATACAATATACACAAGGTATTTACATGAGTTATATGACTTTTATTCATAGTATCTCTTTGTCCCTTTTGTACATTGATCTTACCAATATCTCTTTCTCCCCCTTTTTGACAATAATGCCAAAGAATAAAATAATGTATTTAAATAGAGACACCAAAATGTGAGATAAACTTAGAATGTACCTTGAGAATGAGTTGTAGATTCTTATCCCAATTCTCTTGCAAGATTTTGAATGTGGATAGAGCTACTTGAACTTCTGCAGAAAGTTCAATCACATGGTTTGCAATAGAGAAATTGTTGTCATGGATCAATGTTATGGAGTATGCAATATGTTTCTGCATTGTGTCCATGATAGGAAGAATCATGTTCTGGATATCTAAAAGTGTAGAACTAATCCTTCCTTCTTCCCTAAGCAACTCTACCTGCTTCTCTGACAAAAATTTGATTCTGAGGTGATGAGATGAGCTTGAACTGGGGTCAAGCTTCAGCTTTTGTGCACTTGCTTTCAGATCCTCGTCTATCTTATTCAATTTCTCTCTTATCTCCTTAGTATACTCGGTAACATCACAAAGCTTAGAAAAAAGAGATGTTACATTATTAAAAGAATTTTCAATGTTGGCCAAAACTATGGTTAATTCAACCTGATTTATTGCTATATGCTGAGCAATGTGCTCAAGCACCTTATTATCAAACTTCTTTTCTGCCTTCTCCATCAACTTTTCTTGACCAGAGATATTGAATTGATTAACTGCCTCTTCTAATTGTAACAAAATGTGTTGAGAAGTATCAACATCAAAACCTATAGCCTCAGTAATAATATTCTTTGCTCCTTCAATAATATTAAATTCTCTATCTCTCTCATTCCTTAGTTGTTTCTACTTTGCCTTTAGTTCTATGGACTGACTAAGCAGTCTTAGTTCATCAACTGAAGCAGTATCTGTATCTATCTTGGGAATGAAAATTTCTTTATCCAAGTCTACATCCTCATCCACTATCTTGCCTATAAGAAAAATTTTTAATGGAGTCTTTGGTTTTTCTGTTGTGCTAACATCTTTTCTTTGAAAACAAAGACAATGGTTGATGAGGTTGGACTGGCTGTCAAAACTGGAATAGGACCAACTAAAGGAAGACTGAGAGAAGTGCTAATTGTATCCAAAATTGATATACCTCCCAAAATTGATGTGCATACCAAAATATTCACAATTGGAGAACTTACTGGTGCAAAAATTGGTGCTAATGTAGCTGATGTTGACATAATTGGAGAGAAAACTGGAAAACTTACTATACATACTGCAGGAGGATTTGATATACCTTGTGTGCTTGCTGTTGTAGTGGATGACTTAGTAACTGAAGAAGTTTTCTGCAGCTCAATAGATGAAGTGCTTGGCACTTGCATTGGGAATACCTGGAGCTAGGAGGAGACTGGTGAAGATTGAGCAATTGATGTGGCTGTAGTGGTCACAATCTCACTAGTGGAAGTTGTCTCTATAGTAACAAATTTTGGTGGAGTGTGAGGAAGAGATGCAATGACTGCTACTGCAATTTTCATTGGTCATCCTCTACCTCAACTGCTTCTTTCTCCTTTTCTTCTTCTTCCTTCTCCTTCAATAATTGCTAGAGATCTTCATCAGTTACATCCATGGAGATGGAATCATTACCTTGCTCATCATCCATATCATCACTGTCATCATCCTTGATTTCAACAGGTTCATCACTTGGCTTATGCAGTTTATAAGTATCATTCCAAATATCAGTTGCATTCTTAACAACCGGTTCTATATTCTTTAACAATATGAGACATGTGTTGAATCTCATATTCATTCTTCCTTCCTGATCCTTCATTGTCTTTTTTATTTCTGCATCTGTCAGGCTAGGTACCAGTTCTCTCAATTTCTGTTCAAAAATGTCTCTAACAGTTTGCTCGATGATCTCCCATCTTACCTTTGTTTTATCAATCAATATTGTAGGAATTTGGGAGAAAAATTGATCTGGGGAGAATTTCCAAGTTCCCAACTTCTCCATTACCAGATCTTCAATTTCCTTTTGCTCAACAGGAGTCCTTGATTCATACTTTAAGGCTTTAAAGTTGTTGATTCCTGCACCAATCCTGAGTTGTTTTAGCCTATCTTCAAATGTGAGAGGAGGCTTGTTAAACACAACCTCACTTTCCTTATTGCCTTTCCTTGTTCTCCTTGAAAATACTGCCTGAGATTTGGTAATGATTACCCTACCTTTCTTCTTCACAGGCTCTGCCCCCTTTTTTGATTCCTCTCTTTCAAAATCTTCTTCTTCTACATCTTCATCTTTTCCTTCGGTAAGCATAAGAGGACCAGTATTAGTTTTTAACTTAGAAATTTTCCTCTTTCCTTTGTTAATTGCCTAAGGCAGCTTGATTTCAAGTTCAATTCTTTCTTTTGCCTCATCATAGGTACCGAATGTTGGAATATTGGGAATAGTTGGCTCATTCATTAGTGCCTCAATTACATCTCTTGCTTCATCAATATTTAGCTCATAAGGCAATGGTTTTACCCATGCCACTCGGGGTATGACTGCCTGTATATACACTTTGTCATAGTCAACCGTGAAGCATACATCATCTTTGTAGTCCTCAACAAGCTTAGGGGGAATTCTAAACATGTTGTTCATTCTCTCTTTGAAATCTTCAAAATAGATATCCATTACTTTATCATAATTTTTGCCCATTTTTGCAATGAATTCATTAATCTAATACAAAATTGGAACATCCTTTCTCCATACTACTATACCTTTAGAAGGGAAAAAATTTTGCACATAGAAAATAAAACAGGTTAACAAAGAACCAAATTTACAAGGGTTTCTCTTTGAAGTCCTTATGCTATCCATATTTTTGTTGAATTGTTTCAACAATACATCTGCCAGGTTGAATTCCATATTCCTCTTCACAACCTTATATGCTAAGTCCATAGCTTCACATGGCACACTATTCAATCTGCTGGAACTATACATCTTATATGCAATTAAATGAATTCCAAATCTTAGCTCTATATCTGATACATTGTTAAGTTTTAGTCCTCTGCCATCCCATTCAGCTAGGGTTAACTTCTGAAGTTCATCCTGACTTAGGGTTTTAGTGGTTTTGGATTTTCTTAACATAGGTAAACCCATGATCTTATGAATCATCTTTTTCATTATCATGACGGGTTGCTCTAACCACAATTGACCATTATGCACATGGCTTAAAATGTATCTTATCCATTTCATTCGAAAGTTCCTTGGCAAGTGCAAGATATGGGTCAAACCTTTGGTTTCCAGATGCTTGTGCTCGGGTTTGAGAGTTCCATCCACACATAACTCGGCTAGGGCACTATCCATTTCTAATGTACCAATTTCTTAAATATTGCACTTAAAATGAGTACAAATATCATTAACAAGGAGTACCTTTGGTGGAATTCATGATTGAGCTCCATGTGGGTCGAGCGATTCAACTATGGCAAGAATGAGCTTGAAGCTAGGTGCTTTCCATTTGACTCCCTTCACAAGCATTTCAGAGCCCCTCTTCGCCTTGTTGCTGCTGGTGCTCGTGAATGCCATTGCTATTTGGTGAGTGAACAATTTCATAAAAAAAATTCTTCACTGGAAAATCACTTCAAATCGCTTGAACTCACTTGCGTGCTCTTGGAAATCTCTTCTCTTTGTATATTCTAAATTCATGGTGAAAAATGAGATCAAATTCTGCCCTTTTGATGAAAAATTTGCCATTAATACTCGAGTACAAAGGTAGCTGAGATGGCCTAGGGTTTGTCGGATAGTCATCGATTTACTCGATAAACCTTGAAACTCGATGAACAAACAAAACCTTTCATATTCCTGACCTAGCTCAGTTAAGTCTAAGACCAACCTTGCTCAGTAGATGCATCATAGTAAACTATATCTTGTATCTGAAATACTGAGTTGTCATTTGCACTCCTTCATTCTAGAACTGCTTAGGATATAGCTTGAAGATGCAATCCCTGATCCTTCTTGATGGGTTTAATTAGAAACGGTGGAGTCACCCACTTCTTGAGTGACATTGCCATCATTTGAACTTTCGGGTTCAGTAGATTTAGGAATCCACTGTTGTCTCATCTGTTTTCGAATGTTGTCAGCTCTGGCTTTCTTTTTATCTTCAACTCTTCTTATGTTCATGCAATTCTTGGATATATGACCAAGTTTGGTACATGTATAACATCTTATAGTAGTATCTTTCTTCCTTAGGTGATGCCTTGCACAGTTTACTCCAATGTGTCCATATTCTCCACAATAGTGACATCTGCACCAAGTATTGTAGTCCCAACCAAATAATGCTTTCATAATTTGTTCTATTGGATTGAATGATTTAGATCTGGACTTAGATACTTTGTGACCTTGTTTCTTGCATTTGTGACATTTGCCTTCAAATTTTGGTTTCTCTTTGCATTCATTGGCTTTGTGACCATGCTGATTGCAATTGTAGCATTTACCATTGAATTTCCCTTTACCATTGCTCCAACATCTATTAGATGTATGACCTATATTGCCACAGTGATTGCAAGTGGGTCTTTGATTCCTTTGGGCACCTTGTTTGGAAGATTCACATTCTTCATTGTATCCAAGGCTTGCTTTACCTTTTTGTCTATGAAGATTCTACTCATTTTGCTGATTCAATTGATCCACATCTATTTGAGATTTTATCATCCTTTCATTGACTTGCTTTTCAATATTTAAGTCATTTTCCAAACTTTCATTGGTTTTTCTTTCAGATCTTAGATCACTTTGTAAGCTTGCATTTATTTGTCTTTCAGTGATTAAATCATTTCTCAAACTTTCATTCTCAGATCTTAAATTCACAATTTCTTCATTTGCATTAGATAGTTGACCTATAAGATTTTCATGTTGAAGGGATTGATTATTTCTTACCTCTAAGTCTTCATTTTCCTTGTTTCTCTGTTCCAGAACTTCACATAGCTTGATGGATTGGATTTCTTGTTCTCTTTTAAGCTTTCTTACTTCTTCCTACAGAGAAGCATTCTTTGCTAGGAGTTCCTTGATTTCTTCATTAGCTTCATTAGAGTTGCTTGATGGTAAAAGGTCTTCAATTTTTTCTTCAACATACTGATGATCATTCATTTGTCTTGCAAGTTCCTTTCTTCTCATTAGAGATTGAGAAAGATGATTCTTTTCTTTTTTGAGTTGAGCCATGGCCATTTCCAAATCTAGCTTTTCATTCTCAATAGATTTGTCAAGTCTGAATATCTCCATTGTCCAAGTTGTCAAACTTTATCCTGAGAACCAAAATGCTCGGATACCAATTGTTGGAAACAATCAAGACTAACAAGGTTACTGAGAGGGGAGGGGTGAATTAGTAACTCTAAAACTTCAAGTCAATAACATATTCACTATTCATCCATCTAATCTACTGTATGCATGAAAAGATAAACATTCATAACACATGAACACACTGATTTGATGACCCAGAAACCTTCCAATTAGAAAGTAAAACTGGGGTGGAGATGATGCCCACAAAACTTCAATACTGCAGTATAAAGTTGGCCTGTTAAGGCTTATAATGATCACTTATGGTGATCTTCCCTGTTAGGAGCAAGTAGGATTGCTAGATCCACCTTGTTAGAGGATTTACAAACATACAATAAAGTATGCACTCTGTTAGGAGATTTACAAAAGACTGTTAAGTCTACCCTGTTAAAGGATTTACAAACTGATTCACTTGTTAGGATGAAGAAGTGGATCTGGTTACAACTGATTGCTGATAAGATCCTTTATGCACTGATCACCTGATGTGATAGATATAACTTTTTTGCATCTATGTTGACCTCATTGTATTCCTCTATTTTGCTGCTGATTCACTTTTATTCTTCTCAAAATATTGCAATACAACACCATAGAATGATACACAACATTTCATCTTCTTTTTTTTTAAATGACATAATACATTACACATATACCATTCTAATATTTATACTGGCAAGTTCGGCCAAACACAAGTGAACAAAATATTACTGAGTCAACCAGACAATAGAAAACTCAGGTTCCTCAAGCTAACTCGGTGACCTTCTGATACTCGACATCCACTACAATACATTGCATTGTCATGCACTCGGTAAGAGTAGAGGCACAGTCCATACTAATCACTCTAAGTAGTTTGGAACTTGGTAACCATTGGTGACTCGGTGAATATTGTGTTACTCAGTAAAAACTAAATCCATTGATAACCTTCTTCACTTGGTAAACACTGATTCTTTCATTTACCTTGATCACTCGGTAAACACTAAGTCCTTCATTTACCTTGATCACTCGGTAAACACTAAGTCCTTCGTTTACCTTGATCACTCAGTAAACACTGATTTGAACTGATGACTCGGTGAACACTGAGAACTTGGTAAACACTACAAAGCTCGGTGACCACTAACTGCTTGGAGAACACTGTTCTGCTCAATAACCATTATGAACTTGGTAAACACTACTAAACTACCCATATGCTCGATTTCCAAAGGAATGCTCGGTATAAACTATAGACTGAGTGATGAGCTCGGTAAGCATTCAGAATTGAATAAGTGTTGTAACTAATGACAAATATAGCATAATTCCAACATTCATATGTAGATAATTGATTAGTTGAAATTAACTAATATCATATGTATGTGATTAGTAATAATCAATATATTTTAATCAATTATTTAAATTCTTATTAGAGATATTCTAATCTTTATATATTTGATTGGTTATAAATATTATCTCTTACAACTTCTACTATATGATATATTTTTTAAAATATTGATGAGGTTTTTATTCTTATTATTATGATCTAATAGTAAATCATATTGTTAGAGGGAATACTATAGTGTGACTAGCCTAGAGAATACTAACTTAGTGACATAATCACTATCTATAGAATCAAAGCTCACAAATACATAGTTAGTAGTCTATACACCCATGATTAATATCAGAAATGTAGTATTGGATAAATAACCTACTCTTAAAAGAGGTCATGTAGATAGGAAAAAGAAAACCATCCACACTAAGATAACAACTAGACTAATCACAATATCAGGGAAGTTCATAATAATAGTTGTTAAAAACATATTTTAATTGTTCCAAATCCAACAACACAAGGCCTGAGAGTTTAAAGTAGAGAAATATAACATAAAATAAAAATTATAAGCATAGAGAGAAGAAAAATCCTCAATCTTTTTGTTCCTCCTAGCTGGGCTTAGATAGAAACACATTGATCTAATCATCCGCCGAGAACCACTATAACTCCCCCACATCATCCTTCTCCCATTACAAGAGTTAAAGGGTAGTTGAAGAAGCATGCATAAACTAAACACCAACATCGAACAAGGTTGTGAAAAAAGACTCCAACTCTATCAATCTATTGTAATGGACACCCAGGAATGCCCAAAAGCTGAATCAACTGCTGAAATTATATTAATTCTAAAAATGTTGCAATCAAGTACAAAGAGATGTATTCCAAAGGCCAAACCCTAAGGGAATGACGTCTAGAATGTTACAAGAGAGGATAGACGTCCTCAAATGCCAAGAACAAAGCTGCAACTCACACACCAATTTCTTCTCATATTCAACCTTGTCTAATGAAGCTACAAATGCTTCCTTTTATTCTATTCCCACGTGTCCGCTCAACTCATATGGGCAATGTGGGATAAAGATGTGTAATATAAAACATATATTAAAATACCCCTTATGTCTCCCTTAGGTACACACTACCATAAAATAAATATTAAAGTAACACTTTAATATTTTACAATTAATTAGATGTTACTTTAATAAAACTTCAGGTATTAAAATGTATTAGCAATCAGACTCTGAATAATGCGAGTGATAGCTCATCGGAAAACTCTCACCAAGGAGTCTCGAATCCAATCACCAGAATTGACCTGCACTATGTCCTGCCGACTTACTAAAAATAGTAAGTATGCTTGAAACTAAGTAAATCAACTTCGTTTTGGCCCAAATTGGAAATGACTAGGCCAAAACACTCTAGGATCCCATTAAACCCTTCGTTAGCCCTCAGGACCATGTAGAACAAGGCTAATGCACACACACTTGGTCAACTGCTAAAAGATGGGATCATTACATCTATCCTTTTACTTCTCTAGCTTGATCCATATCTTTTTCTAGTCTACTTCCACCTCCAAGAATGTAGTTCTTTTGAGATTAGGGGGAGGGTGTGTATCATGGACAAAGAGGTGGAGAGAGGGGATAAGAGGAGGTCCAAGGGGGTGCAAAGGGGTGGAATGAACTAGGAAGGTAGGTGAGAGGTAAGTACTAGCAATGGGTTATTTCTTTTGTTTCCTCAAAGGAGAGGTAGCAGTCAAAGGGGAGTCCATAGTTTTTTTGGTAGTAGAGAAGGGCATAGTAGCCATGCTAAGACTTGTAGAGACATGAGATCATTGTTGAGAGGCTTATTTAGTGTTAATGGGGGACTTAGCCAAATCATTAGCATCCTCCTCAATTTACATAATATTCCAAACCTTTTTTAATGCTAGATTTTTTCATTTTTTCCTCATTATCATTAGACTCTGAGTCCAACTCAACCTCCTTAGTGCTTTGATGTTTTTCCACTTGTTTCACTTTGTAAGGGTTATTAAGTAAGTGGTAGGATCTCCTTTGACCCCACGTCAATAAAGTACTAATATTTCCAAGGTCCACATCTATCGTAGGATTGAATTTTGAGAAAGACATCTATTATGAGGGTCTTTTTCTTTCTTACTGCTAGATGGAGAGGAAGCTTGAGATAAAGAAGGTAAACTAGGTATACAAGTAGAAAAAACCACAAGGGAAGTGTTAGGTATAGGGGATAGACAAGAATAATATTCCTTGGAGGATACATTAAGGCCATCAACCATCCCCAAATTAAGGCCTCACTATTACCGCATCCCAAAAACTTGTCCCCCCATTCCACCAACCCCCCGTCCCCCAAGGAAGTGTAGCTATGATATTTTTTATTCATATTTAAAACTCAATTTAAAATAATAATTTAAAAGGAATTTAAATGATTATTAGTTTAACCTTACAAGTACCAATAGAATATAGAATTAATAAATTGAAGCTCACTTTCAAACTTTATTCTAAAGTTCTAGATATTAGACATTTTAAATTAATGCTACATTTTTTACTTATGATAGACCACCCATTTGATACAATAGTCATTTGAGAAATAATTACATAATGAATAACACCAAGATCTATAAACACAAAATATTAATTGGATTTAAACATAAAATATTTGTATAACTATGAGGTGAAAAACTCATTAATGAAATAATATAGGTGGTGAAAAACATAAGCATAGTTATCACACTTCAAATTTTTACATTTAAAAATTATATTGAGTGATTATATTGATCTAAATATATTATTGGAGGAGCACAAGACAACTCTAGTCATTGTCAAAAGTTATATAGTTGACGTTTTATGTCAATTTGTTAATTTATGGATCAATAAAATTAGAGATGTAAATATCGATCATTATATTCTGAATCTACTTCTCAATATCATATTAGTTTCCTTTTTGTGGAGTAACATATTTCATCTTACAAAAGAGAAAGACATCATAAAAAAATTATACATAACTTTTAAGAGCACAAATCATTTTGAGTGCTAAATAACATCTAAGATTGAAATAACCATTTTAAATGAAATAAATTTTGAGAAAAATGAGTAATCAAAATAGTAACAACATAGTATAACAAAGAATGACCAGGATTTTTAGACATTAGATTAGAGCATTAAGATTGCAATGGAAGAATGTTTAGGAAATTAGCAGAAGGCGTGTAAGTAGTAGAATAGCCTAGTTTCTTCAGAACTTTTCCCAATGTGGAGAGCTGCTGATTAGTAATATTACACACATTTTAGCCAATTATTTATGGATGTCGATCATTACATACACGGCTTGTTGGGAGTGCAGGACAGGGTTCCGGTAGTCTGTGTGAGTATAGGTACATTCCTTTGAAAACTTTGAAATTCTATAGAGAGTTGTAGTTGGGAAGTGCTTTTCCTCTGCCAGACGAAGCGAAGTATGCCCCGATAAAAAATGTGTCCCTCACAGACTTCCACAGCCAGATATTTCCATCGGAGCTCTCATGCCATGTCACTTGCTTCTTGTACTCCTCGTTGGGGGCCATAAAGCGGTTGCCTTCGCTTTTGATAACGGGGCCTGCACTGCCCCCAATTGCATATATTCCCCATGCTTCGTAGTTGTTATTTGCAACATGCACATACCCATGTCTGCACCTGCACAATACCAATTATCAATTACCAATTACTACCACCGTGTGATTAAGTCATAACAGGGACAATTTGTAGGTGGCGGCAAAGAGCTTTCTTTCTGAGAGCAGTGAATGTATAAGATTTGTGTTTACCTTGGCATGCGCTGAATCAAGCCAGGTCCAAAGTGGTTGAATGCAACCGTGGCTCATGTTTTTATCAGCTGTGTAATCATCGTTGTGTCCCAAAAGCATCACCTATTATGTTTCATTGCACAGTCAAGATTTGCTTCACTTATATAGTAAATGAGTTGGCTATTTAACACTTTTTAACCTAGGCTTGATATTTAAGTCGCCCACAAATGAGTATATAAGGAGTCGGCTTACTTACCTTGTCATGGTAAGAGAAGCGGTTGTTGGAAACGGTAACCGTGGTGGAAGCAAGCGTGATGTCTACAAGCCCATCTGTGCTACTTGATAGGTTGTTATGTTTGATCCAAATGTCTGTTGAAGAAACGATTGAGATTGCATCTCCATCTTGAGTATCTATGGTCTCGTGGGTCAAGGACTGTGAGAGGAGAAGAATTCCAGGAACACTTGGCTTGCAGTCACGGATGTTCAAACCGTGGATGATAATGTTGCTGACGTTGAAAAGGCGTATGCAGGGACCATTGTTGATGTGGACAATTGAGCCCCTTGCATCGATAGTCTTGTGGCTGGTGATGAAGAGGGGCATCTGGAGCTTTATCTTCATATCAGTGGTGAAGACTATCCACAGAAGACCATCGCGCGTAACCCTGTATCTGAGAGTCCCAGGCTGGGGACTTGCAGCGTTGTCATCTGGAGTGGTGACTGTGTACATCTCCCCTCCTTTGCCTCCTTTGGTCGTACTACCAAAGCCCACGCCAAAATCTACGAGTTTCATTCTATTTTGAGCCCAGCTTGCATCTCTTCTCCAGTAGTTATCAATAGGGTTGTAGGACGTTGAAGAAGACAACGAAACCCAAAGAAAAGCAAAAAGGAAGTGCATCCATCCTGCAGCAACCATAATTGCAAACTATGTTCTTATTGTGAGAAATATATTAAAAAATTTAATTTAATACTCAACCCTAAACCTAAAATCTTTGCTCGGCACTTGAAGGTGCCGAGTCACAGATTGCTCGTCACTTGATGGTGCCGAGTGACAAGCAACAGGTGCCAAGTAAGCTCGGCACACAAAGGAGAAAGCTCAACACCAATGGATGCCGAGTGAGCTCGGCTCACAAAGGAAATGCTCGGCAACAATAGATGCCGAGTGAGCTTGGCTCCAACTAAGAAAGAGGATGTTGAGTGTTATGTTTCAACTAAAATATTATAACTTAGAGAAAATCAGCATGAATGTTTTCACTATTAAAACCAGAAAGCCAAAGCTTTAACCTTTCAAACAAACTTGTCAAATGCAATGAATAGAAGAGGAAGATAGATTCAAGTATCATTGCTTGCTTTCTATTCAATCTTTCATTAAACTATTACAAAATCTAGGAGTATTCGGCTTCAACCAGAAAAATCTTAAATTGATAATACTTCAAACTTCAATAAACTTTTAAACTTGCAGCTCTAATAGCTGCATACAATGGTTCCTAGAGAAATCATTGCTTCAACAGGATGAATCTAACAATAACAAACTTACAGAGTGAATAGGGGAAGCACGTGCAACTGCAGGCACAAATTTCTTTCCTTCTTCCTTCTTAGCTTAGCTTTGCAACTTCTCTCTGATCTGCTCGATCTGCTTGAACTCACTGAATGAATGAATAAACATTCCTTTTTGTCATATATTTCCCCCTCAACGTCCAAATTCAAAATCTCACCTACCAAAAATAAATGTCTTCCATTCATGGATGCCTACGGTGACCTGACAGGGTAGATGGGCGTGGGGCTCGAGGACAATCTGCTGACTCTTCAACATTTAAGTTTTCCAACACTCCCCCTTTGTCCTGAGCTAAACAAACAAGGATCACAACTGATCCAAATCAACTACACCAAGACTCTCTCTTCAATGTACAAAAGTTCCAATGCCTAATGGCTTGGTAAAAATATCTGCTAGCTACTGCTTAGACTCACAAAACTCCATCTTGATATCCCCATTCTCCACGAACTCTCTAATGAAGTGATATCTGATCTCAATATGCTTGCTTCTCCCATGGAAGACTAGATTTTTGGGCAATGCAATTGATGAGATGTTGTCACAATAAATTGTGGTTCCATCCTCTTGCCTTTCATTCAAATCTGTCAAGATCCTCCTTAGCCAAATTGCTTGACATGTTGTTGCATTTGCTGCAATGTATTCAGCCTCTACTATAGATTGAGCAACAATAGGTTGTTTCTTGGATGCCCATGAAATTGTACTCAATCCCATATGAAGCATGTAACCGAAAGTGCTCTTCCTATCATCTAAACTTCTAGCCCAATCACTACCAGTGTAACCAACCAATTTGAAATCATCATTTGTAGTATATAAAATCCAAGATCCCTTGGTACCTTTCACATACCTTAGGATCCTTTTTCCTGCTTGCCGATGGGAATCCTTTGGGGATTCCATAAATCTGGAAATCAGACTTACTACATGCATTAGGTCTGGCCAAGTTGCAGTCAAATACATTAAACTTCCAACCATACTCTTGTATAGTGTTGGATCCACTCTCTTGCTAGAGTCTTCCTTACTCAACTTCAGACCTATTGTTGTTGATGTGGGGGATGCCTTACTATTCTGCATTTTAAATCTCTCTAAGATCTGCCCTGCATATTTTTTTTGAGAGATGAATATGTCATCATGCATTTGTTTTACTTCTATGCCTAGAAAGTACTTCAAGAGACCTAGGTCTATCATTTCAAATTCACTTTTCATGGCCTCTTTGAATTCACCAATTAGAGCCTTGTCATTTTCAGTAAAAATCAAGTCATCTACATAAAAGACAACAATCAATACATTACCATCTGATGCCTTGATGTAAAGAGTGGGCTCACCATTGCTTTTGCTAAAGCCATTGCTCATCAAATATGAGTCAATCCTACTGTACCATGCCCGCGGAGCTTGCTTGAGCCCATAAAGAGCTCTCTTCAACCTATATACTTTGTTCTCTTCACCTGCAACTTCATAACCAGGTGGTTGCTCCACATACACTTCTTTCAATACACCATTAAAGAAGGCGAACTTCACATCCATTTGAAATACCTTCCACTTGTGCTGAGCTGCAATTGCTATGACAACACACATGGTTTTCATTCTTGCAACTGGGGCATAGGTCTCATTCTAATCTCTTTCATACTGCTATTTGTAGCCCTTGACTACCAGCCTTGTCTTATGCCTATCAATCTTACCTTCAGCATTGCATTTAGTCTTATAGACCCATTTCACTCCAATCACTTGCTTCTTTGGAGGTAATTCAGTTAGCTCCCATGTCTCATTCCTTTCTATGGCATCTATTTTCTCATCCATGGCATTACACCATTTCTTCTCCTTAATAGCTTCCTCAAAATATACTGGATCACTATGAGAAAATAATAGAAAATTAACACTCCAATCATAATCTTCATACCTTTCATCTTGGTATAACTCTCTAAGACTCTTAGTCTTTCTTGGTAACAGGGAGGAGATTGTGAGATTAGAATCTTCACTGCTGTTGCATTGCTGACTAACTCGGTCTTCACTGGTGCTCGGCACTGACACTCGGTCATGCCTAGAGGAGCTCGGCAATGTCTGAATCTACTTACCTTTTCTTCTATTTGCTCCTTCTTCTTGCTGTCCATCAGCATCTTGTTCACTCATAATTGACACTTTACTTGATGTGCTCGGTGACTCATCAATTGAACCATACCAAGACTGATTTTCAAGAAATTTCACATCTCTTGAAAGAGTCATCTTGTTGTTCAATGGGTCATACAATCTGTATGCTTTTGATTCTAAGTTGTACCCTATGAAGATGCACTTCACACCTTTATCATCTAATTTTTGCCTTTTTTCTTTAGGCACATATGCATATGCAACACATCTAAACACTCTTAGGTGTTCAACTATCCATCTTCCTCATGACCATGCTTCCATTAGAATTTTATCATGGAATTCCTTTGTAGGACACCTATTAATTAGATAAACTATTGTTGCCATAGCCTCTCTCCAAAATTCAGTTGGGAGACTTTTCTCTTTCATCATGCTCCTTGCCATTTCAACAATGGTCATGTTCTTTCTTTCAGCCACTCCATTTTGCTGTGGTGTATAGCTAGCTGTGAGCTCTTTCTTTATGCTATGTTTTCTGCAAAAGTTTACAAAAGAATTGGAGGTATACTCCCCTCCTCTATCTAATCTTAGGACTTTGATATAGTGTCCACATTCTCTTTCAGCCTAGACTTTAAATTCTATAAATTTTTCAAATGCTTCAGATTTATTCTTTAAGAAATACACCCATGTCCTACAATTGAAAACATCAATGAATGTCATAAAATAAGTACTCCCTCCAATGGAAGTAACTTGCATAGGACCAACTAAGTCAGTATGCACTAATTTTAATACATATCTAGCCCTCCTAAAATTTTTAGAATTAAAGGGAAGCCTATGTTGCTTACCCAAAATACAAGCCTCACACTTGTCACAAGAATTTCTTACACGTGGCAAACCATCTACCATTTTTTTATTTGATAATAAATTTAAACCAGCATAGCCAAGATGACCATACCTGAGATGCCACAACCGTGAAGGGTCTTCAATCACACTCCTTAGAGCTGATTGTGTGTGAGGTGCAACACAAAATTGAGATGAGAAACATGTCTCTATCCTCAAAGGAAACATTCTTTTCTTTGTCATTTGAACTGCTACAAGTAAGTTCTTGCTCCCATCCTTTTCATGGATGACACACCTATCATTTTCCATCAGCACTTTGTATCCATTTTGAATGAGATGACCAATGCTCATCAAATTGTGCTTCATACTAGGGAAAAAATACACATTTTGTATTTCTTTCTTCTCACCTTTCTTGGTGTAGACCATAATAGATCCTTTTCCAACAACTGGTAGGGTTGGACATTGTTACCCATTTTAATCTCAGATTTGAAACTCTTGTCAATGAATGAAAACAAGGTTTCATTGCCACTCATGTGGTTGCTACATCCACTGTCGAGGTACCAAACCTCAGGGCTTCCTTCTTCACCAACATTACACATGATGAAGGCAGCAGCATTAGGTCCACTTCCCATATTCACATTAGTCACATTTGCTTATCCTGATTGATCATTCTGCTTCTTCCAGCATTCATTTGCATGATGCTTATATTTATGATAGTAGTAGCATTCTGGATTACTCTTATTTGAGTTGTAGTTTTTCTTACCTCCTCTTGAGGTATTTTGTGAGCTACTTGCTCCATTTGCTCTTCCTGAGCTTTCTGCTACAGCATTCTTTTGTCCTCCATTTCCTCAGCCTCTTCCTCTGGAGTTTCTGCCTGAGCCATTTCTTCCTCTCCCCCTTCCTCTTGGATTTGTCTAAGCCTTGAATGCTTGCTCTTGAGAAAATGAAGAAGTAGATCTGTTGATCCTATGCTCATGGGTTTGAAGAGAACCCACCAACTCATCCATTGTCAAAACAGTGAAGTCTTTTTCCTCTTCTATGGTCATGACCAAATTGTCATATTTATGAGGTAAACTCCTCAATATCTTTTCCACTATCCTCTGCTCTTGATAGTCTTCTCCATTTGACTTCAATTGGTTAATCACATTGGAGGTTCTTGAACTAAAATCTACAAATGATTCATTTTTCTTCATATGAAGGTTCTCAAATTCCCTTCTTATATTCTGTAGCTTTACTGTATGGACTTTATCAGTCCAATGATATCCCATGCTTGCTTTGCATAATTTGTTACTGCAATTTTTGAAAAAATTATCTCTGTCATTGATGCTTCAATAAGACTTAATGCCTTAGCATCTTCCTCCTTGACACTTTCAAATGAGTCTTCTGTGCATTTGTGAGAGCAACATACTGAGTTGGATCAGTCACATCATTGAATTCATTGACCACAAACTCCCACAAATCATTTACAACCATTATGGTTTTCATCTTCTTTGCCCATGTATCATAATTTTTTCCATTAAAGGATGGTGGCTGCTACCATATCTTTCCTGCATCTCTTGCCATGTCAAATATCTCAAGAAAAATAAATGCCCTAACTCACTGTGGATGTGGGGTCTCAAAGCTCTGATACCATGTGAGAAATATATTAAAAAATTTAATTTAATACTCACAATCCTAAACCTAAAATCTTTGCTCGGCACTTGAAAATTGCTCGGCACATGAAGGTGCCGAGTGCTAGTTTTGCTCGGCACTTGCTCGACACTTGAAGGTGTCGAGTCACAGATTGCTTGGCACTTGATGGTGCCAAGTGACAAGCAACAAGTGTCAAGTAAGCTCAGCATACACAGGAGAAAGCTCAACACCAATGGATGCCGAGTGAGCTCGGCTCACAAAGGAAATGCTCGGCAACAATAGATGTCGAGTGAGCTCGGCTCCAACTGAGAAAGAGGATGCTGAGTGTTCTGTTTCAACTGAAATATTATAACTTAGAGAAAATCAACGTGAATGCGTTCACCATTAAAATCAGAAAGCCAAAGCTTTAACCTTTCAAACAAACTTGTCAAATGCAATGAATAGAAGAGGAAGATAGATTCAAGTATCATTGCTTGCTTTCTATTCAATCTTTCATTAAACTATTACAAAATCTGGGAGCATTCGGCTTCAACCAGAAAAATCCTAAAATAACCCTAAATTGATAATAATTCAAACTTCAATAAACTTTTAAACTTGCAGCTCTAATGGATGCATAGAATGGTGCCTGGAGCAATCACTGCTTCAACAGGATGAATCTAACAATGACAAACTTGCAGAGTGAACAGGGGAAGCACGTGCAACTGCAGGCACAAACTTCTTTCCTTCTTCCTTCTCTGCTCAGCTCTGCAACTTCTCTCTGATCTACTTGATCTGCTTGAACTCACTGAATAAATGAATAAACATTCATTTTTGTCCTATCTTTCCCCCTCAACATCCAAATTCAAAATCTCACCTACCAAAAATAAATGCTTGCCATTCATGGATGTCTATGGTGACCTGATAGGGTAGATGGGCGTGGGGCTCAAGAACAACCTGCTGGCTTTTCAATGTTTAAGTTTTCCAACACTTATAAAGCTCTTCTTCTACTTTGCTTTTTATTTATAAAGCTCGATCGAATAAATTGATTGGATTAGTTCTTCTGAATTGACTTGTAATTATAGAGTTCACCACACACGAGACAATACTTAGCATCTACTCGCCGCCTCCGCCTCTCTGTAATAGTATTGAACTGTTTTATATGTATTCCCTTCAACCCTTGCTTCAAAACAAAAATACACGTGACCAGCTAAATAAGCCTCAGTCCGTTGCTTCCAAACAGAGGATTGGCTGGTCGTCGTATGCATCCTTATTTTATCACTTCTCCTTGCCCGCGGACACATCTATCATAACCAATACTTTACAAGCAAAACAGTTGAATTCAACGCACATCACGTTTGTATAATAAATATAAACTTGTGATTTTAAACATTGTAAAACTTTATCAAATGCTTCTGATTATGATCAACAGTGTTGTTTTGCATTGCATGGATAGAGTTCGCCATAGGGTAAGATATAATCCTAGACTACAATATTGGTGATAATATATAGCTGCCTCGGTAACAGCTGGAAATGGCTTCAGAATTGAGCAACCGGCGGTTTATGCTTTGTGATTCTTTCTATTCTTTGTTACTAACAACGCCATTGGAATTCAAGGCATATCATAGTGTACTGTCGGAATAGTGCGTGTGTTCCCATTGCTTCAAAACTTAACAACGCGTGTAACTCAAACATACGCATATTTGAAACATAATTTTTTTAAGGTTATAAAATGCAAACACCAGCAGCCTTTCTGCAATCTAGTCAACTCTGATAACTGTTGTCAGTTGTTCTGATTTGCATTCTCTGGGTATAAAAGTGCACCATACGTTGAGATATAATATAGGAGATTATGATTATATATATATATATATATATATATATATAATATTGGAGATATTACATATATAAGCGATTATCTTAATTGTGCCTAAGTGTGTGCTTTATTTGTCAACATTGTTTGCTTTAAAATCAAACCACCAACTGGATATGTTTCGCTCTGTTTAGCTAATTATATTCAGGACAACTTCAATTGAAAATATGTGCTTGGCGACAATAGATTGTTTGGATTGGTAACTAGTTTTTCTTGTGAACACTTTTTCTATATTGCAGATAAATCTAGCCATCCTAACAGCTGGACAGGGTTCCTACAAGATCAATGCTTCAGAAGTAAATAACCAGCTGGACGACAGTTTCCCATCCTCATTAATACCCTTGGTGGACTTATATGACAATTGTAAGGTTGCTTTAAGAGCAAGAATAATTCCAATTCTTGGTTTTGATCCTCAAAAAGAAAATACTTGAAAAGTTGTAAAATAGTATATACTAGTCTATATAACTCTCTGTCTTGAATTGTTTTGTGTACAACTATGTATTATATCTATTATATCTTATATAATATCTAATAATATCTAATATTGCATTATTGTAGTAATGAAAATAGATAGATTGGTGTATACCATGTAGTTTTCTATAAGACTCATCCATTTAGTATAACGTTATTTTTTTCTATGATTTTTAAATTTTATCATATCTTGAAAAAATAATAACTTCCTAAGAATGAATGCTAATATGTTGAATAATTTTTTATTTAATTGATTGGAGATCTTGTTTATTTCATACAATAAGACTTTAGGCCTACCTTTTATGTCAATCATATCATGTGCCTATTGTGTTCCCCTTCCTACAAACATACACATATCTTCACATATGTTTGAAGACATTTAAGTTGCTTGACCTATAACATGTCAGAACAGGCCCATTAATGAAATCACCCATATCTTTGGAGTATTTTATGACCTCCATGGATTCATAGATAGGTGATGTGATGTTTTTTCTGAACTCCTTTTGTTCATTGTTGAATCTTTCCTCTTCAACAAATCTCCTCTAAGCTCCATGAGTCCCTACATATCTCTAGTTGATTTTCAGCATTTTGGTCTTTTCCCATACATTCAATGATTGATCATCATTCAACAATCAAAATCATTTGCAAATTTTATCAATTCATTAAAGTGCATTGGTGCCACACATTATGTGGATTGGAATATCACATAAAGCATATTTTTTTCCAGGCTTTCTTCCTTTCGTATCAATAGCCATAATGTTATGCTACTAAGTTGCATCCATATCCACTAATGAGATTTTCATCACAACTACATTGATC
Organism: Cupressus sempervirens; assembly: GCA_028749045.1. NCBI lineage: Eukaryota > Viridiplantae > Streptophyta > Pinopsida > Cupressales > Cupressaceae > Cupressus > Cupressus sempervirens. The sequence continues at coordinate 961,826,687 of CM053787.1, read as the reverse complement.
TAAGGTTTTCATTATCATGGTATCTAAGATGTCATTTGTGTTTTTGATTTCATGTTTGTATGCTTTTATTCTCTTTGGATGCACCTTTTCTTTAAGAATATTCTGTATTTTATCTTCTACATGAGACAATTGTTATATTTCATTTTCCAAATTATTAAATAGATAATTTCATACACATGTCTATCAATAACACAAATCAATAATAATGCCAATTATAAAATAAACATTCTTTAGAATTAGATTTATAAAGAAACAAAGTCTAACTAGGCTCTACAAGTAGTTAAAATTAAGATGAATAAATATAACTTGGTAATATTTTAATAATGTAATATAGACTAAATAAATAAATAAAATTATTTTTATTATAGCAGTAATCAGTTTTTGAAATTTTTAAGAAAAATAAACATGCAAACATGAGAGATTTAAACAACATCTTATTTATGTAGATAAAATATCCTTCAAGTTAGAAAAAAAATTAATATGTCAAAACAAGATTATTAAAAATAAGTCCATTATTTTTATAATTAAATTCATTCAATCATTATGGCTATACATCTTTACATTTTTCTATATTCTTAGCAAAATGTATAAAATAAAAATGAATTACAATCATCCCACTAAACAAAATATTATGGACCAAAATATGGATGAATATCATATCCCAATTGGGAAAAGGAAATTTTATTATATTAAACTCATCATTGATAAAAACAATCTCTCTAGATATTTGAGACATCTTGACTGCTAAACCCAATGAAAGGCATACTAGCCACCTATTTTTATTTCATCAACTCATTAAAAATAGACTATTTTATTATCAAAGTAAGTAATTAAATTATAAATTAATTTTATCTGGAGGTCCTACAATCATTGATATGAAGGGATTAAAAAATGGTGCAAAGATATTTAAGCATTGTGGATCTACAATAATATTTAAACACTTTCAAGCTACAATACTAATGGTACATTAATTATAATAAAGTTTGTGTACTAACTTAACTTCATTACAAATTCATTCATTCATCATTTACTAATTGCAATATTTTTTAGTTCCTCAAAATTTTTATGAATGGTAATTCCAAATCTCTCAATTTTCATACAACGAAAAAACTCTACAAATGTTGTATTACCACTCCTTGAATTTTTCATATTAATTTTTTCTCATGAACTCTCTTTTATTTTCACTAACATTTAATATTTTTTAATATTTTTTATATATTAAATATAAATAGTAAAGGTTCTATCATTTTTTTTATCATTCACTTAGACCCATACAAATAAATAACTATTAAATATATCTCATTGTAAACATAAAGGCGGTATCAAAATGATATAGGAGTATCTAAGAAAATTGAATAATCTTTATTTTTCAAAAAAAATTTCTTTTAAGTTTTCTTTTAATTTTTTATGAACTTAATTCTTTCATGCTTCTTTGTTTTTTGAAAATTCTAAATGTAGAACTATCAATTTTGCACAATCCATAAGAATGTTCAATATGGTCTCTAGATTTGATTATTTAAATTATTGTAGCACCAATGTTTTGGATAACAGTATATTATCCATTATTAGCAAGAAAAATAGATAAATTAATAGAATATTACACATTATAGACTTATATCGAAATAAGAAGAGATGGGAAAGTTAGGAAGGAGAAAAGGTAGACCACATGAAACACAATGTTAAAATGACAATCAGTCAATAATAGATCAATAATAATAAAACTAACAGAATAAAGAACCAAAAAATAATAGAAATAAAAAATAAGGGCAATGCCACCAATATCTAAAAACATAAATCTAAATAAGACATAAAGAGCAAGCAAGAGTAAAAAGATAATAAGGACATAAAGTACACAAAACAATAATAAAATGTAGAAGTAAAATAAACTCTTACAAAATCGAAAATGATAATTTAATTTAAAAAGAAAAAGAAAAAGAAAAAGAAAAAAACTACAAGTAAGCCACTATGACAAGAAATAAAAATAAAAGAGCTAATATTAACAAAATAATGAAAGAAAAATCGTAGAAGTTTTACAAAAAAAAGAAAGAGTGTCAAAAACACCAATGAGAATCAAAAGAAAAAAGAATACATTAATCTATGTATGTGAGATATAATATAAATAAAATAAATGATACATATATCTAAAAAGAGAAACTACAAATAAGAGTGAGAAAATATTAATACAACTAAATTGTAAAATAACAATAAATAAATTAAAATATGCAAATATATAGGAAAACACAATCCTATGCAGTAATGTACATATGAAAATATGCACATAAAAAATAAATAATTTTTTTAATGAGAGAACATAATATAATATAATGCAAGAATCTTTATAATCTAAAGTAAAGAATAAAAACTAAATTAAAAGAAAGACAAATGTTATAGAAAGTAAAATAATAAAAACAATATATAGTTACATATAATATATACATACAAAAGTTAAAATATAAAACATAAAAAATAGAACACAAATTATAAAATAAAATTGTAAATGTAAGAAAAAATATCAAAAATATAATAAAATAGGTAAATTTATAAATAGAAAAATAATAAAATATATGAAAATTGTAAACTCTATATGTCTTAATTTAGTGGAAAAACAAAATTGTCAACACAATAAAAAATCTTAAAAAGAAGAAATAATTAAACAAAGGAGTCAAGGAGGAATGGGGATGGGGGATAGAGAAGGGGAGGTGGGAAGGGGGAGGGAGGCCATAGTGTATTTGACAACTTGTTTAGGCTTGACATTAGTTACATGTTTCTTAATTGTAGCGTTAAAGAAGGGGCCTATTTTAGTTATGTAGGGGGTGCCACCAAAAAATGCAAACATATATATATATATATATATATATATATATATATACATATATATATATATATATATATATATGTATATATATATATATATATATATGTATATATATATATATATATGTATATATATATATATATATATATATGTATATATATATATATAAATATATATATAAGTCTAAGAGGGAATCTGTAGAATTTTTTATTCATCTCAAGATTCCCTATGCCTAGTTAAGCTATGTTATGATTGAAAGAAAATTGTAAATTGAATTTGAACTAATCATTTATGTATAGGAATGAGATACTACAAGGTTTCTACTAGCGGAGTCATGTCACACCAATATCTTCTTAGTTATTAGATCAAAGACACTTTTCAACTTTCTCTCTAATAAAGGTGTCTCTCTTTGATACATATACTCTATGGGATTGAGGAGAGATAAAATGTGTGTGTGTGTGTGTGTGTGTGTGTGTGTGTGTGTGTGTGTGTGTGTGTGTGTGTAAGTCTAAGAGGGAATCCATAAAATTTTTTATTCATGTCAAGATTCCTTATGCCTAGTTAAGCTATCTTATGTTTGAAAAAAAATGTAAATTGAATTTGAACTAATCATTTAAGTATAGGAATGAGATACTACAAGGTTTCTACCAGCAGAGTCATGTCACAACAATATCTTCTTAGTTATTAGATCAAAGACACTTTTTAAATTTCTCTCTAATAAAGTTGTCTCTCTTTGATACATATGCTCTCTGGAATTGAGGAGAGATAAAATGTGTGTGTGTGTGTGTGTGTGTGTGTGTGTCTATGTATGTATGTATATATATATATATATATATATATATATATATATATATATATATAGGAGTCTAAGAGGGAATCCATAGAATTTTGTATTCATGTCAAGATTCCTTATGCCTAGTTAAGCTATGTTATGTTTGAAAAAAAATTGTAAATTGAATCTGAACTAATCATTTAAGTATAGGAATGAGATACTACAAGTTTTCTACCAGCAGAGTCAATGCAGACCAATATCTTCTCAGTTATTAGATAAAAGAAACTTTTCAACTTTCTGTCTAATAAATGTGTCTCTCTTTGATACATATGCTCTCTGGGATTGAGGAGAGATAAAATGTGTGTGTGTGTGTGTGTGTGTGTGTGTGTGCGTGCGTGCGTGCGTGCGTGTGTGTGTGTGTGTGTGTGTGTGTGTGTGTGTGTGTGTGTGTGTGTGCGCGTGCGTGCGTGCGTGTGTAAGTCTAAGAGGGAATCCATATAATTTTTTATTCATGTCAAGATTCCTTATGCCTAGTTAAGCTATGTTATGGTTGAAAAAAAATTGTAAATTGAATTTGAACTAATCATTTAAGTATAGGAATGGGATACTACAAGGTTTCTACCAGTAGAGTCATGTCACACCAATACCTTCTTAGTTATTAGATCAAAGACACTTTTCAACTTTCTCTCTAATAAAGGTGTCTCTCTTTGATACATATGCTCTTTGGGATTGAGGAGAGATTAAACGTGTCTCCCTAGAAGGAGCTATTTATAGATGGAAGAAAAAAATGTCTATGTGTGAGACCATGTATATTTTATAGCAATTAGTGCCTTTATTTGATCATATGAGGAAGTTTAATTCTATTCACTCTAATAATTATATTCATATCAAGCTTTATGAGAATTCAATATCATTTATTGGTTGAAACGTATCATCATTAGATAATTTCATTAGGAATAATGTAAATGGATTGGTTCAATTAAGATATGTCCCTACCAATTAAAAAATTAAAAAAATCAAATAAAGGAACTAAACAGATGAAGAAAAATATTTTCTAGGGACATGTCATAGTCACTTGGGATTTTAAATTATTCCCATTCATGCCCCTTTAGTTTTGAAATAAGAAATGTTTAGAAAGCAATTAATGATCCGGACTGTGGGGAAAGATATAGAAGTTTTTTTGGCAGTGTAAGAAGAAAACACTTTTATCATATGAATTCTAGAGTGAGCATCAACAACTAATGAATGAGATGTTTTTAAGTAGTTCAATAGTGGAGATAAGGGAGGCTATTACCATTCTCAATATTAGGAAAAATAAAAACTTCAAATCCTCAAGAAAATATTTGGTAAATATATTACTAAAATATCATAGACTCAAAATGACATCCATATATCAGATATTTCAATGAACATTTATCTAAATTGTGTATGTTATATATGTGTTTAATTTCTCTCATTTTGTTTACAATTTTCATTTAGTGTTAATTTTGTTGTGTATGACTATGAATAACTCAAGGTTAATAGCTCAACTTATAGGTAAGAGGAAATTCATAATTAAGATTATAGATCTTATGATTTTCTTTAATGATTTATTATGAATTAAGAGATGAATATTGATTAGTTGTGTTTAGAAGTTTAAAAATGATTAATAATATTGTTTTTGTCACCTACAATATCTTTATCTAGGTGTAGTTGAAGTTAATTGCACATAAATATATTTTTCTTAAGTTGACCTTAAAATTTTATGTATTTGTGTGGAATATATTTGTAATGCTAAAGCGTGGTTTCTTAAATAAAAATGGTCAAAGACCTTTCCCTTGTTTAATAATTAGTCAAACTCTTGTCGGAATATAAGATATATATTTATTGAGGTAACATAATTTTATTATGGCTTGAACATGTTTTTAATAACACAATCAAATTTATTATATAAATATAATATGATTGATTAATAATACTACAATTTTATTTCTCAACAAAATTTGTACATTATTTATTTATATTATCTTTAATATAAGTTATAGTACATTAATAAATATATCACCCTTAATCTTGTTTTCTTTTTTATTTTTAGAAGTTAATTGTTCAACCTATATAATGCTTTCTCATATGTTATCTTCAACAAAACATGTCATATTGTCATAGCTTATATTTTTTATACACAAACGTCCAAAGTTATAACATATTTTTTTTAAAAATATTAGAGAAAAAATATTTTTATTCAATTAGGAAACATCAAATCGTTACAATAAACTCAATTATTTATATTTTTTGAGTCAAATAATATAATTTTATCATTCCATGATTATATAAATTATACTCTATTAATTTATCCTATGTTTAACATTGCTACAGTGACATTTTGGTAGCTTTAAGGTTAATCTCAATTTCTAGTTGAATCATGATAAATTACATTGTTTTTAAAATATAGAAGTACTATTTTTATAATTTACTTTAGCCTAGTTTTAAAAACGTCTATTGTATAGGAGTTCAAAATCTCACTATTTGTTTATTATAATTTTACAAATGGCTCTCATCAAGTTATTTTACAAATTAAATAGAGGTGTTTTATTGATATTATCTAATTGTTTGACATCAAAATGTTGGTTGATTGTTTCACAAATAAATGCTCCTACCAATGTAGAAAAGACATTAATATCCTTATCATTATTTTAATACTTTCAAGCATAAACATGTTATAATGGGAAGAAATCATGTGACTAAAATTTTGCCAGTTTAACTTTTAAATAGAAAGATATTGAGAAAATAAAAAGAATCAATTTTTTTTTATGTAAAATATTTATATTTAAATACAATTTATTGATGTTTTTCAATTTCATTATTATGTTTCTTAATAATACATTTGTTCTTCTAATCTTCATGTTTTTTTCACAACTATTAGCTTTAATGTTACGGTTTAAATATTTATCTTGAGACACATTCTTAATATACCGAAGACTCCTCATTTTTCCTCGTATCTATGAAGTTTAATTTCTCTTATTAATGGTCTAGTCTAAATAGATTTCGATCTCCAACTTTTGTACGGTGTCATAGGATATACCAGTCTTAAATTAGAAAGCTTTTTCTTCCTCCAAAGGGAAGTATTTTATTTCAATATGACAGCTGCGCTATTCTCCTTCGTTTTGTAAACAGTTCATTATTAGACAAGTAGCTTACATCAGCCACCATTATGTCAACAGTTTTCTCGAAGGCTTAGATAAGGCCAGATGCCATTTTGCTTTAGAATTAAGGAACATAGCGAACACTGACACCAACCACTCCGGCGGCTTTCTGCTATCTGGAATAGTGGCTTTGTAATCCTGATCAAGAAAGCTATCACATGTGCAACAAAGCTATCTTCTGTTTGGTTATATATAACTCCCCCTTACATATTCTCGGTAGATGCAAACTAGATTTCTATCTCACTGAAGATTCTGTTGTGGGATTGGAAGGGCTGCCAAAGCAGGCAGGGAGGAGAAATGCTAGAATTCCTTCACCATATGTTCTGTAATACCCACTTGGCATTTAGATCCCTTTTCTACCACTAACTTTCAAGATTTTAGAGAATTGCATTGTTTTCTAACTATAAAGTATAGTTCATTCCATTTTTTTTTTTTTTCTCTAAATGTGAACCACATTTAAACTTTTCATCTCGCCTGTGCCTTCCTTGGCTGCAGTTCCAAATCCCGCAGCATTGTCTACAAGTTTCATATCCTCCACATAATCATTTCCAAAATCGTTTATCCTTGGTTCGCCTTGAAAATAGGCAAGAAAGGTATGCATAACCACTGCTCTATTTTGTATTGGTATAAGAAGGTAATAGTTTCAGCATCACTAATCTATTCTATCAAGGTAAAACAAGTTTCAATCGTTCTTCTGACAATTTTGTTTCTTACAGTGCAGAAATAATTAAGGGAAACTAACTATACCAGTTTTCTTGTTCATTTTGGTCTGAGCCGATTTACAGGATAACTGAAGATAAATTCCAATATTTCCCATCTATTGGACAAACTTTGAGAACAAGGAGCTGTAGAGTATTCGAATGTTGTAAATCGATTGTGAATTTCCTTAATTCCAAAATGTTGAAAGGGGATTGACAAATAGTTTCAGTTATAAGAACTAAGATGAAATAGGTTAGAACGTTACTCAGAACGATGCAGAGTATTACCGGTGGGACTTTGGATCATTTTTTAAGATAATAGGTCCGTGAACACCCGAAGGGGGAATTATCAATTAACTTCTATTTGGAGCAGTGTGAATTAATGACAGTGGTACATGGTCTCTTATTTATATACAAGCTTTTTTCAATATTCCATATGTTCAATTTAAATGCTTAATATTTTTCAAATTACAATTTGATTTTGATTTTTAATTGTTAATATAACTTTTTCAGTAACAAGTCAAATTAATGTTTGAGAATTGTTTTGTTAGTTTTTTCTAGTTTCTTTATAGTTAATTTTTGTTATGTTTCGAATGAAAAAATGTCATTCTATAATTATCTTTAAATCAAATAATTTATAGGATATCTTTTCCATTTACAATTTTAATCTAATTTTTTCTTATATTGGATGTTTTTAATTGAAATGTTATATATATTTTTTAAATTACAGTTTGGTCATATCATTTATAAATGGATAATTTCCCTAATAAATCAAATTTATGTATAAGGATTTTATTTGTATATAATTGATATTGTAATTAACCATTTTCATAGTAATATGATTATTGATTCATGGTATATCTATTTTCATCAATCATTTTTCTAAAACATCTTGATTCTATTTTTTTTCAATTTTATGTTGATTTGTCGCATATATGTAGCGAAAAAATTGTCATTCTATTATTATATCTAAAGAAAATACTTTAAAGGACATATTTTCTTACATGACTCATGGTATATCTACACTTCCATCAATTATTATTTAGAAAATGATGATTTTTTATTTCCTTTTATGTGAATTTGTGACATGTATAAAATAGACAAATATGTTTTTGATATTAAAAAGAAATAAAAATGGGTATCTGACCCAACATATCAACCAAGTGATAGAGCCACTAATAGTCGATCAACATCAAAAAAGACCAAGGCAAATAGTTGAACTAGATAATAACCACAAGAAAAACCAATCAAAAGTATTAATCAACCTAAAACTACTAACAACCATAAAAGTTTTGAGCTAAAAAACCTATAGAGATGCATGGAGCTTCTACCATCCTCCTCCACTATGTGCTCATCCTTCCTCTAATGAAGGAGCTAGACAATAGTCATCACCAAATGCATGACTTTGAGCAAAAAAGTCCACCAAAGTGGTAAAATTTAGGTCCAACTTCAAAACCTTCATCTTCAAATTCCCCACCTCATTCTGAGTTTCTTCATCTCTCCCTCCTATGAGAAACAAACCTAGCCCTCAACCTTGTCATTGCTAGGAAGGGTCCATACATTTAATCAAAGGGTGGGGGTGATTTTTTTTTTTCGGTTTTTGGCAGGGAGGGTGGGGGGGACGCATGGACTTCACATGGCTTAGATAGGGTTGAAGTAGCAGTTATGGGTGAAACCTCTTTTGAGCTATCAACCTCCTTCATAGAAGTAAGGTCTATCAACTCTAATTTAAAATTGGTAGAAATGTGTGATGTCTCCTTTAGAAAAGATGAACCATCCTTCTTTGAGGGGACTTAGCATACTCCATCTCTGATCCTACATCATCATATGCAATTTAATTAAACCTCATAGATTTCTTGAATCATCCTTCTTTGAGGGGACTTAGAATACTCCATCTCTGATCCTACATCATCATATGCAATGTAATTAAACCTCATAGATTTCTTTTTTTTTCCTAGTTTTATTCTCCCTCTTCTCACTTTCTTTGGACTCAAAGTTTGAGTCCAACTCGTCCAAGTTTACCTGTCTTTCTACCATTTTAATACTTTCTAGGGTTTGATAGAATTATGTAGGAGCATCTTCACCCACCCATCCAATTCTATCCCAATGTCAACTAAATAAATAACTATTTGAAGCTTAGGGTTAGTCTTGGAAAAACACAAAGTGGGAGAGACCTTAACCTACTTACTAGAAGAGGATGAGAAGTCCTAAGAGACTTGAGGGGAAGGGGTACTAAAGGTTGACACACTAATAGAGGTGGTATTACACATAGGGAGTTAACTGGACAATGCTATGAGTAGGGCAGAAGGTGTGGTGAAAGTTGTACAGGCCAAAAAAAGGCCCTAGTGAAGGATAATGTAGTTTTTCCCTTCCTCCCTACATCTTCTAACTTCTATAATAGACATTTTGAGATCAAGAAGTAAAAATAATAGAAGGGAAATCTCATGGGATTTCATAAATGATTAAGAAGATGGAAATGATACTAGTAGTTTACCCTAAAATGATTCTCCTCAGTCAAATTCTTCATAATTAGAAAGAACACACCTAGCCATGGTCCTGGTAGTGTTTTTGTATCAAAGCCCCCACATATGGTGACCATTTCCACTTGGGTTTTTAAAAACTATTTCATATTGGTTTTATTTACAACTTTAGTTAGTCTTCTCCATTTTTTCCCCTCCAAAGAGATCTTGATATCTTGAGAAATGAAATCCTCATCTATGTTAAAGGAGATACCATTGATGGTGATTTTATAATCCTTCCATGTTAGCAAGCTAGATTGACACTAGATTGTCATGCCCTTCCATGGCTTCCACGAATCGCAAAAGGCCACCCTAAAGAATGGCCATCCAAGAACAAGAGTTCTTGTGCCACTCATCTTCAATTTGATGAGGTTGGATCCTTTTTGTCTCACTATCCATATCCACTACCAAATATAAATATGTGAGATCTTGCAATGTGAAAATAAAAAATTTATAGCAAAGAAAGGCAATAATGAAAAAATTGAGATGTTATGTGTTAAAATGAAATATACTAGTGGAGTAGCTAAAATTAATCCCTTCCCAAAAAGAATATCCCCAAAATTATTGCTTGGTCTGGGATGCTATGGATTTACATGGTGTTGCTTCTTAGCCATGTATGAGGGATCTTTCAAACTTACCAACAAGTTAATGTTATGATTTTGGGAATCCTGATTACAAGAAAAAATAGGTCTTTTGAAATTATCATTAATGTGTTGGGGTAAACACACAAACCTATGTCACCTTTTATACAAAAGAAGGATCTCATAATATAAACTATTCAACTTTATTGACATAAAAATGGCATTTTAAAAATAATTTAAAGATAATATAAACTAATGAAATGTGTTAAACTGGAATAATTTTATGCCTATACTTGAGGTTGACCTTATCAAAAACCAACATTTGTTTCCTCTTCAAAACCTCCCAATTAAATATACACTTCAAAAAAAAAAAACATTACATATTCTTGAAGAGGACTCTCTCCTCTAGGGATTAAGATAAATTTAGAATTGTTTTGATATGATTTTCTATTTTTTTTCCTTTTTTGAGGGAGCATATTCTCAAATGTTAAAATACCTATTTACAATATTTTTAAATCATAACATATTATAACAAATCAAAGTACTAAAAAAATTATATAATGATAAAATTAACTTTGAGATCTATAAAAGTAAATTTTTAGTTTTTGAAACAAATTGAGTTTTGGTATAGAAATGAAATTTGACCAAAATAGGTTCAAAGGTCCTAAAAGTTGATAGAGATATGTGCTTTTCCCTTCCATATTTTATTTTACTTGAAGGTGGTAACCAATATATTCACAACAACCCTTTGGAAGTAATTCCACACTATGCCCAAGTCTAGGGTATACTTGACTAGGACTCATGTATAATAGTAACCTTCAAATTTGTTCTATTGACCTACATCACAAACATCACTACCCGGACCTCTATATGCAAAAAATTTAAAAAACATTGAAAAATAGGGACAATCCAATGTTAGAGGGTAAATCAATTGTATATGCATTATTACCACACTTCTTGAGGATCTTGAGAGGGTCAATCTTCATCATCATAAGCTTTGTGCACATCTCCTTAGACAATCTCTCCTTCTTGAGATGAATTGTCACCATATCTCTCACCTGATATTGCAAATCGCTCATTTTTCTATCAACAACCTCTTTGTACTTATTAGATGTATGTTCCAACTTATCCCTTACCTATTTATGGATATCCTTTTAATCAGCTCTACAAAAAGAAATTGTGTACATTTTTAGTCAATTTCTCTTACATCTCTTAATTCCAAGAAAACTCTTCGGTGTGTTCCATAAACAATTTGAAAACGTGTTAACCTAATGCTCCTATTTACTGAATCATTAAATGAGAACTCTACCTATGTTAAGATGTTATCACAAGTGGGTCCATGCTCTTTTATATCATCTTCATGGATTTCCCAAAGACCTATTGATGACCTCTATCTATCCATATTATTGGGGATGGTAGGAAGATGAAGAGGATAACAATATAGCTAGCTTCCTCCAATGAGTCCTCCAGAAAAATATTAAAAAAAATATTTCCCATTCTAAAATAATAGGAAATGGTAACCATAAAGGCTAATAATATCCTTAAATAATATACTTGAAATGTAGAATGAGACTTGTGTGGTTTTATCAAGTAGAAAGCGAGCCATTTTCTAGAACTTGTCCCCTCCTACATAAATACTATAATAACTTATTTTAGCTCTTGGGAATCCCAAAACAATGTCCATACTCACTGTGTCCCAAGGTTTTATAGTAATTAGCAATTGTGTATACAAGCATGCATTTGATGTTTATCCTTTGTCCTTTTAACAAATCAAACACCCTTCTACATACCTTCTTACATATGTTTGCAATTTTGGCCCAAAACATAACCTCCTAACCAATGTATGGGTCTTGTCTACCCAAAATTTCCTACCAGAATCCTACAATTATATTCTTTTATAATATTATCTCATATAGATCTCTTATGGATACAAAGTTTACATCCTTTGAACAGTAACCCTTGTTGCAAAACAATCTAAGAATTCAATATGATACATACATCTCCTATGTCCATAAAAGCTCGATATGGCTCTTAAAAATCTTCACCCTCTTGGTACATATAATTAATGGAGGTGATCCCAATACTCTCTAATTTAATCTCATTCATAGTTATATTCCTCCTGCTTAGGGCATCAAAAAACTTATTAGTCACTCCCTTATTGTGTTTTATCTTGAATGTAAAGGATTGTAGAAATTCTACCATGTGCTTGTGATTCAACTTCTCCTTCCTTTTCAAAAAACTTAGGGCTTGGTTGTTAGTAGAAAAAAAAAAAATCCTTAGGAAATGAATAATATCTCCACTTCCTTAAGGACTCGACCATGGTATTCAATTATAATTCATATGTAGAGAATGTTTTCTTTTCCTCATTCAATTTTTCACTAAAGAAGGAAACATGCCTCCCTTCGTGACTAAAAACTCAACCAATAGCCCTGTTCCTAACATCACATTCAACTGTGAAATCCTTATTAAAGTTAGGTAAGACCAAGATAGGTTTTAATCCAAGCCTTTCTTCAAGTACTAAAATGATGACTTAACTTCTTTATCATTCCATAAAAAATTCACCCCCCTCCCATTTTATTTTTTATGTCATTGTGGAACATATCCCACTAAATTTTCTTTAAAAAATTCTATTAAAACTTGTTGAACCATGAGAACATTTTACCTTTATTGTAGACTTAGGTGTTGGCAATTTTAGAGTTTCCTCTACCTTAAAGGGATCCATCTTGATCTTTTCTTTTGGTATCAAAAATTCAAGGAACACAAGTTCCTCTTGCAAGAAATAACCTTTACCAAGTTCACCTTCAACTGATTCTCATGAAATATTTTCAAGACTATGTCTAAATGCATCAAGTGCTCCTAATTGACTTGAAAAAAATCAAAATTTCATGAAGATATACCACAATAGAAATGTTAACATATGGGTCTAGAACTTCATTCATAAGCCTCATAAAATTTCTTGGGTGATTAGAGAGACCTAAAATGCAGTACGATAGCCATTCATATAGTCCTTCATTTTTTAGAGGTTTTTTTCCACTCATTACCTTCCCTTATTCTTATTTCTAGCACTATCCACTCTTAAAGTCTACCTTGAAATAATACCATGCACCCCAAGTAAATATAGAAAATTCTCAATTCTAGGCATTTGAAACCTATGCCTTATAGTGGATTTTTTATTGCCCTATAATATCCATGGGAATTCTTTGTTGGAGAAAAAAGTGCATCAACTACACAAAGGCTTATTCTCTTCCTTAGGAAGCCTTTAGAAAACAAATCTTGTATTTTTGTAGCCAATTTCTCATTATTTTGAAGGGTCAACTTGTATGTTTCTTTGATCTGTAGGGTTTCACTAGGGATCATATCAATGCAATTTCTTGCTTCTTTATGTGGTTATATGGTCTCTCATTCATTCCCTACAACTATCACTTTATACTTTTCCAATAATTCTATGATGTGTTTGGATCCTACTTGTCTCTCCTTCCCTTTTTCCTTAGGTGTTTCTACTGATTCCTTTTGTCATCTCATAAATATAGTATACCATGGGGCATGTTCCTCTTTTAGGGTCTTTGTAAAAATCCTTTTATCTAACTAACACCATAATGGTCATAATATGTTTTTCCTTGTCGTCATTAGGGTGGAGGTTCAAATGAAAACTCTCACCATTATTTTCTAGATGTAGTAAAAAATATTCTTTTAATTATTTCTAGCATCCACATCATATTGCAAGGGTCTACCTAGGATAAAATAGCATGCATCCATCTTTGCTACATCACACAAAATCTTGTCCCTATAACCCCCTATGTTAAATTTCACTCATACTTTCTCTCTTATCAATGTATGTTGATACTTACTCAACCAAGAGAATCTATAGGGATTGGGATAATGAATAGTTTGTAGCTTAAATTTATCAACAATTTATTTTGAAGAAAAATTATCATTGGAGCTAGAATCAATTGTTCCTTTATATAAATTTCCATTTACCTTCCATGTGATCCTCAAACAATGAACTTATTTGGGGTGGCTTCATAGTTGTAGGGACTTTTAAGAGTGTCCTCTTTAATATTAGGAATACTCCTTGCCCTATATTTGCTAGCCTTTAAGGGGAATGTACACTTTCAGAATCATCCTCTCGAGTCAGATGAACTCTTGTTTCTCCACCTTAACTACTTGACCTTTCTTCTTGAGGAATTTGAATGACTAATGACCAACTTGATTACATATATAACTTCTCCCTATGAATATGATAGAGTCTCTTTCCCCAAATATTCCTCTTCTATTTAATCTCTTTCCTCTGAAAATTACTTTTTGGCTTGAATATCCTTCTTGGTCCTAATTACTTGACTCACCTTGTATTTTAAGTGTAGTACCTCTTCCTCCAAACCTTCCTTTGCCTATAGAATATCCTCTTCTACCCCTACACTACTGATTTCCTTTCCTCCTTTTTCTTTCCTTAATCTTGAATGCTAATTGGTAGAATTAAATATATACATTTTCAGGGGTTAAAAACACTCACTTCATATTGGACATTATATTTGAGGCCATTCATATACCTTTCTAGATTTCAAGACTCACTCTTAGTTATCCTTCCTCTCAAAGTCAGTTTAAGGAACTCTTTAGTGTAGGCTACCACATCCAAGTCTTTTTGCCTTAGGTTTTGCAACTGTTAATCTCTAAGCCTGAGTTTTCTATTAGTGTCAAAACACTTAGCTATTTATTCTGCAAGGTTGGTAGCTCATCATTGTGACTGATTCATCTAGTAAATGACTAGTACACTAGGAATTATTTGTTTTGTATTACATGCTAAGAAAGTCACACGTTGCAAAGCATCCCAGTTGAGACAGAGCCCATATATAAGTCAAGAACACATAGTTGAGATCAAGAAAGTTGATAAACAATTTTTACTAAGAAAATAGAATGGATCAAGTGTGTAGAAGTTGAGTCATAGTAGGAATGTTAGTTATAACTGAGTGTTAGAAGATTCAAATATTAAGTAAACCATTTTGACATATGTGTGTAATTGCACAAATACTCATGTAAATCATTTTTGGAAGACTTCTATATAAAATTTAATGATTGTAGATATAGTTAAGAAGGATTCTACACATTATTGTAGAAAGTATTGATCCTGAGGAAAGTAGATCAACTAATCAAAAAATAAGAAGAGAAATGAGGAAGGGGATGAATTGTGAATGATTGATTATATGATCCAAAACTTTCAAATATTATCTATTTAACAAGTGTTCTAACCCTAGGATTAGTAAAATGTGGAAAAGGAATGTGTGTGTGTGTGTGTGTGTGTGTGTGTGTGTGTGTGTGTGTGTGAGCAAGAAAGTGAAGGAGAAAACAAGGAAAAAGTAGAGCAAGGAAGGTTAAGTCTGAAAGGAGACCAAATAGAATGACCTAAGAAATGAAGAACAAAATGAAGATATCAGATTGAGGTATTGAAGAGAGGAGATGTGAAATCAACTTTCAAAGAAAATTGAGGATCATGTACTAAATCAGTTCTAACATATTGAGTTAGGGAAAATATCTTAACCAACTAATCCTAATAGAGTTCTTACTTAATTGTGAGTGTAAAATCCTTTAACAAGGTAAGACCTAATAGTCTTAAATCTTTTAATAGTGCAGAATCTCCACCGAGTAGATCATATATTATGATCAACATGTAAGCCTAATAGGTTAACTTTATTGTTGCAACAATGAATATTTATGGGTTTCATCCCCACCCCAATTTTATATTCACATTGAAGTGTTTCTAGGTTACCAAAGAATTTATCTTTTGTGTTAAAAATTTTATGTATGTTATTTTTTTATTTCATTTCAGCAATATAGTTTGATGTGAGATCTAATATATGAGATGAATTAGGTGTGAAATCAGTAATATATTTTTCAAATAAAATTTTGAAGATCCTAATTCACCCCCACCCCCCATGGCCCCCCACCTCTCATCATCTTGTATCCCATTAAATCCTTCCAATAATTGGTATCAGATCCATTTTCTCTTGGAATAAGTCTAATAGCTTGAGAGGATCAGATCTTAGAGATGGAGGAATACAAGATGGGAAAAATAATTGATAGCTACATGATTAAAATCTAGATCATAGTGCAAAAACTTGAAGGATAAAAAGATGAGGTAAGGAAATCCTTAAGGAAAAGGAAAGAGATGGTCATTCAGAAAAATGAGACACTATACAAGGAAATTGATATAGAAGGACTACTTGACAATGAAAAGACTAGTAATGATGATGGAACAATAACAAAACTATTGGAGATCATCACTTTGATTCAAGATAGAAAATGAAATCCAATTAGTAAGACTATGTGAATTGATTGAGAAAAAGAAGAAAGTAGAAGAAGACAAAAGATAAATGGGTAAGTGCAAGAAGTTGGATCTCACTTTTGGGCAAAAAGTGGAAGTGTTTTTCCTATTTTTGAAATTTTTTGTCAATTGATGTCAAAATTTGAGGCATTTAGAGATTGAATGTAAAAAAACTTTAGCAATAAAAATTTTAGTGTTCGGAATCTAGTTTTTGAATATGTAATTTATTTTTGTACCCATATGATAGATTTTGTTTTTGTTATAGATCTTTAAAACTGAATTTTCATAAATCGTTTTAAAGGGAGTTACCTAATACACCTAATATTGATGACAATATTTTTTCTTAATTTTTTATTGAATAATTTATTTATTTATTCATTATTAATTGGCTATAAAGGTCAATTTTAAAACCTCTCGTGTATGGACACCATAATTTGATCAAACTTTCACCTTTTTCAAACATTCTTTTTTTTTAACCTCAAAATAATTGTATGTAGATTGATGACATATAAATTAATTTAAGAAAAACTTTAAAATGAAAAAGTTATCCAAGTTTTAGTGAACTTCAGTATTTTACATTTAGGTACCACCTTTCATTAAAAAATAATGCAAAAATAGTAAATAAAATCATAGCACTATAAAATTTATATTTATGAAAGCAGGACAGTGAGAGCTAATGGGTTTTTGTTTCATGAAAAAATTTGATTGGGAAGACCCTCTAAAAATTATGGCAAGGTGTGAATTTTTCAATTCAATGCCTTGGCCAAATCTTAAGAGGTCAAGGCATAAGCTTGGTCTCACCAAGCCTATCTCAAACCAAAATTCAAGGTGCGCAAAAAAAATCCTGCCCAATGTTGTAAGAAATAGGTACCCGTTATTTGAAATTCAAAAAATAGGTACCTATTTTGAAAATGTCAAATTGGCATACAAAATCCCCATAAAAAAAATAAAATAATTTTTTAAAGAAATGGGTACCCATTTTTTAAAAGTAAAAAATGGGTACCTGTTTTTAAAGAATACAATTTTTTTATGTTTACAAAAATGGGTACCCATTTTTTGAAAATAAAAACTGGGTACCCAATTTTTTAAAAAATGGTTGCCCATTTTTTAAATCCAGGATTAGGTGCCCAAGCCTAGAATGGGTACCCATTTCTAAAGGAGTACAATCTCAATCCATGGACTTTCACAGAATTGAGACCCAACTCCTTGCATCTACCCAAATGACTATACAACTTGTAGAAAGATCATTTGACATGCAAAAAATCACAAATAATCAATTAGATATGACAAATCAGTTGATAATTATAACTCAAGAAACAAATAGAAAGGGCATGGTGATCACAAGTTTAAGGTCATAGAATGAGAAACTAAGACATCAGTTGCGAACTAAAAAGGAACTTCTAGAAAGAATGAACAAACCAAGTGAAGTTGTCAAATATTTTGAAAAACTAATGAGATACCTAGATCACCAAGGGATATTTTTGGGCTAGGATAAATCAAGAATTTTTCATCTACTAAAGAAGGAGAATCATAAAAAAATGGAGAAAAAAGATATGTAAAATCCAAAGGCAAACCTACATATCATCCTTGTGGAAAACATGGACATACACCCAACATTTGCAAAAGTAATAATGGTATGCAAACTTCTAAACCTAAGTTTATTGGTAATTACTTCAATTGCAAGAAATTAGGGCACCAAGCACATGAATGTAGATCAAACAAAAGTGATTCACCAACTAGATCTAGATTTGAAGGACATAGAAGTCATGAATGCAAATCTAAGACAAAGTCTAACTTAACATCAAAGAAATAAATACATGTACCTAAGTAAGGTAACTCTCACAATTAGGATTACAATATATGGTATAATTATCATTATCATGGAGAGTGTGGATACATTCTAGAGAATTGCATTAAGACACATTTAAGAAGGAATTGTAAGAAATGGTTAAATGGAGAACTAGTTCCTTTTAGTTGTCACAAACTTGGACATGTTAGTAGAAACTATAGAACTAGAGCACCTAGACCAAATAATGGAAATGGCATAGGTAAAGAAAAGGTTGAGCAAAAGAAAATATGAAAAGAAATAGTGGAAGCTAGAAGCAGTGGATCAAAAAAAGCTAAGATCACCCAATCTAATGGATGAGGTGATCAAACCAGAGTAAACTAAGTGAAGAAGGTATGTAGGAACTATATATTCAATGATATGTCTTACATTAGTTCCTAACATAAAATGTGCCAAAGTTCATATTTTCATAAGAAAGGATGCATATAGAAAAAATTTATGATGAGAAAAGTAAAAAGAGTCATTTGCAACATAGAGTTCCAAGCATTAGTAATATACTATGTTTTGATATAGCATTGTAGTAAAGATCAAGAATTGACAACTAATGAGTTGATGTATTGACTAAAAATTTTAGTATTGGTCAAGCAAGGTAATGATAACTGAGTGTTTCTAAGGAAGATTGAAGACCGAGACATCTAGAAAACACCTATCAAAGTATGAATACATTTATTACAGACTTAAATGACAATTTAAGGTATTTTATCAAATTTGAGTATTCATTTTTATTCACCAAGTGATTTCAGAGTTTACAAGTGGAAGGTGACTAAGGTGAATTTAGTGATAAAGCAAGTGAATGATACTGAAGCATTGATGAATTTGATAAAGACATTAAGTGTTACTTTTAGTGCTAAGTTAATTATTTTCAATAGTTATCAAAAAAAAAATTTGTACACCCTAGATTGAAATAGCATTTGCAAATTAAATGTTGAGAGAGAGAAACGCTCAAATCGTAAGGAATGACCAATGTCTCCCACCTAATTTCAAAAATAGTGTAAATTTTGAAGTGACTAAAGATGATATTGGTACCTTTTCATCAATTTCACCCAGGGTTTTGACTATTCTGGATGTAAGATCCTATTACATGTGAAAAATAGGAGTAGTTAGATTTCCCTAGTTAAGAGAAGCTTATGAGAAGTTATGCAAAAATAAGTACTAAAAGATAACTACAAGATCATTGCCGAGAAAGAGCTTACTTATGCCCTAGGCTTTCCAAAGGTTTTCAAATTCAAATGGATAAAGATCTTATTGAGTTGTGTACATGATATAAAAGTATGGTTAGAAGGAGGACCAATTAATATTAACAAGGCCATAATATGCCTAGTTATTGGATACCCTACCCTAGATCGATTGAAGATCTTGAGATGTGTAGCACAAAATGAGGTTGAGATATCAACTAAGAAAAAATTGAATGGTCAATGGATGTCAATTGATGGGATTGATGATTCTATGATTGAATTTGCAATGCATGTGATTGCACACAAATTCTTTTCATCTAGTAGATTAAACACTATTTCGTGCATTATAGTGGACTTAGGCTACAAGATTGCCAAAAAGGATCATGCTTATCATCTTTTTGAGCTTCAATTGCACCAAATAATAGAGAATCTAGGAGGAATAAGGAAAGGAAAGAATACATCATGGAAGTTTGGATCTTTGTTAGTTTGTATATTTTTCTATGTATAGAATTGATTTCCTACAGTTGGCATAGTAGCATTGGATAGGAGCTAGCCTACTATGGAATAGATTAATGACTTGAAAAGTTAGTTAGGAGAAATTTTTGAAGCAATTATGGACAACTAGTTTGAGGAATTCAAAAATAAGATGAGAAGAAGAATGAGGATTCCAAAATTGGTTGTAGATAAATGTTTTGATGGGATTTTTGTGTGGTAGATACAAATTTTGTTTATGCATAGGTACTACTACTCTAAGTTTCATGGTTAAGAAAAAGAAGCTGATAATTTTTTATCCCAAAGTAAAAGTTGATCTTAGGAAATGTGTGCATAAGGTATCTACACCTCAGGAGACTCCCTCCAATGAGTGGGTATGAGGTATGTACAAAGATTATAGATATATCTATTTTAGCAGGATTCAGAGATATTCATTATGATTCTTTGAATAGAAATGATCAAGTGAAGCTTGAAAAATCCATGATTGATATGATTATTCAATTTAGATATACACCTTTAGAGCTGGGTGTGGTATCCCAAAAGAATTGTATAAATAGATATATAGAAAATGGAAGTGGGCATTATCCATAGAGAAGAAAATAATAGAAACTACGTAGGCACAAGCAATACCAAACTTAGGGAAGATAGATATGTCTATACCCCTGAAAGATTATGTATAGAAATTCATGACAAGAGATAGGGCATACCAAATTTTGAAGAATAAAGTGCATGAAGTTAAACAAGATAGCATTTGTATATGGAAGGAAGCAATTGGACTGATTATTCCATTGGTAGAAGTAAATGAAGGGAGAGATGCGATAGAATTTGAAGAATAGTATAAGGAGGAAGTTGCTAAAATTATAGAAGAAATCCAAAATTTAGTAGGCAAGTATGAAAAATAAGAGGTTGTCACTATCAAAGATGTTTTTGACTCACTTCCACAAAACCAAAATGTATTAACTAAGGAGGATATATAGAGTATAATTTTAGACACAAAACCCTCTAGAACCAAACCAATTTTGTTATAAATTATAGATTACCCAAGGATTGAAAGTGCAAAGAGTGATAGTTTTGAGGTTACATTAGTTACTATTGATACAAGTGTCAACTAAAAGGAAAAGGCTATAATTGTGTTTCCACAATTCACTTGTATGCCTATATTCTAGAATGAGGAGAAGGTAGAAGAATTTAAGGTAAGAGATTCAACATAAGAGAATGAGAAACCAAAGTAACAAGAAGATATAAAAGATTTTATATAATTGTTGAGTGAAAAACTATCAGAATTATTGACTAGAACACAAGAACATTAGGTGACACCTACTCAAGAGGAGCAATAGTAGGTATCTAGATCAATTAAGAAGGGTAAATAATTGCAAATATCACTATGTAGTGATACAACCCTACGATCTAAGATAGTAAGTCAATTAGAAGAGATGATAGATGAGTCGGTAAGTTTAGATGAGGTAATTACCTTACCTATGTATAACTTAAAAAATATGACATTGGAGAAAATGTAAGAATTACGAACTCTGCTGAGCTACAAGGAAAAGCAAGAACAACTAAGGAAAGAGCACAAAAGGAAATAAGTATTGCATAATTTTAAAGATATTTTTTTTGAACCATTTGGTATCACTACCTTGACTAGTCAACATTCAATTTTGGATCAGTTAATGTATATTATTGACAAAGTTCAAGCAAAGGATATAGAGGCCAATGATAAATTAATGCAATGCTCTTAGAAAATATGAGCACAAAGTTTTGGAAAAAGTCTTTATGAAACTTGTACATAGACAAGTGCAGCTCTCTAATTTAGTCACACAATTAGAGGAAATTTTAAAGATTATTCATTCATTGTACATGAAGCTATGTGATGTCAAGTTCTTCACGTTGGAGAATCAATGTTCTATTAATTTATTACATGTTGACATGAGGGAAAGCACTATTTCATTGGGTAAGAATGAAATTTCAAGCTCATCATCCTATAATAAGTTGACATTTGGTCAACAAATGTTAGCCAAACTAATAGTTGGAGATAGTGAAATGAGTAATAAGTTGATATTAATTCAATTCATGGTATTACTACCTTTAGAGATCATTCAGAAAGAAGTGTCTATAGAACATAGTATATTGAAGAAAGAAACACATTTTTCAAATGTTTAAAGTTTCATCGATCTAGCTTCCAAACTATAAATTCACATTCAAGCTTTGGAAAGAATATAGGAATAATGAAATAAAGGCTTATAAGAAATTATGGCAAGCCACAAATCCATTTTTGATAAGTATAAGTTAACCCTAGTAGCCCTAAGCCTTAAGTGAAAAAAATAAGGGGGAAACATAATAAAACGGAAAAGTATTATAAGGGGAAAATATATCAAAATGAAGAAAAAAATTAGATGACACATCATGAAAAACTTTAGAGAAAATTTAGATTGATGAAAAAATTATAGTCTCAGGGAGATTATTATGTTGGAATTATTTAAAATAACTAAGATGGCGGGGTGAATTAGTTATCCAAGGTCTAGATGTACAAATAAAACTTTTCAGAACTTAGTGAACCCATATCCTTGAAACATATTCATTGTGCATGCATCCATAATAGATCATACAACTCTTAAACTCATAGGTTGTTGTTAAATCAACTTTGTAGAAATGTAAGCATGAAACATAAAGATTCACCAACACATTTGACACAATGATTTATGTGGAAACCCAATTTGGGAAAAACCACCAGTAACATGCTACTAATTCTCACTCTTCTAAAGTGATGCCCTGTGAAAGGCCAACCCTATTAAAGGTTACAATGCACATTGTTAAACGTGATCCGGTTAAAAGATTTCAATCCCCCTATTAGGAGTGCACCTTGTTAGAGGAATTTTGATCATTTACTTGGAATGTCACCCAATTAAAGGATTTACAAATGATTTTTAAGTCAACCTTAATCCAAAGGATTTACCTAAACTGATACAATTATTAGAGAATAGCAGTAAGGCATGATTTGATAACAAAATACAACTCACTTTTTAGATTATAGATCTATGTTTAGTTCTCCATTCTTCTTGGCTTCATTCTCTTCATCTTTGATAGCTTTTTCACCCTTCAAGCATTCATTCTCTCAAGTCTTCTTACATTGCATGCCAATTCAGTCTCTATAGTTTAGCCATCATATAAAAAAATAAGGCTAGACTCTTCATCTTTCTTTTGTTCTCCCTTATGCCAACTATTGTTTCATTCCTCGTATTCCCTTATAAAGAGAATTTAGATCTTTTTTCATTCATCCTCCATCATTCATTTTAGGGTTAGGTAGGATTAGGTAGGATTCAATGAGTCTACCCTCCTTTTCATTTTAGTCCCTCTAGAAACTTCCTTTGGAATTCACTTTGAATTCATGGCAAAATAGTTTACCATAAATTTTGTGCCACCAACTAATCATAGTTCAATTCCACATGCTTCACAAAATTCAAGTAAAGAAAATAGTCAGCTCAGATTTGTCAAATCTTTGATTTAACACAACTACTAGCACTTGCATCGAAATGTTGTCACTCTACGTTCATACTATTTTTCAATTCATTATCCACTAGATAACTTGACATCTTCTAAAGTTTACTAGTCCTTGGCATCAACTAAACTTTACTTGGCTTGCACTATATCACTCGGCATACACTAAAATTTGATTTTTCTCAGCTCCAATTGATTTTTTGCTTGGCTTGTACTAACTTTTCTCGGAACCTACTATCCACTGAATCAAGATTTGCAAACTCAATTATTCTTTATTGTTCTTCGAGACATTGTAAGGGCATCCAAGCTTTGGGTAAGTGCACCAAGTTGTGCGCATGCACTATCGCTTGGGTATACCGAGCCATAATGTGTACGTGCTTTAGTGTGTATGTGCTATAACACGTATAACGCATTTTTAAAAAACCCAAATTATTATAAATGGGCTACAAACCCATATCCCATTCATTTTATCTTCTTTTTCCAACTTCCCCTCCTCATAGCATGTATGCGATTTCAACAAATTGAAGGTTTTCACCACCAGCCTTGTCAATATGCCTCCTCACCAAAAAAGTTTGAGATCATAAGAATTTCGTATGTTGTCTAACCTTATTTTTACATTGTTTTATATGTTTTTTGTGTTGCTTTTTAGTTTTTTTCAATTTTTCTTTAAATTTATTTATTTATTTATATTTCAATTGATTTCTTATCAAGAAATGTGAATAGAGAATCGGTAAATCCCCAAGAAGATCAAAACCAAAACCCTCAAAAAGATCCAAACCAAAACTCCCCACAACAAGAACAACAAATTTTGCAACCTACACCAATTGGAAGACCCCATCCTAGCACACAAGAAAACATAATAAATGAAATAGAAAGAGGCAAAAATGAATTAGAAGCACTCATTGGTAGGTTGAAAGCTTGTGGACAAACCAATCCAATGAGGGCTCAATTGGCATCCTCCCTTGAGTCCATTAAGATCCACATAGCTTTTGTTAGTGGTCAGTTAGATATTTGGCAAGTTAAGAGGGATGAACAAAAAAGATATTTTGCAAATAAATTATCATATCAAGATGTTAAAAGAAAAGATATACCAAAAGGGAGGATTTGTGCATTATTTAGAAATCCTAGTGAACAAGGTACTATTAGAGACACAACTAAATGGTTCCCCATCCATTGGTGCATACACAATGGTATTAGAAATAATTTTTCAGATACATGGTAGATGGTTTTTTATGCCCCTCCTTGCAATAATCACAAGGTCCCAATGTATTTCTTAAGAAAATTGTATTGTGAGTTTGTCCTTAGGGAGATCCCCAATTATGTTGATATATTAAACTATTAGGGTAGAGCTAGGTGGTCATCATTTGAGAGGCTTGGGGCACATCGTGACCCTAATGTAGTTAGGGTAGCTATGGTTAAGCCATAGGGTGAGCATGTGACTATTCCTTCAGCTGTGAAGGAACATGTAGAGGTCAGCACTCTAGGGACTATTAGTGCTTTGATGTAAACTCTCATTCATTGTACAAGTCCATTAGTTGAGGAAGATCCTTCTACACATCATAGTCACATGTGCACATCATGCATATCCTTATGCACATTTGATAGTCATGCTAGAGATGGTGCAGATGATGGGCTAGTGATTTATCAATTCCTGAATGAAACATTTGGCATTGACACATAGGTAAATTACAATTATAATAAACTAATTTGATCACATTTAATATATATAGTGAATGACTAATTAATTAGCATGTATTGATATTGTTCAAAATTCAGGGTCAAATTGTTGGCGGTCCTAATTTAGCAATCCCTCAACTCCATTTTTCATCTCGTCAATGAGTCTAGAGGTATGTATCAATTTAATCATTTAAAATAATACATATATTTATTAAGTAATCATATGAAGGATTGACAAAAAAATTATGCATGTGCATCAGTTCTCTACAAGACCGTCGACATTCACTACAGACTCAGAGCCTAGATGTGATATGAGCTTTGTAGAGGTACATTTGTTTCATGTTAATTTAATTCATTTGATTATATTTGTTTCATGTTTCATGTTACACATAACGTGTATTGTATGACATGCAGCTCTTGACATTTGAGATTCCTCCTCATCTTCAATAGTTTGTTGATCATGGAGTGGTTGCAACTATGGCTAGTTCATAGCCGTTGACTGAGGTATGAAAAAAATTCTTGGGTTTAGTTGTTGTTTATAATAGTTAGTATCAAAATTTATAATGTTATTTATAAGTGATTATATTAATTGAATTTTTGTAGGGTCTTGTTACACTCGATCATCCACAAACCTTTGAGGTGGACTTGCAAAGTGACTATATGATGGTGGTAAGAAAATAATTAATTTCATGTGTACATATATTTGATTTCAATGTATAATAATTATTGATTCATGTCTACTTTATTTGTATCAGCTTGAGTTAGAGAAGAGCCTCAACAAGAGGATGAGCGAATGTGTGAGGAAGACCCCATCATCACCATCATCTCCCTCCACACAATGACCAAAGACCTCTAGAGATTTGTTTCCTTAGCCTCATCGGAAGGAGAAGATATAGTTGATAGACATACATGTATAGGCATCAGTGGACATATATGTTGGATTTTATGTTAGTGGACATATTCGATATACATTTGATGTATATATCACATTTTATATTTGATGTATGACATTTATTTGATGCATGAAATTATTAAACTTATGACATTATTGGTTATCATAATATATTATATGTTCCTTCATGTATGACACCTCTAGTACTTGTACCCACATACCCAAGTACCGGGTACACGTATCCCAAAGTATCCGGTACTCAGTGGAGAGCATCACAGCTAAGGACCTTGATTGAGATTTCAAATTTTTTTTTAAATTTTTTTTTTGTGTATTAGCTCGTTGTTTATCAAGCTTAATTCAACACCTAATCAATTTCAAACTTTGATAGAATATTGATTAACAATGAACTTTATCATTGTTTAAGCATAATTTTATCATTTTAAATATGTCATCGTCATATGATTTATGATCTTGTTCATGTTTAAAGTTTTCCTTCTCTATTATTTGTTTATAAAGCTTAATTCAATACCTAATCAGTTTGAAACTTTGATACAATATTGATCAACAATCAACTTTATCAATGTTAAAGCTAGAAATTTATCATTTGCAATATGTCATTGTCATATGATTTATGATCTTCTTGCTCATGTTTAAACCACCCTTCTATGTTATGCATCTAAACATTTATCATAAATTATTATTACAAACATATAACAAATCTGAAACTAAAAATAATACATTACATTTGCAAACTTTATTGCTATTCTTGATTTGAAAAATCATTGTCATGACTCATAAATTCAGGTTTTCTATAAATATAAAAGTATAATTAAAAATAAAGTTTGACATAACCAACTACCCCCATCCCCTATTATAAAAAATAGCTATAGCCATACCCGTACCCATACCCATACCCGTACCCTAAGTACGTGAAGTACCCCCGTCCCCATGCAACCTTGTATATTATATGTAGATCTTGGTGTTTTTTGTACACCTATGTGTTCTATAGGATCTCTTGCTACTTAGAACATCCCTTGACCTTGCCCAGCCTCCTCACTAGGTTAATTGATCCAAACTTGTATCATCACTCCCTTACTCTTCTAGGAACAGTATCGCTCCAAAGGTTTTATAGGTCTACTAGGGTACCATAGCACTCCCCAATCCAAAAAAGGTTTCCATGATTTCCTAAGGTGTTATTGGAATACTTGTACTATGATTGAATGGATAACGACAATGGGTTTGTACCTGATTTCAAGATTTCTTCACAAAAGGGCTACAAGGAGAGCCCCTAATTAGGCCTCCACCTAGCTTTCTAGGGCCAATAGGTCCTTCATGTTAGAGTTTCAACACCTCTTTCCTTAAGTAAAATTGATACATAGGACCTGTGCTCAAGGAATTTTAGGGTCTCAGGGTGCATACAAGCTGTACAACAAAAATAGCAAAATTGAGGGTTTGGTAGGGTTTTCTTGGTTGTCTATTGTCCCCACATTTAAGACACCTTCCACACTTCATCAAGACTCCTCCTCCACATGTTAGAACCTTTTCATACCCCTCTTAATTCCATCTGAAGGGAAAGTCTTCATTCTTCAAGGTTTTCTCTCAAGAGCTCTTTCTTTGCTGATAGTCCCTAGTCGAGCATTGCCTTGCTCACCTAGGGCCTGGTCAAAGAATTCTTTGCATTCAATTTTAGGGCCCTTTCTTGAATAATATAATATATTAGGTTCTATAGCCTTGAAATCTAGAAGAACATGAAATTTCCACAGTGGAGACAAGACTTACAACCCTTTCATGATAAACAACTCCAAAATTGGTTGCAGATAGGTATCTTTGAAGAAATTTACAAAACATTTCAAAACATGGTCACGAACTATAACTAATGCATGGTGAATATAGAGGCTATAAGTATCTAATGTTTTTTTATATCTATTTCTTGACCTCATTCAATCCATATCTCTTGGCTTGAGGCTCTACTTCCATAGCATTAATATCCTTAAAAGTGTATTATGCCAGTGCTTTAAGATAATCGGATCTATGTCCCATGTTCATCCATGATAAACTACTTTCCTAAACCTTTTTGTTCTTTAACTTCTTAAATTTTACACTTTGTCTACTATACAAATCATCTTTCACATCACCAACAAGACAACCATGAACTTCATTATTTTGACATCTTCTGGAATCCCATTTCTCATTTAGGGTGTGAATTTTGGAGAACCTATTGTCATCTTCTTTAACACTACTATTGCCATAATGCTATAACTATCACATTCTCCAAAGGGAAAACCTCACTATTTCAATGTCTTATCCTTAATGCTATGACAATTGTACAACTTTGGACCTCTAGAGTTGTTAGGTTCTTATTCATTAGATCACCATTCGTCATAACAATATAATAATAGTGTAGCCTCGAAATCATCATATATCACTAGTGCACTGACATGTATGCAAAAATATTTGAAAGCCTTTGTTGAATTCTCAGTTCATGCTAGGTGAAACTTGTAAATTTATTCTAATAGAGTTCAAATTGAAAAAATAGGAGTAGATAATAAATTTCCTCAAACTACCAACCTACCACCAGCTAAAAGACATTTGGAGATCCTCTTCATAGCTTTAGAACTGTGATTGTTCCTTCGTCGTTATCCCTTTATGAACTAACTCACAACTTTACAACTCATTGTAGTATTTGATTGTGAATCATCTTGCACGTATATAACTAGGTGTTTTATTAAAATATCCTTGAAACATTTTAATTTATTACTCCTACTATAAATAGTACTAAATGTCATCTATTATATTACACATGATTACTAGATTTATTAAGATTTTTGTCTCACTATGTCTTATTATTTTTAAAATTTACTATCATATGATCTATTAAATTAGTTCTTATATACCTCTACCATAAAGGTTCTCCATGCTTTTTACCATATGACTATAATCTATGTGATATAGTAGTAAACTAGCTTTTAATAGGTTTTTCATTATACTTTAATCAATCATTGATCTCAATTGGACACCTCTATTCCATTTGCACATAACTACTACATAGGCTTCTCACATGTACATTTCAACTTGTTTGGACTGAGCATTATTCTTGTGCTTAGTCAAAAGAAAAGTTAGAATGATTTTAAAGATTTTTATGATCATACTTTTCCACTTGACATTCTTTTACTTATTCCATCTACATAGGAAACGATTCCACTTTCTTTAACCCTAACATAAAGCCCTAGAAATAAACATGAATATTAAGTTTAATACCATGTCAATGTTTTCTTGGAAATTAGCATTTTGATAAAGACTTAAGAGTTTTTTTAGAGATAGAGAGTTACACTACTACAAAGGTTTAAAAAGTTTTTCATCACACTCACTATTATTGCCTTGAATATTTTCCTTTGATCCCATTCCTTTGTAATGCCTTTACCTTATGCATTGATTATCATTAATGATGTTGTGACAATTATAGTAGCCTTTTATTTGAAACCCTTCATGAATATCATCTCCTTTAGTCTTTGACGTACATCCCAACCAATCATTACTTGGAATGTAACACTTTCCATAGTCTTTCTTAGGGATATTTCAGTTTGGCATGCCCAAGAACATTTGAGCACTCAACAAGACAAGAAGAGGTTCGGGCTAGTGTTTGCCTAGCTAGCTAGAGCTAATAGAATAGATAGTTTGATCCCGTGATGAAAGGTGAGAGAGATTTGGTAGTTGGCAACTTTGTACTGGCCAACACTACAAGTTTTAGCATCACTCAAGATGGCATTACAAAATCAAAATAGAGTAAGATCTCCAAAAAGAGAGAGAGCTTATAGTAGGTCTCTGCAACATAGTCTTATAGGAACTAGAATCACATCTATACCTCACATGAGCTCTGAGATATGCCCCATCAAAGATCACTACCCTATGGAATTTAGTGACCCTTAGGGATGTTTCAGTTTGGTATGCCCAAGAATGTTCGAGCACTCAAAGGGATAGGACAAGGTTGGGGATAGGGTTTACCTGGCCACCCAGATCTAACAAAATAGATAGTTCAATCCCATGATGAAAGGTGAGAGATATTTGGCAGTTGGCAGCTTTGTACTAGCCAAGACTACAAGTTTTAGCATCAACTGAGATGGTGTCACAAAATTAAAATAGAGTAAGATCTCCAAAAAGAGAGAGAGGTTATTGTAGGTCTCCACAATATGATCTTATATAAAATATAATTTCATCCATACCTTGCACGAGCTCTGAGATATACCCTATCAAAGATCGTTGCCCTATGGCATTTAGTGACCCTTATGAATGTTTTGGTTCGGCGTGCCTAAGAATGTTTGAGCACTCAATAGGATGGGATAAGGTTGGGGATAGAGTTTACTTAGCCATCTATAGCTAATGAAATAGACAATTCAATTCCATGATGAAAGGTGAGAGAGATTTGGCAGTTGCCAACTTTGTACTGGCCAACACTACAAGTTTTAGGATCACCCAAGATGGCATCATAAAATTGAAACAAAGTAAGATATCAAAAATGTGAGAGAGGTTATTGTAGGTCTCCATAATATAGTCCTATAAAAGATAGAATTGTAGCCATACCTCACACAAGCTCTAAGATATGCCTTGTCAAAGATCACTACCCTATGGTATTTAGTGACCCTTAGGGACATTTTGGTTCAGCATGCCCCAAAATGTTTGAGTGCTCAATGGGATGGGACAAGCTTGGGGATAAGGTTTACCTAGCCACCCAAAGCTAATAGAATAGACAGTTTGATCCTACGATGAAAGGTGAGAGAGATTTGGTAGTTGGCAACTTTGTACTGGCCAACACTACAAGTATCAACATCACCCAAGATAGCATCACAAAATCAAAATGAAGTAAGATTTCCAAAAACTAAGAAAGGTTATTGTAGGTGTCTACAACATGGTCCTATAAGAACTAGAATCACATCTATACCTTGCACAAGCTTCGAGATACACCCCATCAAAGATCATTACCCTATGGAATTTAGTGACACTTAGGGATGTTTCAATTTGGCATGCTTGAGAATGTTTGATCACTCAAAAAGATAGCATGAGATTGGGGATAGGGTTTACCTAGCCACTCAAATCTAACTAAATAGATAGTTTGATCCCACGATGAAAGGTGAGAGAGATTTGGCAATTGAAAACTTTGTATTGGCCAACACTACAAGTTTTAGCATCACTTGAGATGGCATTGCAAATTCAAAATAGAGTAAGATCTCAAAAAAAAGAGAGAGGTTATTTTAGGTCTCTGCAACATGGTTCTATAGGAACTAGAATTGTATCCATACCTCACATGAGCTTCGAGATATGCCGCATCAAAGATTGCTGCCCTATGGCATTTAGTCACCCTTAGAGGTATTTTCGTTCAACATGCCCAAGAATTTTTGATCACTCAATGAGATGGGACAAGCTTGGGGATATGGTTTACCCAACCACCCAAAGCTAATAGAATAGATAGTTTTATCCCATAATGAAAAGTGAGAGAGATTTGGTAGTTGGCAACTTTGTACTAGCCAACACTACAAGTTTTAGCATCACCCAAGATGGCTTCACAAAATCAAAATGTAGTAAGATCTCCAAAAAGTGAGAGAGCTTATTGTAGGTCTCTACAACATGGTCCTATAGAAACTAGAATCACATCCATACCTCACATGAGCTTTGAGATATGACCGATCAAAGATTGTTGCCCTATCGCATTTAGTAACCCTTAGGGACATTTCAATTTGGCATGCCTAAGAATGTTCAAGTGCTCAAAGGGATGAGATCAGTTTGGGGCTAGGGTTTACCCAGCCACCCACAGCTAACAGAATAGATAGTTTGATCCCACAACCCTTTTCCCACTAAGTTGCAAATTTGAACAACTTCGCACAAAAAGTGCAATTTTTACATTTTTCACTTGATTCCACTTCTATGAATTGGTTAAGGTTTGGCAACACTAAAATAACTTATTTCCAAATGTTCAACCCTTTGGCAATTTCCAAACTCCTACAAAGTTGTCAGCATTTTTACAATTTTGCTTTGACAACTTTTGCAATTTTTTGCAATTTTTGACATCTTAACTCCTAGACATATAAAACTTAACCTAATGCCCCTAAGGACCTTTATAACCTTCTAAGAAACATACAAATTCTTTTTTCCTTGAAAAAACACCTATATTACTCATTTTTTACAGTTGGTTCAATTTTGTACTCTGCCTTATAATGGCACCTAGAGTCCAATTGACCTTACATTTTTGGTCTTATTACATAATTTTGCAACCTTGTACCTAATTCACAACTATGATGACACCTATCTATTTTCCTTGGTGCCCTGCACCAATGATCATCCAACTGGACAAGTTTGGAGTGCTTGGGTGCATGAAAATGCATTAAATTTTAGTACAAGGCACCAAGGAAAATTGGTAGAGATCCTAGTTGGAAATTAGGTACAAGATTGCAAAATTTTGTAATAAGACCCAAGATGTAAGGTCAATTGCACTTTAGGTGTCATTTATAAACCTAAGTGTAAAATTCAACCAAGGGGTCAAAAATGTAAAAAATAGTTGATTTTCAAGGAAAAAGGGATTTTCATGTTTCCTAGATGATTTTACAAGTCCTTAGAATCATTTGGTAAAGTTTCAAGTGTTTAAGAGGTCAAATGTGAAAAATTGCATAAAATTGCAAAAGTTGTCAAGCAAAATTGCAAAAATGCTGACAACTTTGCAATTTTGTTGCTTAAACATGTAAAAGTTGCAACCACCATTTGAAATATGGTTATAAACATTGGGATGGACATATATATGTATGAGATGACTATACAAACCTAAAGTTGTGTTGGATGTATGGATTTGAAGTGTTTTGGAACAATAAAACCTAATTTTTCTGCCATTTTTCCTAAGTTTATCTTTTGTATAGACATGTACAAATTGTAACATGTGAAAGAGTTATATGGTTGGATAGATATTTTAATCACCTTTCATCTACATTTAGTTTCAGGTTTTTATCTATTCATTTGTGCAAGTTATTGTTGTTTTACTAAGGGATGCTTGGTTAGTGTTGTAACATGACTAGTTTGCATTCATGGACCTCTAACTCGCAACCCAACAGTGGGAGCAAGCTGATTTTTGGTGGGAATAAATTGAGAGGAGTATTTTCACATATGGTAGAGTTTCAAAGGCATAAAATGTGGTTTTCTATTTTTTTTTGCAGGCCCTAGGCTGAATATTACCATGTATTCAACCCTATTTTAAAGAAGAAGTGGTCTAAAACTCCCAAACTTGTCGTTGTCACCTAGGGGAAAGGTGGAGTTGTTTCTTGGCATGGTGAGGAAGAGTCCCAAGTGTCTTTATTGATTCTATGAACCCATCTCTTGGCACTTTCTTTGGAAAGCCAGCCTAATTAGGCTTATTAGGACTGTGAACCTAGTTGGTGTTTGGGTATGCTAGAGTAGGATTAGCCTGTAAGACTTTGGGATATTCAAGAGTCTAGAAAAGGGTATCTAGAAATGTATTTTTTTTGACACTTTTTTTGGAGAGTTTTAGAGTTAACCCTTGAAAACTAGAAATAGACCTATTAGGATTCCTAGGCCTAGATTTGGGAATTAGGTCTATAGGTGATGTTTGAACCTTCAAAGTGGATGAATCCTAGTGGGATAGGTTTGAGTATGAAAAAAAAAGTCTTTTTTTGAACTCTTGAAAGCATTATCTCTAATTTTCTCTATTTCGCCTAGTTGAGGGCTAGTGTCCCTAAAGCCTAATTGAGACCCACGTTTGTTCTGAACCCTAGGGAGAGGGTAAGATCTTGGAGAAGTGGAGTCCAATTGGAAAGACAAAGATCAGCATTAGGAAGAGGTTGGTAACTTTTCTTGGCATCTTGTAGTGGGTTGGTTGCTACTAGGCACTACAAGAGGTGGTGGTAGGTTGTGGCTATAGACTCTGCATCAAATTTGATGCCATAGGTATAGCAATGGGAAATATACCTAAAGGAGGCCATGGTTTTATGTAAAATATTCAAATTAATCATCATAAACATGGTGTATGATCAACTAATAGGTCTTGGAAGTAATTTCTTGGTCAGATTTGAAGAGGCCCTAATTTTTTTCCTTATTTGGTGAGGGTTTCATAAAAAGGACATATAGAGAGTTGATGGGTTCAATCCAATTAAAGAATCCTCACTTTAGGATCATATTAAGATACTTTATTAAGTTTTATGGTTGGGGGACAATTATTCCATATAGTTCCTTTGTAAATGGAAGGGTTTTTATATGGTTAAAAAGTGGCCCATAGTGTAACAACAAAGACTTGGTCCAAAATAATCATACCTTATCTTTTGATATGTTATAGAGAAGTGAAATAGGTATCCTAATCTTCAATTTATTTTCTTGATGTTATGGAAAAATGTGAGGAAAAATGCAAGAGGACAACATTTTATGCATTTTTTCTCTTTTTACATCATCACTATGGAAAAGTGGAAATATTGCTAACTTAGTTTTAAAATCAAGTCTATTCTAGTTATCCTATTAAATTATTGTATCTTCTTTCATGCTAGTTACAACTAGATATAAGATTCACCAAGGAAAGTGACCTAAGTCTATATGAAAGAAGCATGGCAATTTTCTAAAGGATTTACCAATTAAATTTCTAGACATTGTTCGAAAATGGACAAAGAGGGAAGATCCAATTGTAAATTTTTTTTCAAATCAATAAAATATACCTATTTCAGTGCAATTTATTGACATTTTACAAGTATAGTATAGAAGAATAAGAGGTGGATGATGACCTTTCTGATCTGAAAGTTGATGCTAAGTGTTTGAAGGCTTTTGATAGTGGTTTGAAGTTTTTATATGCATAATACAAAAATTCAATCATAAACATCCAAATACTACTATTCAGTTGATAATGATTTAGTATTTATGCACTCATATGGAAATCAAAGGTCATGATTTAGTCTTGAAAAAATTCATTTCTCTTCAAATCTCTTACTTTTAGCCAAGCTTGTTGAAATGCCTCTCACTAGAATCTAGATCATCTACATGCTCTTAAATCTTGACTACCAAGACCAAGGCAACTCTCCTATTGGAATCCATAATCTTAGTTTTCCCTCTTCTTTCAAGTTGATTTCAACTTGTGAGAAAAAATATTATTTTAGCAACATCTTCAAATTAACTAACATACTACCTAGTTGTAAAGAGAATTTGTCCAACAAATTACTAGCAATTAAAGACCAAAATCTAAATCTTAACAAATGATAGTGAACATATACCCATTTCATAACAATAGTACAACTTAAATGAAAATAATGTCTCAGAAAAACTTCTTTGTCTAACTACAAGGTTTGGTTATATCTCTCTCCACGACTCAATATTCATGTAGTGTGAGAGTAGGATGGACTAATGGTCATATATTCTTATCATCAAGTATGTGCTTAAAAATTCTCCACCACATGAAATGAAATGCTAAGATTAGAAATAGAATTTGAGTTAACCACTTTAATACTTGTGTGATATTTCCTTATATTCTAATTTCCCTTCTTAGATCTTCAATTTTACACCGCTTTAGGCTTGAATTTATGATTTTTAAAGTCTTGAATTTTGTCCAAAATCTAATTTTCATTTATTCTTATCTAAAAATACCTTCAAACTCCTCAAAACTTCAAATGCCAAATGTGAAATTCATTGACTATAATCATGTCTACTCTTCTCTTTGACTATTTTATAGTTGGTTGTAATGAGATCTTTAAAAATAGTTGTATACAAGGTTTGATGAATAAATGCCACAAATTCTTCTCAACTTTGCACCATCCTGCACCTTGGCAACTTTGCACCATCCTACACCTTGGCAATCAAAGACATCCATCAACCTAATATTTTTGTTTAAATTCCATGTCTTCAACAAGAATTTTTGGTGTAGGGCATTCTGACCATCTCCCATGGAATCTCAAATCTTATTAAGTATGGTTTGAGTCTTGAAAGATTATTAATTAGTTGTTTCATATCATATTATTAGGTGTTCAAATTAAGGTCATGTTGACCAATTTCATCTTTTAAGCATTATGAGTCATAGTGAATAAAAAGTGGAAAAATGCCATGCAAAGGCATAAATAGAATATATGATAGTATTAAGGTGTTATAAGATGATGATAAACCTTTTAAGGTACCTAGGAAAGTATATTAGAACTTAAAATGCAAAATATACAAAAGGTGTAAAATTGCTAAAAAGTGCAATCAGCAAATTGTGTAAAATTGAGAAAGTGTAGAAGATGAATAGTCATTCATATTGTTAGAACTTTTTGGGAAGGTAAAGAGTCATTTTATGGTATAAATAAATTTAATCTCATATCAAGAGATATATAGAGTGAAGGGGAGAATTTGTGGAGAAGAGAAACAAAGTGTTTTGTATATAGTTGTGAAATGGAAATCAGTATTTTGGTGTAATATTGCTGCTATATTGGCATTTAGATTACAATGCTTCTATCCTCTCTTAGGAATTCATGGTTATGATGATCTTTAAATATTTCTATTTATGGTGAAGAGAGTAATACTTCTATGGTTGATATAATATTTCTATGTTATCATTAAATATTATTACCAGGAATACATTACTTGCTGTTTGGACAGTAAATTCTGTAATTTTTCAGAATATGGTGTGATGATGATTGCATATTCTCATTCGTGGAGATAGTCGAAGGTATTAATAGTTCCCATGGTTGTTCTAGTTTGTCTTCTTACTAAGTTAACACCTTAACTTGTTCCTTGTAAGGGAGATGCCCATAAATCAGCAAGTTACTTGTTGATGCATACATTAACAGTGAATCAGCAATTTGAAAATAAAGAAAATGTGGCAAAAGTTGGTGTGTGGTCTGCATGCTTGTTGGGAGATTTCTTTTGTTCATAAGACACTAAAGAAGCATTTGAAAGAGAAGGAAATGTATGATATTAGAGCTTAGAAGCCAACCATAGTAATCAGCAATAAAATTCTCATCAATATAAGGGTTTGATAGTTTAAAGATCTCCTCAATAATTGGGAGCCGAACATCAGCAATTTTGAAGAATTTAATGAGGTAATGAATTATATAAGTTCATTTGGTAGAGTTTATTGAGGTTGTTAAGAGTCATAGTATGAGTGAGGATTGTATGCCTAATAGCATAGGCCTAAGTCTTTGAATTATAAGATTGAATAAGCAAGTCAAAATCTCAGATTTTGGAATTGAAAAAGAAAAAGTGCAGTAAAAGGTATTGAATCTACTTTTAGTATTGTTAGATGATTTAAGGGATTTGATTTTTAACCTACATTCCAAGGTAGGCTATGAGATAGAGTAGTTTTTATTGGTGTTTTGAAGTCTCTAAGGTGTCTAGAACCTTATGAATAGTGAAGGTACTGCATTGATAGTGACTTAATTCCTTTGGAAGCTTATAGGGAGATGGTGTTGATAAAGATCTTGGAGGTGAAAGGTGATTGAGGTGTTCTATGGTGAGGTGTAAGGGGGTTGTTGTGTGATTTTGTGAAGGTGTAGATAGAGAGAACTAGAATAGGTGAAAGTGGCACAAGGAATAGGTCATTCACCTTGTCTCTAACCTTAGAGAATTGAAAGGGATAGCATATGTTATGCTTAGGTAGGCTTGGAAGAAGCCTAGCCTAGTTTGAGAGATTTTTTGTTAAGAAACAAGTATCATCACAACCATCCTTGCATCAATTTCCCATATCTAGCTAGATCCTCAAAGATATAATCACAAATAAGCATTTTAGGTAATTGTGCACATATCATAGCTCCATCAACAAAAACAAGTTTTTTCAAGAGGTCAAAATTGTGAATATTAAGTTTTACATGAACATAAATTGCACAACCACCATGTCCTATACCTAAAGCCTAAACATTGATCAACCACCTATGATTATCCTTAAGGGTGTGGATTCTTCCACACAATCACAACCTTGCAATCTTGAGACTAAGAGAAAACAAACATAACATCATATGGTCATCCTTAAAGGATTTGACTCCCAAACCCATACATATGCTAAAAACTTGAATCTTGTGACTCAGAGTGAACCAAAGATCATACACTTTGGTCATAACACTTAGAAATAGACATCATCTATAACATTTATAAGATGGGTTTTATAAGTTTATCATTTGGATATAAAGTTGTTTTAGAGTTTATCTAAAATAATTACATATGACAAAACAAATCAAAGATAAAAGCATGTTAGTCATAATATCATTATTCGTAACAATGTTTCAAATGCAAAGAATTATTTGTTTGAGCTTCTAGCAATGATCAAGTGGCTTACTGAATGGCTTAATGAGTCTTGGAAACTTCTCCCATTGTATCCTTGCTTTTGCCAGTTTGAAGTTTCTAGTTACATGCACACAATTATGACTTTACATCACAAAGCATTCACATTCTAACAATTTTCATGTTCTTTCATTTCATTTTGATCTAAACAAAAAAATTGAAACTTTCACTTATTCAAATGACTAATGTAAAAATGGGTCCTATTAAAGAATGTAATATAAATTCAAATAATGTATCTAGATTCTAAACAAATCAAAACATATAATTTGTGATTTAAACTTATCTCATCACTTACACATAATAAAAATACCCACCTTGTCATGTGGACAATCTTGGGGGAGAGGTTGGAACATTGTATTTGGATCCAATTGATCACTCTTTCTCTCTTTCCCTCTCTCCCTATTCAATCTAATGAACCAATTGGATCTGCTCTACATTTTAATGTCTCAAGTATTGCCTCGTGGTCTGACTCACAAACTTTATAAAGAATCTTATGATGTGGTTTTCTACCATATTTTATCAAGTGGACATTTGATGTAACAACAAGGTTTGAATAATGAAGAATCTTCATCTCTTTTTGTCAATCCTTGAATAACCACAAGTTAGGGTTCTTCATAGAATATCATCTAAGCCATGTGTTAGTTACAACCACCGCACTAATATGGTACTCTAAATCTTCACCATCTATAACTGAGTGATCCAATTTTTGTTTGGCTTGGACACAATGATAAAAATAATAATATGTCCCTTTTTCATTTTTTTCAGGTGGAATAAAAAAAAAAAAAGGCCTACTACGACAAATGTACAAAATGTAGTCATTAATTCAAAAAATAATTAGGCAAAAGTTATAAAGTTACATGTTGAAATTACAAAGATATATAAATATATATATTACCAAGTTGCACTAGATTA
This sequence comes from Cupressus sempervirens, assembly GCA_028749045.1. Lineage (NCBI taxonomy): Eukaryota > Viridiplantae > Streptophyta > Pinopsida > Cupressales > Cupressaceae > Cupressus > Cupressus sempervirens. Next base: position 961,787,039 of record CM053787.1, on the reverse strand, counting down.
GACAAGTGGTCAAAGTCAATAGACAAATCCATCTCTATCATTTCCAGTGCTTGTGGGGGATGATAGGTGTCAATTGTGTCCAAAACCCATATATCCCATTTGTCCACCCATTTAGTTGACTCACAATCATCCCAATTTTCTTCTGGACACGATGGATAATAGCATGCACTTCTTTGTGTGTGGATACTCCATGAACCTACATCAAAGCTTCTAAAAGAGTGCAACAATCCTCATATGGTGCAATGTTAGTATTATCTATCATCTAAAAAAATATACGAACTGTAGACTCATCTTCCTTACCTGGACCTATTGTAGTGTTACACCACTGGATGATAGATTTTGCATCTCTCAATATTGCTCCATTTTTGTACTTTAGTTCTTCATGAGCTAAGGTTCTTTTGATGTATGAGCCTACATCATTGTGCTCTCCCTTTCCATGAACAACCTCTGTGAAATTCTAGATATATTGAATTCTTCACAACCTATGCATCCTACTCAACCAATAGAACATCTGTGCATTCTTGAATTGAGATGTGTAATTGTCTAACCAAATAATGTGCTAACAATATGTTATGCTCATATTAGCCAAATCTCCATAAAATAGTTGAAAACAACCATGTACAAACTCTGTAGAATGTGATCAATCATTGTTGATGTAAAAAGGTTACTCCCTCAAAATCTTCCTGTCATCCTCTATACTTGTAGGTGAATTCATGAATGTTATGTGAAAAAATATGGAAACCTATTGAGAAGTATAATACATTTCTTGCACCTCATTTTTTGGCTGTAGTGTGTAGTTCTCTACGAAGTATACAACCAAAACAATGGTATCCATTGGAAATGTATCATTACACAACTTGAATTGAAAATCCAACCATCAAGCTCTATGTGTATGCCTTGTATACTCATAAATAATCTTTTCACAAAAAATCTTCATGAACTCATACACTAGAGTCTTTTCAATGACTAAATCACATCTTTTACCTTGTTTCCCATCTTTTAGAGCATATGTCACTATCTTAAATTTTTCATAATCTACTATTTCATTTCCAATTGCATGTGTACTATCCATATGTTCACGAGTTGATAAAAGTTGCAAAGAACCAAAAAATAAGCATGTGCCATCCAAGCATGATGTCTTGTATAATTGTTGGCCATCCCCTATTTCACATAAAATGTTGGATATGAATTCCCATGAAGATCTTATTGGCTCATTCATGTCACAATCCTACAAAACAAACTTAGAATGCAAAAACACATATATATGCCTAAAAAAATCAAAATGGTTAAAAAATTCAATATTTATCCTACAACAACAAGTTGTGTGTGTGTGATTTATCTTCACATAAAAAAGTTTACCCATCTCAAAAAAATTTGACTTATTTGAATTTGTGAATACATACTAATAAATTTTGCAAATAATTGTGTCTAACTTGAGTCCAAAAAATGTATCACATGTGGGTCATGATTTTGGCTACCAATCCTCCTTCTTACAACATCTCTTCGATTAGGTAAATACATGTGTTATTTTTTCAAAAATATTTGATCAATAATTTCAAAGCTTCACTAATTTTTTTATTCTTTTGAAATAGTCTACCAATAAATGTCCATAACTCATTTATTGTTGGATCTTCCAATATCTCATGCCTTAGCATGGCTCTCCTTAGAGTACCTCTACTAATTTTCAATGTTTTGCTTTTGTTTCTCATGAGTCAAGGTTTCTTCATTTGGGTACTTACTATTGTTGATGTAAGTACTCATCTTATGATATTACTATCTTTGGTGCATGATTTAGAATCCACTTTTTCATAAGCACTCATTAGATTCTTTACAATATTTTTTTCATTTGAATTGTCCATCATTCTTGGCCCAAGAATCTTTATGATAGGCCTAAATTTCAAAATTTTCATCATTTCAACAAATAATTGGCATTGACCTATAATATTTAATTCTTCAAAGAATAATCTCTACATATGATTAACTTTTCTTTGACAAGTATGCTTGCTAATCTTGTTAGGAATTGATTTCAAAATGTTAGTATCACTATCAACCAAATATTTTGGTCTTCTAAAAAAAATTCTAGAAGGTGCTATTATCTCTTCCATTCCCTCAACATTTTGAACATCAACATAAGGTTGAGTGTTTTGCATACCGTAAATTGAAGATGATGTGCCTTGGCAATAAGATGCAAAAGATGGAATATCACCTACTTGATATGTTGATGTTGTGCTTTCAACATGACATGATGGAGTGTCTACATCATTGAATCTACAAATTAGTATCTCTTCAACATGAGAGGATGATATGACTCCAACATTGGAAGATGGTGTAGTTTCACAATTCAATTGTCTTCTTGACCGTAACAATCTCATTCATTCTCTTTGTCTTTCCAATTCTTCCTCTTTGTTTCTTTGTATTGGTGGTTCTTGATCCTCTTCGAAACTCAATTATTCATTATTGCTTTGCAACTTTATTTGTTCATTCAATAGTTTCATTTTATCTCTTTTAATTGCTGAATCTCTCTCCTTATCTTCATTTGTTTGAATTTTTGGTTTCTTCCTTGGCATGATGATGATTTCTACATGTAAAATTATTCAAAAATATGAATTACTTACAATTTGTAAATTAAAAATCATTCAAATACATATAAAAATTACAATTATTTCAATGAATACACAATATATATCAAACAACTTGGCAAATTTTTAACCATTTTCAAATAACAATTCATTCAAACATACAAATTTTAATGAATTTAGTATATATTAAACATGTCAAATTATAATCAAATTTGTCTCTATATATTAACAAACAATATTTAAAAAGGACTACACTAACCTTTTCTATAGAAAGAATATTCAAAAAGCCAATGCAATGATTGAATTTGGTATTTGCTAGCTTCAAAAAGTCTTCAAATAGTGTTTGCTAGCTTCAAAAGTCTTCAAGTAGTGTTTGCTAACTTCCAACAGCTTGAAAGCCATGTTTTCTGTTGGAAAAATAGAATGCACAACAAACAAAAAGCAGAATATGGATCAAAAGGGACCCAAACTTGCTTTTTGACCATTTTTATGTGATTTCACATAGTGCATACATACTATAAAGCATATACACACTATAGTTTGTATGAACTATGCCAAAAAAAATCCCTCCCTATCCCACCACCCCCATCCCCTACTCTCTCTCTCCTCTCCCATCCCCTACTCTCTCTCACTCTCCCTCTCCCATCACCTACTCTCTCTCACTCTCTCTCTTCCATCCCCTACTCTCTCACTCTCTATCCTCTCCCATCCCCTACTCTCTCTTTCTCTCTCTCCTCTTCCATCCCCTACTCTCTCTCACTCTCCCTCTCCTACCGCCTACTCTCTCTCACCCTCTCTCCTCTCCCCTCTCAGATCCACTACTATCTCTATCTCACACACTCCCATGTCCCCTCTCTCAGGCTACTCTCTCTCTCCCCTCTCCCATCCCCTACTCTCTCTCTCACCCTACTCTCACTCCCCTCTCTCATCCCTTACTCTCTCTCTACTCTCTCCCCTCTCCCATCCCTTACTCTCTAGCTCACTCTCCCTCTCCCACCACCTACTCTCTCTCCCATCCCCTACTCTCTCTCAACCTCTCTCCTCTCCAATCCCCTACTCTCTCTCTCTCTCTCTCTCTCTCTCAAACTCCCATCCCCCCTCTCTCCCTCTCCTACTACCTACTCTCTCTCTCTCCCATCCATTCTATCTCCCATCCCCTACTCTCTCTATTTCCCTCTCCTACTCCCTCTCCCATCACCTACTCTCTCTCACTCTCTCTCTTACATCCCCTACTCTCTCTTACCCTCTCTTAGGTCTCCCATCCCCTACTCTCTCTTAGTGTCTCTCTCCTCTCCCATCATCTACTCTCTAGATATCTCACACACACTCCCATCCCCACTCTCTCTCTCCCTCTCCCATGACCTACTCTCTCTCTCTCTCTCTCACTCTCTCTCTCTCTCTCATCCCCTACTCTCACTCTCTCACACTCTCTCCCATCCCTTACTCTCTCTCTTATACACACTCCCATCCCCCCCTCTCTCTCTCCCTCTCCCACTCCCTCTCCCACCACCTAATCCCTCTCCCAATCCCTCTCCCACAACCTACTCTCTCTCCCTCTCCCACCACCTACTCTCTTCCACCTGCTATTCTCTCTCTCTCTCTCTCTCTCTTTCTTAGGCTACTCTCTCTCTCCCCTCTCCCATCCCCTACTCTCTATCTTTCACAAACACACACTCCCATCCCCCCTCTCTCTCTCCTCTCCCATTCCCTACTCTCTAGATATCTCACACACACTACCATCCCCCCCTCTCTCCCTCTCCCACTCCCTCTCCCACCGCCTACTATCTCTCTCTCACTCTCTCTCCCTCTCTACTCTCTCTCTCACATCCCCTAATCTCACTCTCTCTCCCATCCCCTACTCTCTCACACACTCTCTCCCATCCCCTCATCTCACTTTCTCTCTCCCATCTCATACTCTCTCTCTACCACCCCCTACTCTCTCTCTCTCACTCTCACACTCTCTCCCATCCCCTACTCTCTCTTACACACATTCCCATTCCCCCTCTCTCTACCTCTCCCACTCCCTCTCCCATCACCTACTCTATCTTCCCTATCCCTTACTCTCTCTCTCTCCCCCCTCTCCCATACCCTACTCTCTCTCTTTCATAGACACACACTCTCATCCCCCATCTCTCTCTCTCTCCTCTGCCATCCCCTACTCTCTAGATCTTTCACACACACTCCCATCCCCCCCTCTCTCCCTCTCCCACTCCCTCTCCCACTACCTACTACCTCTCTCTCTCACACACTCTCTCTCCCTCTCTACTCTAGTCTCTCTCCCATCCCCTACTCTCACTCTCTCTCCCCCATCCCCTACTCTCTCTCACACTCTCTCCCATCCCCTACTCTCACTCTCTCTCCCATCACATATTCTCTCTACCACCCCTACTCTCTCTCACACTCTCACACTCTCTCCTATCCCCTACTCTCTCTCTCTCTCTTACACACATTCCCATTCCCCCTCTCCCTCTTCCTCTCCCACTCCCTCTCTGGCTACCTACTCTCTCTCCCCATCCCCTACTCTCTCTCTCTCTCTCTCTCTTCCCTCTCCCATTCCCTACTCTCTCTCTTTCACACACCCACACACTCCCATCACCCTTCTCTCTCTTCTCCCATCCCCTACTCTCTCTATCCCCCCTCTCCCATTTTCTACTCTCTCTCTTTCACACACATGCACTCTCATCATCCTCTCTCTATCTCTCTCCCTCTCCCACTCTATCTTCCACCACCTACTCTCTCTCTTTCTCCCATCCCCTACTCTCAATCTCTCTCTCCCATCCTGTACTCTCTCTCTCACCCCCATCCCCTACTCCCAATCTCTCTCTCCCATCCTATACACTCTCTCTTCTGGTGCAGAGGCACCTGAATTTCAAGAAGACAAAGATATAAAAGCTAGAGAAGCCATTTGTAATAAGTTGTCAAAGGAGGTCTTAATATGATAAATAATGTAAAAATGTTTATTTAATTGGTGAATGGATCTATTGACATCCATATAAAGTCATTTGAGTCATTTGTATTGTATTTGGGTCAAGTTGTAAAGGCTATGAAGCCATTTTTTGTCAAAAATGTAAAAGTTGCATAAAAAGTTGTAAAATGCAACTTTGAGAAAGTTGTTAATAATAGAAAAATGATGTAAAAAGGTATATGGTTGGTCTTGGTGGTAGTCAGGAAGGTTTTTATATCCATTTGATAGTTATAAACCTTCATAACTATCCCCGAGACCAACCATATACCTTTTTACATCATTTTTTCTATTATTAACAACTTTCTCAAAGTTGCATTTTACAACTTTTTACGCAACTTTTACATTTTTGACAAAAAATAGCTTCATAGCCTTTACAACTTGACCCAAATACAATACAAATGACTCAAATGACTTTAGTTGGATGTCAATTGATCCATTCACCAATTAAATAAATATTTTAACATGATTTATCATATTAAGACCTCCTTTGACAACTTATTACAAATGGCTTCTCTAGCTTTTATATCTTTATCTTCTTGAAATTTAAGTGCCTCTGCACCATACTCCCAACCTTGAAGAGTTTCCAAGTCCCTTGAAAACATGGAATCAATAACCTGCAAGAAAAAATATTAGATCAAAATCCTCATCTTTTCCTTTGACTCTTCACCATCATCACTGGATTGATGCCTCCTCCACTTTCCTATCTCTTTCACTAATGACTCCCATCAATGGAGTTATGCTGGTTGCCTCTATGGTGCTTCTCATTCCTCAGTCCATGCCTCCATGCTACATCACAACCTCTTGTCCCTCACCTGGGAGTCCCATCATGCCTCTCTCCCCGGTCTATTGGCGACACACAAAGGACCATCCTCTCTGGCCCTGGATCATCTCCTATGACCCTTTGGTAGACCTCTCATGTCCACCCATTGTAGCTGAGTGAACCGGCACCATTCTGCAACCACAAACCTCAAAACAAGAATCCAAAACAACCCAACACTGCCTGGAGTAGATCATCTGCCATCTACACGCTCAGAATCTTTTGAGCTCTGATACCAATCTGATGCAGAGACCTCTGTATTTATCTTCAAGGAATCTTAGTTCAACTCAAGGGATTCAAAATAGGCTGGTACACCCTCAAGGAACCAAGAACATCTCAAAGATTACAATAAAGAACCCTGACATTATACACCAATAAAGACAACATCTTCACTCACACAATCTGATTGCTATGTCTGATTGCATTGTTTATAAATTCAGTTCTAAATATATTCTTGAAAAACCCTTTCAATAATTTGTTTCAAACTAGGTATAGTAAAACATATTCAAAGATGGTACCCATCCAATAAACCAATTACAAGTTATGGTCTTTGTATCAAGACCCATTTTATTTGTCATAAACCAGAACCAAAACTGGTAACCCTGCCTAGGGCATCAAATATCTTTCACAAATTTTTTTAAAATAATCTCAAACCAATTCCAAATTATCCATCTATCATTCTAATTTTCAAACTCGTAAGCCATTTATTTTTCCCATTCATATATAATTTTTCAAGTACAAATCCCTACCTTCATCTTGAATGGATATCTTTAAAAACCAATTTTCACTCAAATCTTCATAGCTTTTCCAAATATAAATTATTATGATTCAAACCAGTTGGAAATGAAATTTAGTTCACATATCTTTCCAATGAATATCATTAGAGATCTTGAGTCTCCAAAATATGTCCGCATCACATGCTGCAACATGACTGTATTCAGCGAATCTCAAATCTGCAAACATCCACTTTCACCAAAATACCCATAACTTATTCATTTCTTCATAAAATTGAACCAAACCAAAAGCATGAGAAGAAGGATTCATCATAATATATATCCATTACTATATCAAATGGTTTCTAATCTGTAAATGGCTGTACAAGGCCTGGAAAATACTCTAAAACTAAAAAAAAACAATCAAAACCACAACAATAAAATGCACCAAAAATGTATCAAAGTACTTCCTCTTCTCCAAATTGATTTGATTCGACCATACAATGGTTTTTATATCCATTTGACAGTTATAAACCTTCCTAACTACCCCCAAGACCAACCATATACCTTTTTACATCATTTTTATATTATTAACAACTTTCTCAAAGTTGCATTTTACAACTTTTTACGCAACTTTTACATTTTTGAAAAAAAATGGCTTGATAGCCTTTACAACTTGACCCAAATACAATACAAATGACTCAAATGACTTTAGATGGATGTCAATAGATCCATTCACCAATTAAATAAACATTTTTACATTATTTATCATATTAAGACCTCCTTTGATAACTTATTACAAATGGCTTCTCTAGCTTTTATATCTTTGTCTTCTTGAAATTTAGGTGCCTCTGCACCATAAATAATTTAGGTGAGGGACAAGAGGTTGTGATGTAGCATGGAGGAGTGGATTGAGGAATGAGAAGCACCATAGAGGCAACCAACATAACTCCATTGATGGGAGTCATTAGTGAAAGAGATAGGAAAGTGGAGGAGGCATCAATCCAATGATGATGGTGAAGAGTCAAAGGAAAAGATGAGGATTTTGATCTAATATCTACAAAAGGATCATAGGAGATGATCTAGGGCCAGAGAGGATGGTCCTTTCTGTGTCACCAATAGACTGGGGAGAGAGGCATGATGGGACTCCCAGGTGAGGGACAAGAGGTTGTGATGTAGCATGGAGGAGTGGACTAAGGAATGAGAAGCACATAGAGGCAACCAACATAACTCTATTGATGGGATTCATTAGTGAAAGAGATAGGAAAGTGGAGGAGGCATCAATCCAATGATGATGGTGAAGAGTCAAAGGAAAAGATGAGGATTTTGATCTAATATTTTTTCTTGTAGGTTATTGATTCCATGTTTCCAAGAGACTTGGAAACTTTTCAAGGTTGGGAGTATGGTGTAGAGGCACCTAAATTTCAAGAAGACAAAGATATAAAAGCTAGAGAAGCCATTTGTAATAAGTTGTCAAAGGAGGTCTTAATATGATAAATAATGTAAAAATGTTTATTTAATTGGTGAATGGATCTATTGACATCCATCTAAAGTCATTTGAGTCATTTGTATTGTATTTGGGTCAAGTTGTAAAGTCTATCAAGCCATTTTTTGTCAAAAATGTAAAAGTTGTGTAAAAAGTTGTAAAATGCAACTTTGAGAAAGTTGTTAATAATAGAAAAATGATGTAAAAAGGTATATGGTTGGTCTTGGGGGTAGTTAGGAAGGTTTATAACTGTCAAATGGATATAAAAACCATTTTATGGTCGAACCAAATCAATTTGGAGAAGAGGAAGTACTTTGATACATTTTTGTTGCATTTTATTGTTGTGGTTTTGATTGGTTTTTTTTAGTTTTAGAGTAGTTTCCAGGCCTTCTATGGTCATTTACAGCCTGGAAACCATGTGATATATTAATGGATATATAGTATGATGAATCTTTCTTCTCATGCTTTTTTTTTGGTTCAATTTTATGAAGAAATGAATAAGTTATGGGTATTTTGGTGAAAGTGGATGTTTGCAGATTTGAGATTCGCTGAATACAGTCATGTTGCAGCGTGTGATGTGGACATATTTTGGAGACTCAAGATATATAATGATATTCATTGGAAATATATGTGAACTAAATTTCATTTCCAACTGGTTTGAATCATTTTCATTTAGATTTGGAAAAGTTATGAAGATTTGAGTGAAAACTGGTTTTTAAATATATCCATTCAAGATGAAGGCAGGGATTTGTGCTTGAAAAATTATATATGAATGGGAAAAATAAATGTCTTACAGATTTGGAAATTATAATCATATATGGATAATTTGGAATTGGTTTGAGATTATTTAAAAAAAAATTTGTGAAAGATATTTGATGCCCTAGGCAGGGTTACCAGTTTTGGTTCTGGTTTATGACAGAGAAAATGGGTCTTGATACAAAGACCATAACTTGTAATTGGTTTATTGTATAAGTACCATCTTTGAATATGTTTTACTATACCTAGTTTGGAACAATTCTTCCAAATTTTTTTTCAAGAAGATATTTAGAACTGAATTTATAAACAATGCAATTAGACATAGCAATCGGATTGTGTGAGTGAAGATGTTGTCTTTATTGGTGTATAATGTCAGGGTTCTTTATTGTAATCTTTGAGATGTTCTTGGTTCCTTGAGGGTGTACCAGCCTATTTTGAATCCCTTGAGTTGAACTAAGTTTCCTTGAAGATAAATACAGAGGGCTCTGCATCATCTTCCACCCCTACTCTCACTCACACTTCCTCTCTCTCCCATTCCCCCCTCTCTCCCTCTCCCACTACCTACTCTCTCTCCCCCATCCCCTAGTCTCTCTCGCTCCCCTCTCCCATACCCTACTCTCTCTCTTTCATATAGCCACACACACTGATCCCCCCTATCTCCTTCTCCCACTCCCTCTCCCACTACCTAATGTCTCTCTCTCACTCTCTCTCTCTCTCTACTTTCTATCCCCCATCCCCTACTCTCTCTCTCTCTCCCATCTCCCATCCCCTCCTTTCTCTCTCTACTACCCCTACTCTCTCACACTCTCACACTCTCTTCCATGCCCTAATATCTCTCACACACACTCCCATGCTCCTCCCTCTCTCTCTCTCTCTCTCTCTCTCTCTCTCTCTCTCTCCCTCCCTCCCTCCCTCTCCCCCCTCTCACTCCCTCTTCCATTGTCTACTCTCTCTACCATCCCCTACTCTAAATCTCTCTCTCCCATCCCCTACTTTCAATCTCTCTCTCCCATCTTTTACTCTCTCTTTGTCACCCTTGCTCTCTCTCACATTTCCCTCTCTCCCATCCTGTACTCTCTTTGTCACCCGTACTCTCTCACTTCCTCTCTCTCCCATCTGCTACTCTCTCTCCCCTCTCCCATCCCCTACTCTCTCTTTCTCTCTCTTACACACATGCCCTTACCCCCTCTCTCTCTTACTCTTGCTTTGCCTCTCTTCTTCCCTCTCTATGCACTATTTAGGTCTCAATAGTGCATGTGCACTATAGTATTTGTGCACTATAGCGTGTGTACACTATTGAGACCCAAACTTAAAAAGATTTAAATAGTGTGTGACTGCTATAGTGTAAACACACTATACGGCATATGTGCTATTCAAACCTTTGCATTCCACCAAGCCTAATGCTAAGTTTTGCCTTGGGGATCCAACCCAAAGGTTTGGAGTCTATAAACTAGTTTGAGACATGTTTTGTTGCAAACATACAAAAAATGATTAATTTTTCTTATGTGTTCTCCTTCAAGATTCCTCATGGTTGAGCATCAATAAGATTAGGTTACATGACATTTTGGGTATCTATGTTAGCTATATAACCATATAATTTATTTTTTATTTTAAATATTTCAAGCCTTTCATCTATAATTTCTTTTGAATCTATATCCATTTTTTTTTCAAAAACCAACATGTACTAATTGGGTTGTATATTTTAGCTCATTCATCAAATTTTGGAACAACTTAGTTTTTAAAAAACTAGACTCCATTCTACACACTTTGGAAAAAAGAAGTTTTGGTTTTAGATTAGTTTTCAATCATTTATAGGGGAAGCACACATATATTTCACATTTTTGGGATGTGTCTAGTTAAAAAATTCATAAAAAATAAAATACACATTATAAAGTTACCCAAAAAATTTGGGATAAACTACATAGTGTTAAGTAACTTTTGACTAGAGCAATTAAAGAATTTCAAAAAAAAAATGTAAAATTTTAGGGTGGCCACACTTTGTATTGTGTCATATTTTTTTGGAATAAACAATACCACTTTTTGTGGCCCCCTTTTTTGAGGACCTAAAACTAAACCATTTTGAAAAAAATATAGTAGTTTAGAAACTAGATTCAAAGGACTACTACTTTTATTTTTATCATATCTTAAAATTTGGAGTGTAACTGTCTTCAAATTCTTGTTGAAGTTCAAAAATTACTGATTTCAGAAAGAAAAAAAAAGTGTCCACTTATACCCTCCTTTTGGCACCACAACTTGGTGCACTTACCCCTTTGCAACCTTAAGTAGATATTTAATGCACTATAATATCACTAACTTAACTGATCTTTGTACTTATTTTCTTTATCATAACTCAACCTTTCCTCTAGGTGCTCTTGTTATCTCATTTGATCAAATCCTCTTCATCAATCAAACAAATGATAGTACTCAAATCATATAAGAAATTTTCTTACCAATGAATATTGGTTTGACATCAATGACAAAAAAATGATTCAAATACACTTTCATACTTGTATCAATCTATTTTCAACAATCTCCCTCTTTGGCATTGATGCAAAATCATAACAACAACAATACCAAAAAGAAAATAATTCCTTGTACTGAATCTCTCCCTCTATCATCAGCTTATGTATAGGTTACAAAACTCTATATTGATCAACAAACATTTTACTCTTCCTTATGACTCCCTTCATCAATCATTATTCTTTCTATCTGTCCTTATATTTCCCTTGGTATTGTTCTCCCTCTTACTAGGTAGATACTCCCTTTGAGTAGATATTTCCCTCTTTGACTTCTCCTTATTTAGTTGGTTAAATCTCCTCTTTTGCATCTAATTTTTTTAGAGAGTAGAAGTAACCCTTGATCTGATAACAAAATACAACTCATTTTTCAAATTTTAGATCTTTATTCAATCTTCCATTCTACTTGGCTTCATTCTCTTCAGCTCTAATATCTTGTTCACCCTTCAAGAATTCATCCGATTAAGTCTTCTTACTTTTCATGCTAATGCAGACTCTATAGTTTGGCCATCATATAAAATAATAACCCTATACTCTTTGTCTTTCTTGGGTTCTCTCTTATACCAACTGTTGTTTCATGCCTTGTATTCCCTTACAAAGAGACTTTAGATCCTTTTTTGTTCATCCTCCATCATTAATTTTATGGTTAGGTAGGATTCAATGAATCTTCCCTCCTTTTAATTTTAGTCCCTCTAGAAACTTTCTTTGGAATCCACTTTGAATTCCCCTAAAAATGGTTTATAATGAATTATGTGCCACCAAATAATCATAGTTGAATTTCACACACTTCACAAAATTCAAGAAAACAAAATAGTCTGCTCAGATTCATCAAATCTTTGATTTAACATGAATATTGATACTCGACATCAAAATGTTATCACTTGACTTTCATACTATTCTTCAACTCATCATCCACTTGATAACTCAACATCTTCTAAAGTTTATTAGTACTTGGAATCAACTAAAGTTTACTTGACTTATACTATATCACTTGACAAACACTTTTCTCAGCTCTAACTAATTTTTTTCTCAACTAATACTAACTTTTCTTGGCATCTACTATCTACTTAGTCAAGCTTTGTAGACTCAATTCTTCTTTCTTGTTCTTCTAGACTTAGTCAGTGTATCCAACCTTTACAACCTTAAGTAGATATTCAATGCACTATAATATCACTATGTTAACTAATTTGTGTACTTCTTTTCTTTATCATAACTCAACCTTTCCTCTAGGTTCTTTATTATCTCATTTGATCAAATACTCTTCATCAATCAAACAAATGATAGTATTCAAATCATATAAGAAATTGACTTACCAATTAATACTGGTTTGACATCAATGACAAAATAATGATTGAAACACACTTTCATACTTGTATCAATTTGTTTTCAACATATTATTGTATGGATTCATTATTAATGACAATTTTTTTTTCCTCTAATGTCAAAGGGTGAGATTGTTGATCTTTAAGCTTGAGTTCCTTCTTCATGTCCAAAAACTTAGTCATGTACTAGGAAAGTTTGGTCAGTCATCACTATGATTGAATTATCTAGTAAAGGTCAAGTACATCAGGACTTTCCTATTTTTCATTACATGTTGAGCAAGTCACAAGTTCCTAAGCATCCTAGTTGAGATCGAGTACATACACAAGATGAGCATACAAAATTGAGAACAAGTAAGTTGACAAACACTTTTTATCAAGCAAACATAAATGATCTAGTGTGTAGAAGTTGAGTGATAGCATGAATGTTAGTTATGATTCAGTGTTAGAACATATGACATATGAGTGTGTACTTACACAAATACTCATCTAAATCATTTTTGGTCAGCTTCTATACAAAATTTAATGATTGTAGAGACAATTAAGATGGAGTCTATGTGTCATTATAGAAGGTATTAATCTTGAGGAAAGTAGATCAACCAATTAGGAAATTCAAAGGAAAAGAGAAATGGGATGAATTGTAAATCCTTGATTATGATCCAAAACTTTTGAATATTGTCTATTTAGTGAGGGTTCTAATCCTAGGACTAGTAGTACATGAAGAAGGAATATGTATGTGTGAATTAATGTATCAGTAGAAAAAGCAACAAGAACTATTGGTTGAGAATGATATATCCAAGATACTTTGGAGAGAAACTATGAATACATTAGTTTACGCTATGAACAAAGTGCAAGTTAGAAAAGACAAAAACAAAACCCCTTATGAACTATGGTTTGGTCACTCACCTATAGTTAAGTATTTTAGAATTTTTGGCAATAAATGTTATATCATAAGAGATGATGATATTGGTAAGCTTGATGCTATAAGTAATGAAGTTATGTTTCTTGGTTATTCATTGAAAAGAAGAGCTTATAGATGTTATAATCTAAGAACCAAGACTATTGGTTAAAGTGCAAATGTAAGAGTTGGTGAGAAATTTAGAATACAAGAACAAATAGTTGACTACAATTACGATGATGATGAGAATTATGTTGTTACTACACCAAGGAATGGTGAAGTATTATTTAAGAGTAAAAATGTGTTAGTGAACAGATTGTCCTTTGAGGAAATGTGTACAAATCTGACCTTGAATGCTCGAGCAAGAGGACAAATCAGCACCAACAATTGGATAGGTTATTATTAGATTAATAACCTTCCTCTAAATTTTATCAGGTACAGCTCCCCATATAAAATATAAAATGAATTAATTATAGGTACTTTTAAATAGAAAGTATGAAAGGATGCCAAGCATCTATCCATAAATATAGAGCAGATGCAAAAACCTATACTACTACATAGAAAGAAAGCAAAGAACAATAGGTGACACAAAGTTCATTTGCTGAAAACTGCATTACCTATCGAAAATGAAATTATGTCTTCTATTCTCTTGAGAGAATTAAAAAATTAGAGCCTTTAAAGATATTTGAACTGATAATGTAACAAGAAAACAATGATATTGAAATGTAATTCAGAGAAAACTGAAAATGACACAAAGTTCATAACCAGTGGAAGGAAAATACACCATAATCAAAGTTCTAATATACTTAACCCTCAATCTCCCTTACCTTACTGCAAAATATCACAAAGTATCTTGTGCACATTACAACCAAACTGCTATTTCAAGAAAGACAGAAACTCCTTTCACAATATTACATCAACTATTAAAATCCTATCTCTATCTCAGGCACATAGTTCTAAAAAAGAAAAAGAAATGCCCATGCTCTGCCTCTTACAGCCTCTCAAGAAAAATGGAATAATTTTGTAAGATCTCCTCTCTGCCTGAAGCACAAAGTCTGTAGCCTGGAAGAAGCCAGAATGAAACTCTCCCCCTACTAATAGCACACAGTCTACAGCTACCGAAAGAAAAAGTGGAACACTTGTTTCCCCTCTATTTCACATATTTATCTCTTCTTGCTCCATGAGGACCTTTCAATTTCTTTAACTGCTTCTTGCTAGCTATTTCTTTACACATTCCTAGGAAGTTTTTCATTTTCCCTCATCAGCATACTTTCATAAACTTTATTAAAGTTTATTCTCACCAATAATAATCCTTTTCAAAGTTATTTTGGTGACCTTTCAGTTTTACAATATTTCTCTATGTGAGAGTCTCCAAAAATTATTAACCAAAGTTTTAACATCTTCATGTGGCTATATCTGCTTTGGACAAGTGTACATAACTAATTGAGAGGTGTCAATAAATGATTTTGGATTACATTTCCTTGGATATAATATTCAATTTTATACCTTTTCAAATTCGTGGCCTCTATGACATACTCATGCTGACAGGTGGCACTTGCTGGTGATGATGTTCTATCATGGTTTTATAACTGCCATTGATAGTTTTGACAGTGTCCCACTCAATCAAGCGTAACTCATTAACCAAGAATTAATTCAAAAAATACTTTGGTCAGATCATGCATAACTTTCTTATTAGAAACATATCTGAAATTGAGCCAAATCCAATGGTTCAATTGGAAGTTATGGCCCCCGCACTGAGACATAATATGGTTGTTTGCATTATGTAATTGTTAATTGCTAATCCGATAGAGGCGTGAACAGAAACCCATAACTCTTGATCCATACCTAATATCATAAAAATATTTGCAGAAGGTTTAGATAACTAGGGTTTCCAACAAATATCTTAAATTCAGAATGATCCAACATTAAGATTGAGAGATATGGCCCTCAAAATATGACTATTTTCTCCCATCTGCAATTTATGACTCTTATTTCTGATATTATAGTGGTTCTGTCAAGAACCTGCAACTTTTGATCCATATAAAATATGAAAAAACGCTTTGGTGAAGATTTAGAAAACTAGGTTATTCAAAAAATATCTAAAATTCAGCCAAATTGAACAGTCATATTGGGATTTATGACCTCTTAAATGTGAATTTTGTTTGTCATCAGAGAATTTGTGTTTGCATGTTGTATTCTTGCGTGGTGTTTTAGGCTTGCTATCATGGGAGCACCGAAACTTGTCTTTATTAATGCTTGTAGACATAGGCTCTATTACACATTCTATCAAAGAGTTTTCTACCATTTTCACTGATTAGCGCATTGAGAAGAATTGGCTATCGAGTTCTTCACACAGGGAAGGATGTGCTAAATAGCATGCTGAGGATCTAAAATTCTACAAAACTTTGTCACCTTTCTTGCAGCCACAATATGCAATTCTACTTCATCATCCACGAATCATTCACCAGTAGCGAGCCTCTTCATAGGTGAAATAAGCTAATCAATCAAATCACCCTTATTTATTTGAGAACTAATTTGGCACAGTGGTTCAACATTTTGCTTTTTGACACTGATTCCATCCTCTAGTTGGTGGTCGATAATCCAGACCAGTAGAAAGAAAGAGTGGCAAGATGATATATAAATAAGACTCACAAAATAGTTATCTAGTTCTCTAGTGAAGTTTTATTCAAATGACCATAACTCAAATCCTATGGAGAATATATAGTCAACAATAGAAATTTACTGAACCCAGCTGTGAACCCTGATGTAGAACTGTTGTCAACAAAAGCAAAACTGCCATTGAACCATACATGTGAGCTTCTCAAAACAGATCATCAAACCTCTAATTTACTATACTGAATCATTGAACTTGAAAGTTTTGAGCTAGGACTTGAATCTGCAAGATGAACTAGTGAACTGCCTTGTGCTTCTGAACCATCGAACTACTTTGAACTACTTTGAACTTTAGTTCGAAGTGGTTCAAAAACTCTGAACTTGAAGTTTTACTTCGATTGTATTGAACCTATAGGATGGGTTATTTGGACCACTAAACCATTCTGAACTACTTTGAACTACTTCAAACTTTAGTTCAAAGTGGTTCAAAGAGGTTCAACATCTAGAATTGAAAACTTTAAAACTGCGACCATATCGGGTACTAATAGGGGCTCTAACTGCGAGACTAATTTTGATGCAAAATCAGAGAATTCCAACAATCTCTGGGAAATAACAGTGCCTTATCTATTGGGAAAATAGAGTCAGCAAGAGAAGATTGGGAGCTACTTGCAGAGAGGGTGGAGGGGAGCAGGGCAAAACCAGCAAACTCAAACCAACAACACACACCTAAACTACCGACAAGCATGAGGCTTGCACATTATTCCAACTATCGCTATGCACAACAAAAAATTATTTACAATATTTACAAAGGTAGGAAGAAAACCTACCAAGAGAACTAAAAGAAAGAATAGGCTATGCAAATCCATTTACTAGCTGGGAGAAGTAGCATCCTTTCTAGAGGAGCAAGTCATGTCTCATTTGAGTAGCACCATACCAGTACGTACAGGCAACATCTTCAATGCCAAAATGCAAGATGAAAGCACATATAAATGTGCTAGCCAAACATTCCTTCCCAAACAACCATAATTCATCGTAGCATTCTTTTTTACTTGAGAATTGATCTTCTGCACTCATCAGATAGGATTTCATTTCAAATTGAAAAGGAAAGATTGTTGAAGTTTCTTCAAGAAAAGATGCATGATATCTAGAAATTTTGTCATTAATACCCACCTTTTGCATGTGGCTCTTAATATCATGATCAATTTCTAGGTAGAAATATGCCTCCTCTAATGTGAGATAAAGTCCTGAATGTATGACATCTCCACTTCTTCCAAGAAACAAACTGTCATCAAGCATGCAATGTATGTTGTCTTCTTTCTTTTCAAAGGTGTCATCAAAATTGCTTCTACAATCTAGATTAGAGAAACCATGCATAGAAGACTGAAAAATAGATTCATTTACCAATGTTTCATTTTCAACTTGATTTGGATGAATACCTAAATTAGCGTGAGAGGAAAAATTTGGCTTGAGTGATGATAGAAATTTTTGCATAATATCTTCTTCTTCATTGAGAAAGGTCTTTTTCAGCATTTTGGTTGAGCCATCAAGTTTTTCTAAAAGAATTTCATCATGAGAAGCTTCAGCCCAAGGCATCTTTATCTCATCACAAACATCACTTCCATTTTCAGAGTGACAAGGTTCTTCAATGGGCTGACCACCATTTTCACAATCGAACGTATCACTTTGAGCTTCACTTGGTAGAAGTAAAGCATCATTGTTGTGCATACCAGGCATCTCATCTACTTCTTCATTTATCAAATCTTCATGGTGCTCAACCTCATTACCACAATCTGAATTTTTTACAGTGAGGTCATCTTTTTTGATAACTAATCTTTCTTGTTGCTGTGGTACAATAGATTTGTGAGATTCTACCTCTGGGCTAAAGAAACAATGTAGTAACGCATTCTCATTTGAGTCTACAAGCTCTTCATTACTGCTTTGCTCATTTTCACTTGCTGATTCTTGCACATGGGGTTTCTTCTTGATGAGAATAGCACCATAGAAAGATTTTAACCAGCCTACTTGTTTTGCAAGTTCTTCGGTAACCTCTCTGATAGGATTGTTTTGGAATGGTGGGATGAAGATAAAGATATCTGATGTATCTTCTTCTTTTGCTAGAACCCAATCCTTCAAGATTTCTTAATATGCAAGGAAGACTTTCTGGAATTCTTACTCAATAGAGCCGCCAACCTCCATCTTCAAGGAGGTACCTTCAAAATTTTGAGAAAATAAAACACTGAAACTACAATTCTTTCCCCAGTAGAGTCACAAAAATTTTTTTAGTGAACAAATTGTCCTTCAAGGAAATGTGTACAAATCTGACCTTGAATGCCTGAGCAAGAGGACAAATCAGCACCAACAGTTGGATAGGTTATTATTAGATTAATAACCTTCCTTTGAATTTTATTAGGTATAGCTCCCCGTATAAAATATACAATGAATTAATTATAGGTACTTTTAACCAGAAAGTATGAAAGGATGCCAAGTATCTATCTATAAACACAGAGCAGAAGTGAAAACCTATACTACTGCATAGAAAGAAAGAAAAGAACAACAGGTGACACAAAGTTCATTTGCTGAACACTGCATTACATAGCGAAAATGAAAATATTTCTTCCGTTCTCTTGAGAGAATTAAAAATTAGAGCCTTTAAAGATATTTGAACTGATAATGTAACAAGAAAACAATGATATTGAAATGTAATTTAGAGAAAACTGAAAATGACACAAAGTTTATAATCAGTGGAAGGAAAATACACCATAATCAAAGTTCTGATATACTTAACCCTTAGTCTCCCTTCCCTGACTGCAAAAGATCAAAAAGTATCTTGTGCACATTAAAACCAAATCGATATTTCAAGAAAGACAAAAACTCCTTTCACAATATTACATCAACTATTAAAATCCTATCTCTATCTCAGGCACACAGTTCTGAAAAAGAAAAAGAAATGCCCATGCTCTGCCTCTCACAGCCTCTCAAGAAAAATGGAATAATTTTGCAAGATATCCTCTCTGCCTGAAGCACAAAGTCTGCAGCCTAGAAGAAGCCAGAATGAAACTCTCCCCCTACTAATAGCACACAGTCTACAGCTACCGAAAGAAAAAGTGGAACACTTGTTTCCCCTCTATTTCACATATTTATCTCTTCTTGCTCCATGAGGACCTTTCAATTTCTTTAACTGCTTCTTGCTAGCTATTTCTTTACACATTCCCAGGAAGTTTTTCATTTTCCCTCATCAGCATACTTTCATAAACTTTATTAAAGTTTATTCTCACCAATAATAATCCTTTTCAAATTTATTTTGGTGACCTTTCAGTTTTACAATATTTCTCTATGTGAGAGTCTCCAAAAATTATTAACCAAAGTTCTAACATCTTCATGTGGCTATATCTACTTTGGACAAGTGTACATAACTAATTGAGAGGTGTCAATTAATTATTTTGGATTACATTTCCTTGGATATAATATTCAATTTTATATCTTTTCAAATTCATGGCCTCTATGACATACTCATGCTGACAGGTGGCACTTGCTGGTGATGATGTTCTATCATGGTTTTATAACTGCCATTGATAGTTTTGACAGTGTCCCACTCAATTAGGCATAACTCATTAACCAAGAATGAATTCAAAAAATACTTTAGTCAGATCATGTATAACTTCCTTCTTATAAACATATCTAAAACTGAGCCAAATCCAATTGTGTAATTGGAAGTTATGGCCCCCGCACTGAGACCCAATCTGGTTGTTTGCATTCTGTAATTGTTAATTGCTAATCCGATAGAGGCGTGAACAGAAACCTATAACTCTTGATCCATACTTAATATCATAAAAAAATTTAGAGAAGACTAGGTTTTTCAACAAATATCTTAAATTCAGCATGATCCAACGGTCAAATTGAGAGATATGGCCCTCAAAATATGATTATTTTCTTCCATCTGCAATTTATGACTGTTATTTCTAATCTGATAGTGGTGCAGTCAAGAACCTGTAACTTTTGAACCATATAAAATATGACAAAATACTTTGGTGAAGATTTAGAAAACTAGGTTTTCCAAGAAATATCTAAAATTCAGTCAAATCCAATGGTTATATTGGGATAATGACCTCTAAAATATGACTATTTTTTTGTCATCAGAGAATTTGTGTTTGCGTGTTGTATTCTTGCATGGTGTTTCAGGCTTGCTGTCATGGGAGCACCGAAAGTTGTCTTTATTAATGCTTGCAGACATAGGCTCTATTGCACATTCTATCAAACATTTTTCCACCATTTTCACTTATTAGCGCATTGAGAAGAATTGGCTATCGAGTTCTTCACATAGGGAAGGATGTGCTGAATAACATGCTGAGGATCTAAAATTCTACAAAACTTTGTCACCTTTCTTGCAGCCACAATATGCAATTCTACTTCGTCATCCATGAATCATTCACCAGTAGCGAGCCTCTTCATAGGTGAAATAAACTAATGGATCAAATCACCCTTCTTTATCTGAGAACTAATTTGGCATAGTGGTTCAACATTTTGTTTTTTGACACTGATTCCATCCTCTAATTGGTGGTCGATAATCCAGACCAGTAGAAAGAAAGAGTGGCCAAATGATATATAAATAGGACTCACAAAATAGTTATCTAGTTCTCTAGTGAAGTTTTATTCAAATGACCATAACTCAAATCCTATGGAGAATATATAGTCAACAACAAAAATTTACCGAACCCAGCTGTGAACCCTGATGTAGAACTATTGTCAACGAAAGCAAAACTGCCATTGAACCATACATGTGAGCTTCTCAAAATAGATCATCAAGCCTCTAAATTACTATACTGAATCATTGAACTTGATGATTTTGAGCCAAGACTTGAATCTACAAGATGAACCAGTGAACCACCTTGTGCTTCTAAACCATCAAACTACTTTGAACTACTTTGAACTTCAGTTCGAAGTGGTTCGAAAACTTTGAACCTGAAGTTTTACTTCGATTGTATTGAACCTGTAGGATGGGTTATTTGGACCACTAAACCATTTTGAACTACTTTGAACTACTTCAAACTTTAGTTTGAAGTGGTTCAAAGAGGTTCAACATCTGGAACTGAAAGCTTTAAAACTCTGACCATATCGAGTACTAACACAATGATTTGTAGAAAGAAGGTGAGTTAAGGAAAGAACAAAGCTTGGAACCTAGAATAGAGCTAAGAGTTGAGATAACAACTCCTACTTCTACTAAGAATATGACATAGAATCATCCACCAAAGAAAATAATTGGCAACAAAGATAAAGGTCTGATGAAAAGAAGTAGAATCAATGAAGAACTATGTTTTATATCTCAAATAGAACCAATGAATGCATATGAGGCATATAGATATGATTATTGGAAGCAAGCTATGAAAGAAGAATTGGATTAGATATTGAAGAATGAGACATGGGAATTAGTCCCTAGACTAGCATACAAGAATGTGATAGGAACAAAATGGGTATTCATGAACAAGATGAATGAACAAGGTAAAGTTGTAAGGAATAAAGCAATATTGGTATGTAAAGGTTACTCAGAACAAGAAGGAATAGACTATGAAGAAACCAATGCTCTTGTGGCAAGAATTGAAGTAGTAAGGCTATTCTTTGCCTATGTAGTACATAAGAAATTCAAAGTGTATTAGATGGATGTTAAGTCAACATTTTTTAATGGAAAATTTGAACAAGAGGTATACATAGAACAGTTTGAAGGTTTTCCTTTAATAGATGATAAGGACATGGTATGTAGATTGAAGAAAGAAGTGTATGGCTTAAAATAAGCACCTAGAACCTAGTATACAAGGTTGGACAAGCATTTGAAAAAACTTAGATTTACCAAAGATATGGAAGACAATAATCTATACTTAAAATAAATAGAGGATGGATTTTTTATTTTGGTAATACTTGTTGATGCTATCATATTTGGAGGAGATGATAGTTAAAGTGGAAAGTTTGTAGAAGAAATGAAGAAGGAATTTGAAATGAGCATGACAGGGGAAATGAAATATTTCCTAGGATTGCATATTGTGTAGGATAAAGAAGGAATCTTTATTTCTCAAACTAAGTATTTGAAAGACCTATTGAAAAGGTTTGGTTTGGAAACATGTAAAATAGTTAAAACACCTATGGTAACTTGTCATAAGCTATCTACAATGGATGAGACACCTACTGTTGAGTAGAAGAAGTACATATCTATGATAAGAGGATTTAAATATGTCACACAAGTCAAAATATAGAAAATGCAGTTGAAATTGTTGCAAGATTTCAAACTGACACTAGAGAAGCACATTATGCAATAGTTAAAAAGATATTTAGATATCTAAAAGGAACATCTAAGTTTGGATTGTGGTATGATAGATCTAATGATTTCACTTTATATGCTTATACTGACCTTGATTGGGCAGGCAATATCAATGATAGAAAGAGCACCAATGGTGAAGCATTTTTTCTTGGAGGAAGATTGGTTTCTTGATTAGGAAATAAGAAGTATTCTATCTCACAAAGTATAATAGAGGAAGAATATGTTGCAATAGAAAAAAATTGTAATTAAGTTGTTGGATGAAGTAGATGCTGAAGGATATAAGGATAGAATTTAGCGAACCTATTGTCATACATTGTAATAACACAAGCACATTGAATATGTCTAAGAATCTAGTGTTGCATTCTAAGACTAAGCACATTTCTATCAAATATCACATGTAAAGAAAGAAAGTTGCAAAAAAGGAAATAAGATTGGAGTATGTAAGCACCAAAGAGTAGATTGCAAATATTTTTACTAAGCCTCTTTCCAAAGAGACTTTTGAGTATTTTTGAGGTATGCTAGGGGTTATGCCCCTACCAAAATCAAAGTAGATGATGCTAGATTGCATCATTCCAGTGGTATAAGCACCATTGCTTGTTTAGACTAAATGATGATGCTTCCTATATAGGGGAGTATCTGTGATGGATAGAGTCATCTAGGGCTCTTCATAGATGTTGTTTTGAATACTGTCTTTGGACACTTTAGCAAGTTAGAAACATTTTTTTAAGATATTGATAGGATGTAGTGATAGATGGTTGTTGAAAGCTTTGAAATTGATGTAAATGGGGGAGAAATTACATCATGAAAAACATCAAGAGAGATGGGAAACATCGGGAGAGATGGATAGGAAAACATCAGGAGGGATTCGAGATGGGAGAGATTATAGATAAACATTAGGAGATATTATAGAGCACATTGAGGTATATCAATGGGGGAGAGTGTTAGGGTTAACCTCAAATAGAAATAATAGTTACATGAAAATATAACCAATGCTAGAAAATAGTAGATCACATGAAAGAGAACACAAGACACCAAAATTTAATGTGGTTCACCCAATCCCTGGGCTACATCCACTAATAGAAAGTCCAATATTATTATTATCTAGTGATTACAACCTAATTACAATCTATAATCCCTTATAGCTCAATACTACCACAAGAACTAATTTTCACATCACAATTACATTATGAAATCCCTAACTCTAAGCCTTTTTTATACAAGCTTTTGCCACTTACAAAATTAGGGCTAGAATAATAGAAAAATAGTAGCCAATGCCTTTTAAAATATAAGGGCATTTTTTGTTTCAGGGGCACTACTCCCAAAAACCCCCACAAGGGCATTATCCCTCGACCTCACCTTTTACTATGATAGGGAGTGCACCTGGGCCACAGCCCTAGGACCGGGTAGGGATGCTCCCCAAAAATCCCCATAGAAATAATATGGGAAAAAATTGCACCGAATAAATCTCTGAGTCTAATTAGGCTCCACCTGACAAAAATCTTCAACTTGGAGACTAATCAAAATCCATAGTAATAACCTCCCACTTGGAAACTAATCATAGCACTGCTAATCTTGTAGCTCCCATTGGAAAATAAAACCACCTGGGACTTTGTTGCTCTTTAATTCTCTTCAATCTAGAAGCCCAATTAAAGATGAAGTAGAATTCAACTTCTACCTTGTCACTACCTTTGTAAACATATGTGCTAGATTTTCATCTATATGTATCTTATCTAGCTTTAACTATCCATCATCCAAAATTGATTGAATGAAATGGTACCATAACTGAATGTGTTTTGTCTATGAATGCAAAGCTAAATTATTTGCAAGATGAATGCCATTTTGACTATCTATAAATAAATAATTATCCCTCTGAGGGTGTCCCAATTCTTCCAAGAAGAACTAAAGCCCAATCATCTCCTTGGTTACCTTTGTAGCAACAACATACTTTGTCACTATAGTGGATAAAGCATTAACTGTCTGTAACATAGAAAACCAACTCATGGCTACCCCACCAATAGTAAATACATAACCTATAGTACTCCACTTGGTATCAATATCCCCTACCAATTTGAGTCAACATTACCCTATAAATCAATAGTCTAGAACCCCCAAAGTGTAAACACTTACTGGATGTTCCTCTCAAATATTTGAGAATCTATTTAACTACATTCCAATGCTCGATTCCTAGATGACTCATATACCTGCTAACAACTACCACTTGATGTGTAAGATTTGGCCTAGTACATACCATAGGATACATCAAGCTTCCTATAGCTGAAGAAAAAGGTACCTTAGACATCTTTTTCTCCTCTTCTTGTGTCTTGGGACACATCTCCTTAGTCAACTACAAATGAATAGGTAAAGGTGTGCTAATAGCTTTAGCATTCTCCATAGAGAAATGTTGCAACACCTTCTCAATATAATCAACCTATGATAATGTCAATTTCCCATTCTTCCTATTTGCTACCCTAGGACCCTGCAAGCATGCCACCCCTTGACCTTGTCTTAGGGGCACTACTCCTAAACCCCTATAGAGATAATAATATGGGAAACAACTACGCTTAGTAAACCTCTGAGTCTGACAAGGCTCCACATCACAACAAATAGTATTATTCATGAACAAGATTTGAAAAGAAAGGATAACAGTCTTTAACAGTTGGTATTCTTGGAACTAGTTTTTTTCATCTTTGTTGTCATCAATTCCAAATGGGGATATTGTTGGAAGCATGAATGTTGATGATATTATTGTGGGGGGGTATTGTAGAAAGATGATTAGATCATTATTATGATGATATGTTACATTCATGATTGTGTTTTTCATTGATGTCAACATAGCAATTTTTTGTGATATCTAACAAAAGAACAATGATAAAAATTAAGTTGGTATGGATAGATCATTTAGTATTTTCACTAAGTAAGGTTATCGAAGATACTAGAAAGTATCTAGTATATGTAGCTAACCTCAAGAGAAAAAATATTAGTTTGGAGAAGTTATGCAAGTTTTGATGAAGATTGTTCTGAGATAGAGTTTACACAAGCATGTTTTGGTAAATATGTTATGTCTCTTAGTAGAGTTTTAGATTATGGTAAAAGTAGGTTTTGAAGGGGTGTTGAAACCCTATTAACAAAAAAAAAAAGATAGGAAATTAAGACCACTAGGAACAGTCCTGAAACCTACTAAAAATCAGAATGAAAATCAAGTTTTACAAGGTATTTCTTAACAGAGTTGTTATTTGGAGAATCAAGGTTAAAGAGATGAAGAAGACATTTTGGATATGATGTGGCTAAGCTCGATCATCATAATATTACATGTGCAGAAAGCTATTCAAGTTACAAGGTGATAGTTTGATGTTGCTAAGTAAAATGTGTTCTTAATGAGGTTCTATAATAATTAATTGAGAAGGTATATTAGTTGGCTCAAAGAAATTGTTTTTATGGACTTGGTATAAAGGAATTTATTTTGCCTTTGATATGCATGACAAAGAAAGAAGAGAAGAAGAGTGGAAAGAGGAGGAATCAGATTAACACATGAAGATAAGAAGAGTAGACCAAAGTTGGAGAAAACTTTATTGCCGATGTTTTATTTTGAGATCTAAGGTTCGTGACCTAGTCTAAAAGGTTTGATAGTGATTGATTCAGTTGACAGGGTAGTGGAATGAACTATTATTCTATAAGGAAAAGTTGAGAGATCAATTGGACAAGTGAAGTTTAGTGGTGTTGGCCTAGAAGCTATTTGTGTAGTGGGTCCTTCTACCTTCTACAACTCTTCACAGGGTTGGTACAACTCCTAATAGGCTTGGAATCTTTTAACAAGGATTCAAAGTCTCCTAACAAGGAATTTTATGTACTAAATGTGTTTATAGACTCCTAACAGGCTTCATTCTCTAAAAAGGAATATATATATCAGTATATCTTTGTGGGCATCATTCCCACTTGAGTTTTCCCTCTAATCAAGGGTTTCCCTAGTTAACAAATCTGGTGTAATTGTGTATGTGTATCTTGTTATGGTTGTTTTTTACTTTGGCTACATGATTAAGATTAATTAAGATTGATAAATATTTTAATTGTATAACTGATTCAACCTCTACCCCCTACTCCCAGTTATATTGGTGGACTATTATTTCTAACAATATAATGATCAACATTGTAACCCTAACATGTTAGATTTATTGTTGCAATAGCAAAGATTTGTGGGTTGCATCCCTACCCTCGTTTTATCTTCACATTAAAGTGTTTTTGGGTTACTGTTAACAAAAAATGGCCTCCCACTAAAAAATCAAATTGAAATGATAAGCCATTCAATAGTTACCTAGGGTTTTTATGAAATAATTTAACATTGGCTATACCATTTGTCTTCAAGTTATGCCTTAGAACATTTCAAGTTGTGACCATGAAATTCGCATAGTCACGGTGGGTTAAGGCTTGATTGGTGTTCAAGTGGTGAAGGCATGATTACATTGTGTTTGAATTGTCACAGAGTTGGTTGGTTCAACCCAAGTCAAGGCTCTGATAACGTGATTACACTATGTTCACTTGGTCACAAGGTTATATTGACATATCAGGGTTTAAGTTGTGATAGTGCGGAAAGAAAAAAATCTTCATTGCTTCAAGGATACAATTTTTTTCCTTTAGATCTTTTAGATATATGGCCAAGTGAATTATCATAGCAAGTTAAGAGGAAGCTAAAGTCAGAGTTGTGATCAAGAGACTTCTCTATTTCTCTTGGTCGCAAGGTTAGGAAGTAAACCTTAGGTCATAGTGGCAATGGTGTGAATGTGATCAAGATCTTAGTCTTTACAAGGTTACAGTGGTGAATAAAAGATTTCAAGGTTAGGATATGAAGCAACAATAACCAATTGGTTGCAATTTCACAAGAAAGAACTATTATTGAAGAAAGGTGGTGGTGAAGGTGGGATCATGGGTGGTCAAAGCATGAAGACTTTGTAGAGTGGCAGAGTAGTAAAAGATGTTTGGTCCATATGGAAAGGCTTGATGGTTGACTCTAGTTGACTAAATAATATGATTAATTTTTTTTACTTATAATAATGAAACCAACTTGTTGATTATGAATCCAATCTTTTAAATCTCCTTTAACCACTTTTGTGATTCCCTAAGTCTAATAAATGCAAAGGAACACTCCATCACCACTTGTTGACTCATTCAAAAGTTAAGGACTATCATTACTGACCTCTCAGAGCTTTGTTTGGTGGACAAGTGAATTTCCAACATCCAATTTTGTACTAGAATTAGATATTTTCTAGATTTGAAATAGTGGTTGGATCTAGTGGTTGTGAAGTGGTTCTGTCATAAATATCTAGTCAAGTGCTTAAGCTATAAAAGCACATTTTTTGTAACTTCTTGATATAGATTCTTCTTTGATTTCCTTGGCATGTTTTTCACTTACATTTTAAATTCCCTTTGCCTCTAACCCAATGTAACTATCTATTGTATCTCTTTCAACCATTAACACACTATGCAAGACTCCTTTGACTCTGAGTAATGTTCTTGTCTATATTCTACAATTTTCATGATTGTATCTATTTTGGCATCTGAATGATATTGATTGAAGTTTCTTCCTATAGAATTTTTTTTTTTTTTTCTAATCTACATGTGGTTTTTAGAGTAAACAAGGTCTAAATCTGTATTCTTTGAGGTTATAACTAGTTAATTGTGTATATATGGGTACATGAAGGATTTAACTCCCTATTTTGGTGTGTCACCTCCATTGAATAGATTAGGTAATTAATTTTAGGTATTCCTTCTCCCTTTTCTCTTCAAGCATAGTTTAAGTGCGTCTTGATAATAGACGAAGCCAACCTTCTTAGAAAACTCAACCTTATAGTTCAAGTCCCACAACTTGGAGGTTGTTTCCATGTTTTAGAAGGTTTTCCTTAGGTAAAAAATTTAGACAAGGGTACAAGCTTTTGTGATAACAGATATCAAATCATTTATGTCATGTGTTGAAATTTTCATGGATGTTATGTCTATTTAATTTTAGCATTAAAGTTTGATTTAGATCTAAGATATGAGATGAATTATGTGTGAAATCAATAATATGTTTTTATAGTAAAATTTTAAAGATCCTTATTGAACCCCCTCCCCCACTCTTAGTATCTTGTTTCCCATTAAATACTTCCAACAAAAACCTCTTATGAACCATCACTTCATAGTCATCTATTGTAAGTTCTTATGCTTCCTACTTTAGAACCTCCTCTCCATCTTCTCCTTCTTCTTTACATTCCTCTTCACTCCATCTTCTCTCCTTTCCTTTTTATTCCTTTATCTCTGCTTCCATATTCTTACTTATCAACATGTGTTCCCTCAATATTTTTCCAAGCTCAACATTTGTAACCCTTAAAGGGATCTCTTCTCCCTCTCCATATTCTTCCCTTCATTATATTATTTCAATCCAGATATCTCCTTGTGCTTTGATACCATGTGTTGCAAACAACATTACCAATAGAGTGGTTTATGGGCATATTCTTGAACTTTACTCCAAGCTTTTCAAAAACCTTCTCCAAGGGGTATACAATCTTCCCAAAATATCTACTCACCCTATCCAACTCTATAATCTCTAAGGGCTTAGATCAAGTTTGATACTTTTTTTGCTTTAGGGATAATTTCCCTAAACTAGGCCAAAATAAGGAAATCTATCTTACACCCTTCACTATCTATATGTAATTATTGGTGTATCCTACTTGAGGCCAATACATGTATATTCAACCATTTATTTGATTCCAAGACACCTAGAAAATCTATATCCTTGACTAGGATATTAGCCTCAATTAGGTCACCCTAAAAGTAAAATTGATCAAATGATTTAGAATAACTGAGATGGGGGGTGAATTAGTTAGCCAAGGTCCAAATGTAAAAATAAAACTTTTTAGTACTTCAAAAAAGTTTGTGCATGCATTCATAAGGTCATCCAAAACTTTAAACCTTTGTATATTACTATCTAGGTTGAATAACCTTTGCAGAATTGTAAAAATAACTTAACACAAATCATTCACACAATTTGACACAAGGATTTAACATGGAAACCCAATTTAGGAAAAATCACTAGTAACATGCTATCAATTTTCACTCTTCTGAAGTGAGCCCTCTAAGGAGCCAACCTTGTTAAATGTTACAATACACACTATTAAATGTGACCTTATTAAAGGATTTCAATCACCCTATTAAAAGTGATCCTTGTTAGAGGACTTTACAATATCCCTTTAGAATGTCACCTAGTTAAAGGATTTACTCATGTCTATTAGGTCAACCTTAATCTAAAGGATTTATCCATACTAATACAATTGTTAGAAAGTAATACCATGAGGCTTGATTTGATAATTAAAAAAATCACTTGTAGATTTTAGAGCTCACATTCAATCCTCCATTTTTCTTGGCATTCATCCTCTTCATCCCTAATAGATTATTCACCCTTCGAGCCTTCACCTCCTTAATCCTTCTTTCTTAGCATGCCAATTGCAAATCCATTCATTTGGCCACCATGTGAGGAAATAACTCAAGACTCCTTTTCTATCTTTGGTTCACACTCTAAAAATTTTCTTCTTTCCTATTACATCCTTATATAGAGAATTTTAATCTTTCGTAGCTTAATCTAGATGATCCATCTTAGGATTAGGTTGGATTCATTAAATCTTCCCTCTTTTCCATTTTTTCCCCTATAGAAACTTCTCTTACAATCCTCATTATATTCACCTCCAAATGGTTTATCTTGAATTTTGTTCCACCAAATAATCATACTTATCTTCAACACACTTCACAGAATTCAAGAAATCAATAATGTTACCTCATATTCATCAAATCTTCAATCAAACTCATATTACTTTCACTTGGCAATAACATGTTTTAAACTCAAAAATAGCTATCTTCTAATGCTTGGTGCATACTATATTTTACTATTACTTGGTACATGCTAAACTTCTTTCACTTGGAACATATTGAATTTCACTTTGAGTGATTCCTACTGAATTTTCTCAATCTTAACTAACTTTCTGCTCTGCCTAAAACTAGATTGCTCGGCTTCCACTGTTTGCTTGGTTAGACTTAGCTAACACATTTCTCTACTAGGTCTTCTTCTAGTATTTACATAAGTATCCTTTTTTGGTAACTTAAGTAGATAAAGAACACACTATATCATCAATTTCTTACTTGGTCTTAGTGCTCCTTTTATACACCATATAACTCAACCTTTCTCTAAGTACTCTTTTTATCCTTTCTTTTCAAATCTTGTTCATCAATCAATCAAATGATAACATTTAGACCAAATTAAAAATTGTCTCACTAGCAAGTAGTAGGTTTGATAGCAGTGACAAAATAATGATTGTTCCATGATAGGTTTCATTAATTTCCTTCATTTCTATACTTCAACAATCTTTTTTCTCAACAATCTCCCTCTTTGGCATTGATGGAAAACTAATACAAACAAAAATACCAAAAATAGACTTAATACCTTTGAAATTTGTCCCTCTATCAATATCTTTTCTTCTTCAGTATAGGCTATAGGCTCTCTCCTTATTCTTCTTTAGATATTTACTGTAAACTCTTCCTTTGTATCTTTCAATTTGAAAATCACTCTTTCTCTCTTTATCTAATAATATTCTCCCTCTTTTTGACCTCTCTCTTTTTTTGGTACTACTCTCCCTCTTGGACAACAATCACTACATGAATATCTCTCTTTTTGTAAATCTATCTCCCTTTTTGACAACAATGCCAAAGACTTAACATCTTCTCATGTAGATATCAACAATTTAAGTTATCCCTCTATCACCTTGCATGTGACTGTAAATATTTTGTTTTAGCTCCTTCTTTCCTTTAGGTATTTCCTAAAGTAAGATCTACTACATCAAGTTATAAAGTATACTATTCAACTTAGTTGATACAGGGCACTACTATTTCTTTTTAAGTAGTTTTGGATAGGGGTATCTCCCCTAGCTTACCTCGAAGATATTCATGTGCATCCTTAGGTAAAGCCTTTGTGAATATATCATCTATTTTTTCCTTTGTATTCACTTATTCCATTCTCACTTCTTTGACTTGAACCAATTCTCTCAAGTAATGATAATTGATTTCAATGTGCTTTATCTTTGTATGCATTACAGGGTTGTTAGATATATTTATAACACTTGTATTGCCATAGTAGATTACCAAAGGTTTAGTGACTTCTTCCTTCATTCCTTTGAGTAATTGTTTGAGCCGCACCACATTTGTAGAATTATTTGTACAATTCACTACATAAACCACATATTTAGCTTTAGAAATTGATTGTAAAATTAAATTATGTTTCTTACTAGTCCATGGGACTAATCACTTTCCTAACAAAAATGCTCCATCACTTCTTCTTTTTCTATCATCAATGTTTCCAGCATAGTCTTATGTTCCTTTCAAGTATCTCATAATCCTTTTAATATCCATCAAGTGATTATCCTTATGATTTTCAAAGAATTTTGCAGCAATACCATTAACTAGTGCAATATCAAGTCTTCTATAAATTACATATTGCAATTTTCCAATCATAGATTTATATAATGTTTGATTTACCTTAGAAGAATCAACACTTTTGGATATTTTTTATCTAGTCACCATATGAGTACTAACTAGTTTTTAATCTTCCATTCCAAAAGTCTATAAGATTTTCTTTACATATTTGGAATCACTAATGTAAATACCATACTTCATCTGATATACTTGTAATCTAGCAAAGAACTTTGTTTCTCTAAATATAGACATCTCAAACTCTTTCATCATTTCATTTGCAAATGTCTTACACAATGCATTTTGTCCTCCAAATATGAAATCATCAACAAGTATTTCAGCTAGTAAAATTCCTTTATCTCCTCCAGTCTTGAAATATAAGTTATTATTGTCATCCATCTTCTCAAAACCAATATTCAAAAGATAATTGTGTAGTCTTTCATACTATGCTTTGGGAGCTTGCTTTAAACCATATAAAGCCTTGTGTAGTATACACACCATGTTCTTATTATTTGAATCAAATCCTCCAGGTTGTTCAATGTAAACCTCCTCTTCCAGTATACCATTTAAATTTTTTGACTTCACATCCATTTGATAAACTTTGAATCCTTTAAATGTAGAGTACAAAAGAAGAGAGCTTACTCCTTCCAATCTTGCCACTTGGAAAAATGTCTCTCCATAGTCAATTCCCTCTTCTTGTACATATCCTTTGTAGACTAATCTTGCTTTATTCCTTTTTACTTCACCATTCTCATCCAATTTATTTATGTACAGCCGCTTGGTTACAATAACAATTTTGTTCTCAAGTCTAGGTACTAGTGTCCATATTCTATTCTT
This sequence comes from Cupressus sempervirens, assembly GCA_028749045.1. Taxonomy (NCBI): domain Eukaryota; kingdom Viridiplantae; phylum Streptophyta; class Pinopsida; order Cupressales; family Cupressaceae; genus Cupressus; species Cupressus sempervirens. Next base: position 961,753,750 of record CM053787.1, on the reverse strand, counting down.
CTCAATCTGATCAATTTCTTCATTCATGGCTTGAATCTTGTCTTCACTCTCTACAAAATCCTTCAATATTTTAGGTTCGTAGAGGCTTAACAAACATGATTCATTTCTCAATCTACTCCTTGTCATTGGTCCATCTTATTTTCCTCCAATGATTTTCTATGCAGGATGATGTCTTCTGACATACTTTGATAATCTTGGCTCTGATCTTCTTTAATCAACAATAGATCTTTCATGAAGCTCAAACTTAGGTTTATTTTGTACTTTTCTATTAGGTAACTTGACATTCCTTTCATGTAAATTGATATTAGTATCAAAATGTACCTTAACTTTTGAATGTAACTCAGCTCTTGAATGCAAGTTGACATCCATTATATTCGACTTGGTAATCACTAATTCTTGTTGATTAGTAGCATGGTTCACATCATCATCATTGTTTGCATACATTTCTTTGTAGTAATACAAAAAGGTTGTATAATTTTTAGATTCCTTATTTTTTTCATCCTCATGTACATTTTTATATTCATTAACTTTCACATTTTCACTCTCCACAACTTTGTTAGTGTTAGTATTTAAACACTTATAAGCTTTACTTCTTATAGAATAGCCTAGGAATATTTTTGGAAATATAAGAGGAGTAACTGAGAGGGGAGGGGTCAATTGGTTACTACAAAAATAAATTTTAAATCCTTTAGATATCAATACAAAACAAATTCAAATACTATTGTAACTCAATTAGCATTGAATCACTTGGCAAACACTAAGAATTGATGTAACTCAGTAAGTAGATAAACATTACTTATTTAGATTTTTAGTGTGACTAACCATGAATTAACTTAGTTTTAGAAACATAAAGAAAATATCATGAACAAATATGACACCAAGATTTAACGTGGAATTTTGGGCAAACCACAAATTTCAACAAGTTACTATTTTTCACTCTTTTGAAGTGATCACTGTTAGGACCCAACCCTCTTAAAGGTTACAAAACACACTCTTAGGTGTGACCCTATTAAATTATTTAATCACCCTATTAGGAGTGGCCTTTTTAGAGGTCTTTAGAAACTTCAATCTAGAAATTCCACCATGTTCGAGGATTTACAAAATAGTTGTTAAGGAAACTTTGTTAGGAGATTTGATTCACTAGTACAATGGTTACAGAGTAATGATGATATGATCTAAATGCTGATGCAAACTTATTTTTTCTGATTTCAAATCTCAATTTTGATGTCAATACCCGATCCTTCTTGATCTGATGTATCTTTGTAGCTCCTAAAGGATATTATGCTTATCCTTCTAATTCTCTTCCTCTAAGCATCTTCTTATCTCCCACACATTCTCACTTCTATATTTTTGAAACCTAAACTTGACCTGATACTTAGACCAGATGCATTGTAAATTTAGTTTGAATGCAACTTTATAATAATTAATATTCATCTCTTCAGTTAGCTAGAACCAAAAAATAAATCAATAAAACTCAATATGCCAAAACAATAAAATCCTTTGTTAGTTGACCTAGCTTGGTAGACACTAACTCTAAAATCATTTTCCTATATTAACCAAGTGGACTCAGTTAACACTACATCTTCAAAAAATTTCTTTTGTAATCAAGTGAGCTTAGTCAATAGTGAACCTCTACAAACTTCTCTTTGGTGCCTGAGTGAACTCAGTAGACACTGTATTTCTACAAACTTTCTTTTGTGCCCAAGTGAAGCTTAACACATACAATCTTTGAAGTTGGTTTACTCTAGAATTCTTGGATGGTACTTGAAATTGTCTTCATCACCCGAGTGATCTTTGAAAAAAATTATTGCCAAAAACTTGACATTTTGTGTAATATCAAAGACACTATACAATTGATCAATTATTTTCAACAATATCCCTCTTTTCTATTGATGGAAATACAACATGCCATAATAGAATGAAATTTTAGAGAAAAATAAAAGCAAGAATAATATCCTTAGTTTCATTCTATTTCTCATCCATAAGAAATCCTATCAGTGTAAACTCCCTCTGACTTTAGTTTCACCCTCAATCACCAAACTCTCCAAGTTTACTCTTCACTAGATTATTCCTCTTTTACATCTTCAAAATATCTCTTATACAATAACAAAATTTCTTGATATTGAAAATCTATCTCTCTTTGACATCTCATGCCAAATATAACATTCATTTTAGTTTCCATGTACATGATGTACTAATTCATATGCAATCCACCCTCTACAATATCACATCAACTTGATTGATCTTCAACATGCTTGGTTGATGCATCACTAATATTTGATTAGTGAGATTTAGATAAGGGAATGACCCCTAGTTTACCTCTTAGATACAAGAATGCATCCTTAAGTAATGGCTTGGTGAATATGTCTACAATTTTTTTTTTGTATTCACATATTCCAATCGTACTTCCTTGTCTTGCACTAATTCTCTTAAGAAATGATACTTTATTGCAGTGTGCTTGGTTTTGGTATGCATCATAGGATTCTTGGAAATGTTAATTTCATTGGTGTTACCATAGAAAACAAAAACTAGATCCTTGATCTTTTCTTTCATACTTGTCAATAATTATTTAAAAAAATAATATTTGAACAATTGACTGCTATAGCAATATATTCTACTTATGTTGTTAACTGAGAGATATAGTTTTACTTCTTGCTTGTCCAAGATACTAGCCTCTTTCCAAGAAAGAATTTTCCACCACTAGAGCTCTTTCTATCATCAATGCTTCCTTTCCAATTTGCATTAATAGATTCTTTCAATTCAAAGGTGTCTCCTTTCTTATACCACAAACCATATTCTTCAATACGCTTTACATACCTCATGATTCTTTTGATTTCCATCATGTGATTTTCTTTTGGATTAGCAAAGGATCTTGCCACCATTCCAACTGCTAATGCTATATTAGGTCTTGTATGCACTACATATTGAATTTTTCCAATCATTGATTTGTACGTAGCTTGATCTACCCCTTTTGCATCATCATATTTGGAAATCTTATGTCCAGTAGACATAGGTGTTCCAACTAGTCTAGAATCCTCCATTCCAAATTTCTTCAGTATCTCTTTGATATATTTTGATTGAGTGATATAAATATCATCCTTCTTCAATTGAATCTAGAAGTCAACAAATAATTTGATCTCTCCAAACATTGACATTTCAAATTCCTTACTCGTTTCCTTTGAAAAATATTTGCATAAATCATCATTTCCAATAGACAATGTATCATCCACAATTTTTTTTCCAACAAAATCTTCTTATCTAGACATTCTCTGATGTATAGAGTGTTGTAACCATTGGTTCTTTAAAAACCAATCTTTATGAGATACTTGTGCAATCTCTCATACCAAGATCTAAGGGCTTGTTTGAGACCATACAAATCCTTTTGTAGTATGCAAACCATGTCCCTTTTGCTAGGATCAACAAAACCTTTTGGCTTCTTAACGTAGACTTCCTCTTCTAAGATTCCATTCAGGAATGTTGATTTCACATCCATCTGGTATACTTTGAATCCTTTGTGTGTAACATATGCAAGAAGTGTTCTAACTCCTTCAAATCTAGAAATAAGAGAAAATTTTTCTCCATAGTCAATACCTTCCTCTTGAGCATAACCCTTGCAAACTAGCCTTGCCTTATTCTTGGAAGCTTCTTCATTCTCATTTAACTTATTTCTGAATACCCATTTTGTGCTAATACATGCTTATCCTTGGGTCTAGGAAACAGAGTCCAAGTCTTATTCCTTTCTATCTAATCAATTTCATCATTTACAGCTTCAATCCAACTTTTTTTTTCTAATGCATCTTTATCTATTCTAGGTTCAAATTCAGTAAGAAAACATGTACCTTTCAATTTGTTCATTGTCATTGTACCAAGTGACTGATCTCCAATTATTTTCTCAACTACATGATGCCTTCTAACATATCCAACAAGTCTAGGATCCTTCTTTTTGGATTCACTAGGTTCTCCATGATCTTATGAATTATGCTTAGGTCCAACTAATTGTGACTCAAATTCATCAAACTATGCCCTTTTGATGACTCAGGTGCTTCTGATGAGTTAGGTTGTAGTGCCTACAACTGGGTTGAACTAGAGATTTTGGCGATTCAGGTGGTGAAGATTGTTGACCCCCATTTGTTTGATTTTTAGGTATAGTATCAGGCTCATAGTAAACAAATTTTATTCAATATTCAAGTTCTTTACTACTTTTTTCTTCACTCTTTTTTGCAAACTTGTCAATCTTCACATGTAAACTTTCTACAACTTTATGAGTAGATAGGTTCAAATATTTTTATGCCTTGCTCTTATTTGAATATCCAAGAAATATACATTCATCACTTTTCACATCAAATTTTCCTTTTCTTGACTCAGTTAGAATATAACATTTTCTTCCAAATACTTTGAAGTATCATACATTAAGTTTATGACCATACCATAATTCAAAAGGTGTTTTCTCTAAATATTTCTTCAACTAAACTAGGTTTAGGGTATTAACTATAGTGTTGATTTCTTCCTTCCAGTATTTGATAGGGAGATTCTTTTCTATCATTATGGTCCTTACAAAATCCATGGTGTACCAAGTGTAGACACCTACCTTTTGATTCCTCTTTCATTGTAGAAATAAATGAATTCACTACCTTTGTCTAACCTTAAACATTTTAGTTTCTTTCATGTCTCTTTTTATCTATCCAGATACCACTTAATCTTTTGAAAAGCTTCAAACTTTTCCTTTAAGTACATAACAGTCACCATTCTAGAATAATCATCAACAAATAAAATAAATTACTTATCTCTTATGTAGCTTTCTGTACCAATAGGTCCATATAGGTCTATATGAACCAACTAATACTTCTTCAAAATGATAGTTCTTGCTTTTAAAGCTTGTCTTTCCCATCTTTCCAATTTGACAATTCTTGTACATGCCCAAGTCTAGTTTCTTGAGTTTTGGAATGCCTCTAACCCTTTTTTTGTCGCTTATGTTGAGCAGATTATTAAAGTTCACATGACATAACCTTTTATGCCATAACCAATTTTCTTCTAATTGAGCTAGAAAACATGAATTTTTATCTAGATCTAGGTAGAATAGGCTACCTTTTGTTTTCATGCCAATCTCACCTAGATTTCTTTTCCCATCCAACAGATTGGCCTTTCCATTCATGAATTTTGAATGCAATATTATTCAATTAAGCCACACTAAGTAGATTATTCTTTAATCCTTCAACCAAATAAGAATTATCACATTTGAGATCATTTGTTAGTGCAATTCAACCTTTACCTTTCACATAACATGGTTCATCATTGCCAAATATAACACTTCCACCATCATAGTGTACAAATTTTTCAAATTTTGATTTGTTAGTAGTCACATGGTGAGAAAAAACTCTATCAGTGATCCATGTATCATACTTACTAACATCTGAGATAAGCGTCATTTTTTCATCCTCATCATCTTATTCATCCTTGATAGAAATATAGACAATTTCATCTTCTTCACTACTATCTAAATCTTTAGTAATGTAACAAAATTTCTTAGATTTGTTGTTGTAGTCCTTGTATCTTTTGAAATCCTTCTTGCAATTAATGCTTCAATGAATTCAACATATTCATTAGAACTATCTTCACTTTCACTATCATATTTTCTACTTTTAGATTTTTTTGCCTTCTTTTTGAGTGATAACTTGACTTGAAATAAAAAATCAAAGTTGCTAGAGTTAGGGACATAATTGTCATAGTTATCTAACTCAAATATTGTTCATCTTATCACTACTGCATCCAGTACTATATCATTCTTTGGATTGCATATTATCTCTTGAATTTTTGAAACTATAATTGCATATATAGGAAGAAGTGTTCTAAGAAAATTGGTTAATACTGTCTCATCCTCAATCTTTCCTTCTGAGGCTTTGATTGCACACTGGCTTTCATTCTATCACTATATTTTGAAATGTTCTCATCTTCTCTCATCCTCATTTGATCAAATTGTGCTTTGAGACTTTCTTCTTCTGCTCTTTTGACATTATCATCTCCTCCATAAATAAATTTCATCATGAGAAACATCTCATAATTAGTACTGTGGTCTTTGACTTCATCAAATTCAAAATAGTTGAGAGTTGAAGTAATATCAATCATCATAATGTTATGATTCTTTTTATCTACAATTTCTTCAACAGTCATAGTTCTAGTAGGTGCCACATACTTGGTCTTTAGATACTTTAGACCTGAATCTCCAATTATTTCCAAGTGCAACTTCATAATTTCCTATCATCCATTAAATTTATCATTGTTTAGTTTAGGAATCTCCCTTTAGTAAGACATCCTAATCTTTATCTTAGGTCCTTGAAACCTTCTCTGCAAGCACCAAAAGCTCAAATATGAATTGTTCAAAATATAAGAGGAGTAACTCAGAGGGGAGGGGTGAATCAGTCACCACAAAAATAAATCTTAGATCCCTTAGATGTCAATACAAAACAAAACCAAATACTACTGGAATTGAAAATATTGTTGTAACTTGGTTAGCACTAAATCACTCGACAACTACTAAGAATTGTTGTAACTTGATAAGTACATAAATATTACTTATTTAAGGTTGAAACAATTGATCAATTGTGTATTGTCTTTGATGTTACATAAAATGTCATATCATTATCAATTAGTGTATGTCGAGCTCACTCGGGTAGTAAAGATAGTTTTATGTGTCTACTAAGCATTCTAGAAATTTCTAAGTTCAGAAGAAAGTTTCTATCGAGTTCACTTGGATGCCAAAGGAAATTTTGTAGAAGATGAGTGTTAACCAAGCTCACTTGGTTAATGAAGGAAATTTTCGATGGAACCAGTGTTAACTAAACTCACTCAGTTACGAAAGGAATTTTGTGAAGTATGTAGTGCTAACTGAGTTTCACTAGGTTAACATAGGAAAATCATTTTTGAGTTAGTGTCTACTGAGTTGGGTCAATCAACGAAGGATTTTCTTGTTTTAGCATATTGAGTTCAATTGATTAGTTTGTTGGTTCTAGTCGACTAAGGTGATGAATATTAGTTATCCTAAGTTGTATTTGAGTCAACTTGACAATATGAAAGATATAAATAAAAGGTCAAGTTGAGGGTGAGAATTAAGAAAACATGGAAGATAATTGAAGATTTGAAGATGCTAAGAGGAAATGAATCAAAAGGATAAGGAAAATATCCTTAAGAAGCTAAAATGATATATTCAATCAAGAAGGATCAAGTATAATCCAGAATTGAGATCTGTAATCAGTAATTGAGTTGCATCCAAATTAGGTTATGTCATTGTTACTCTCTAACCATTGTAGCAATGATCTAAATCTCTTAATAGAGTTGGCTTAACAACTATTTGTAAATCCTCCAACAAGGTGGTAGTTCTATCAAATTGTCTAAAGAACTCTAAGAAGGATACTACTAACAAGGTGATTAAATTCTCTAACAGGGTTAGACCTAACAATGTGTTTTGTACCCTTTAATAGGGTTATCTCCTAACAAGGCTCACTTCAGAAGAGTGAAAATCAGTAACTAGTTGCAATTGGTGGTTTTTTCCAAATTGGGTTTCCACATTAAATCTTGGTGTCAAATGTGTTCATGCTATTTCTTTTATGTGCTTGCAAATAAGTTAAAGTAATGGAAATCATATATAACATCTTAATTTTTTTATGTTAATTATTTTCCAAGCATATTCAATATTTATCGAGTTACAAAATTTTATGTGTGTTTGTCGAGCATCAATAGATTTCAATTTTTAGAGTTTATTTGTGTACTAACATCTAAGGAATTTTGGATTTATTTTTGTGGTAAATAATTCACCCCTCCCATCTTAGTTACTCCTCTTATATTTACAACAATTGGTATAAGAGCTTTTGGTGCTTGCAGAGAAGGTTTTAAGGACCTAAGCTAAAGATCAAGATGTCTTACAAAAGAGAGATTCTCAAGTTGAACAAAGACAACTTTGCAACATGTCAAGGACTTATGAGATTACATCTAGAAACTATCAGTGATTTAGGTTGTAAGTATCTTGATACTAAATACAATACTCCTTCTAGAACAATATTAGTTGAAGACCTTGCTAAAAAGAATAATCATAACATCATGATGATTGATATTGTATCTTCTCTTAGTTATGCTGAATTTGATGAAGCAAAAGACCAAAAAATACCTCATGAAATATGGATCAAACTAAATGAAATTTATGGAGGAGATGAAAATGTAAGAAGAGCTAAAACAAAAAGTTTCAAAGGTCATTTTGATTAGATAAAAATGAGAGAAGATGAAAACATTGCAAAGTATGCGGAAAGAATGATAACTATGTTCCTAGTTCCAAAGGTATTGAGTCTATGTTTGAAGCCAAACTCTCACTCAAGAAAAAGAGTAAGAAATCAAAGACCAATCAATTAGGAAGTGAAGAAGAAATGGAAGAAAGTTTTAACAATAATCTTGAAGTTGTTGAAGCCTTACTTGCAAATAAATACTCCAAAGGTAGAGGAAAGTACAAAGGCAAGATTCCTCTAATATGTTTTTCTTGTGAAGAAACTAGTCACATTACTACTAGCTGTCCAAACAAAAAAAATAAGGATGAGAAGAAAAGAAATAAGTAAAAAGGAAAGAAGGAATTCAAGAACTACAAGAACAAAGATAAGAAATCTTATTTTATGGCTAAAGATTTTGATAATAATGAAGACAAAATGGTATATACTATTGTAAAAGATGAATCTAATAATGAAGTAGATGAGATGGCACTTATCTCTCATGTTAGAAAAAATGATACTTGGATTATTGATAGTGGCTGCTCACATCATATGATTGGAGACAAAAAAAATTTTTGAGCACATGGAATATTATGATGGTGGTAGTGTAAGATTTGAAAATAATAAATCTTGTTGCATAAAAAGAAGAGGATGTATCTCTTTGACCAATGAACTTATATGTGATAATTCTTATTGGGTTGAAGGACTAAAAACAATCTACTAAGTGTGGCACAATTGAATAACATTGGATTTAAGTTAGAATAAATTGATGGAAAGGTCAAACTACTAGATGGAAAAAGAAATCAGATTGGATCTAGAAAGAAAACAAAAGGTAATCTATTTTATCTTGATCTCAATGAAAGTTCATGTTTTATTGCTCAAGTAGAAGAAAGCTAGTTATGGCACAAAAGATTATGTCATGTAAACTTTGATACTCTAGTTAAGATAAGAAAACATAGAAGAGTAAGAGGTATTCCTAGCTTGAGGAAACATGATATGGGTCTATGCAAACATTGTCAAATTGGTAAGAAGGGGAAAACTAGTTTCAAAAGAAAGAACTATCATTCCAAAGAAGTCTTAGAGTTTTTACATACAAACTTATGTGGACCTATTGGAATAGAGGCTTATAGTGGAGAAAATTTTTTCATTCTTTTTGTTGATGATACTTTATTCACAGGAAATGATGACTTATGCAAAACATTTTTCAAAAAAAAAAGAGTAAAGAATTTGAGATGTCTATGTTTGGTGAGATAAAATTATTTGTTGGATTACAGATTCAAAAGAAGAAAGATGGTATTTACATTAGTCAATCTAAATATATCAAGGAAATACTAAAGAAATTTGGAATGCAAGACTCAAGACCAATTGAAACCCCTATGTCTACTGGACATAAGCTTTTCAAAAATGATGATTCCAAAGAGGTAGATCAAACCACTTACAGATAAATGATTGAAAAATTGTAGTATGTAGTACACACAAGGCTTGATATTGCATTAGTAGTCATTATGGGGGCAAGATTCTTAAAAAATCTCAAAATAAACCACATGATGGTAGTTCAAAGAATCATGAGATATTTGAAAGGTACTGAAGACTATGGTTTATGGTACAAAATAGGAGGCAATTTGGACTTAAAAGTATTCACAAATGTTGACTGGGTAGGAAGTATTGATGACAGAAAGAACAAAAGTGGTGGAGCATTCTTTCTTGGTAAAAGACTAGTGTCTTGGACAAGAAAGAAATACAATTGTATCTCTTAGTCCATAGCAAAAGGAGAATATGTGGTAGTAGTAGTCAATTATTCTAACATTGTTTGGTTCAAACAATTGATGAAACGTATAAAGATAGAGATCAAGGATCTAGTAGTTATATACTATGATAACACCAGTGCAATCAATATATCAAAGAATCTAGTGATGCATACCAAAACAAAGAACATTTCTATAAAATATCATTTCTTAAGAAAATTAGTGCAAGATAAAGAAGTCGGATTGGAATATGTGAATAGAAAAGAATAAATTATAGACATATTCACCAAGCCATTACCTAAGGATGCATTTTTGTATCTAAGAGGTAAGCTAGGGGTAATTCCCCTATCTAAAGCTCACTAAATAAATTTTAGTGATGCATCAACCAACGAATTATTGAAGATTGATCAATTGGTGCAATATTGACAAGGGCATATTGCAAATCAATTAGTACTTGAGGTACATTGATATTAATTGAACATTGGCTTTGGAATGAGATGTCAAAGAGGGAGCAAAAGGAGAATATGTGGTAGTAGTAGTCAATTGTTCTAACATTGTTTGGTTCAAACAATTGATGAAACATATAAAGATAGAGATCAAGGATCCAGTAGTTATATACTATGATAACACCAGTGCAATCAATATATCAAAGAATCTAGTGATGCATACCAAAACAAAGAACATTTTTATAAAATATCATTTCTTAAGAAAATTAGTGCGAGATAAAGAAGTCGGATCGGAATAAGTTTATTGTCATATCTCATAGAATTTTTTGTTGAAAAGAGGTAGAATTTTTCTGTTATGAAAAAGAATTTTCAAAGAGGGAGAATGAACTTGGCAGAAGTTCTAGCAGAAAAAAGCTTTCTGACAGAGGGAGAGACTAGAGACAGAGTACACACTGATAGAGGGAGTTCTCATGGAAAATAAATAGAATGAAACTAAGGATATGTTTCTCATTTTATTCTTGCTCCAAAATTTCATTATGCTATGACATGTTGTGTTGTTATCAATGTCAAAGAGGGAGATTGTTGAAATAATTGATCAATTGTTTATTGTCTTTGATGTTACAAAAAATGTCATATCATTATCAGTTAATTTATGTCAAGCTCACTCAAGTGGTAAAGACATTTTTTCATGTCTACCAAGCATTCTAAATTTTTCCAAGTTTAGAAGACAGTTTCTACTGAGTTCACTGAGGTGCCAAAGGAAATTTTGTAAAAGATGAGTGTTAACCAAGCTCACTCAGTTGATAAAGGAAATGTTGGATGGAACCAATGTTAATAAAACTCACTTAGTTACCAAAGGAACTTTGTAAAGTATGTGGTGTTGATTGAGTTTCAGTTGGTTAACACAAAAAAATTATTTCTAAGTTAGTGTCTATTGAACTGGGTTGGCTAACAAAGGATTTTCTTGTTTTGACATATTGAGTTTAAATGATTAGTTTGTTGGTTTTAGATGACTAAGGTGATGAATATTATTTATTCTAAGTTGTATTTGAGCTGACTTGACAATATGAAAGATATAAATAAAAGGTCAAGTTAAGGGTGAGAAGTAAGAAAGCATGGAAGATAATTGAAAAATTGAAGATGCTAAGAGGAAGCGAATCAGAAGGATAATCATAATATCCTTAAGAAGTTGAAAAGATATATTCGATCAAGAAGGATCATGTATAAGCTAGAATTGAGATCTATAATTAGCAATGCAGTTGCATCTAAATCAGGTCATTTCATTGTTACTCTCTAACCATTATAGCCATGATCTAAATCTCTTAATAGAGTTGGCTTAACAACTATTTGTAAATCCTCTAACAAGTTGGCAATTCTATTGAATTGTCTAAAGACCTCTAATAAGGCCACTCCTAATAGGATGATTAAATCTTCTAATAGGTTCATACCTAAGAACATGTTTTGTAACCTTTAATAGGTTTGGCTCCTAATAGGGCTCACTTCAAAAGAGTGAAAATTAGTAACTAGTTGCAATTGGTGGTTTTTTCCAATTTGTGTTTCCACATTAAATCTTGGTGTCAAATGTGTTCATGTTATTTCTTTTATGTGTTTTCCACTAAGATAAAGTAATGGTAATCATAGATAACATCTTATGTTTTTATGTTAAGTATTTGCCAGGCATATTCAATATTTACTAAGTTGTAGCATTTTATGTGTGTTTCCTGAGCATCAGTAGAGTTTAGTTTTTAGAGTTTATTTTTGTACTAACATCTAAGGGATGTGGGATTTTTTTTTGTGGTAACTGATTCACCCCTCCCCTCTTAGTTACTCCTTTCATATCTCCAACAATTTAGATGTTTAGTACATGATTAACCATGAATTAAATTAGTTGTAAAAATATAAATCAAATACAATAAACACATATAACAAAAATATTTAACATGGAAATCCAATTTGGGAAAACCAACAATTGCAACTAGTTACTATTTTTCACTCTTCGGAAGTGAGCCCTGTTAGGAACCAACCCTATTAAAGATTACAAAATATATTATTAGGCTTGAAACTATTAAACGATTAAATCACCTTATTAGGAGTGGTCTTTTTAGAGGTCTTTAGACACTTCAATCTATAAATGACACCTTCTTAAAGGATTTACAAAATAATTGTTAAGCCAATTCTATTAGAAGATTTGATTCACTACTATAATGGTTTGAGAGTAATAATAATATAACTCGATTTCTAATGCAAACTCATCTTTTCTGATTTCATATCTCAATTCTAGCTTCAATACTCAATCCTTCTTGATCTGATGTATCTTTTTAGCTCCTCAAGGATATTATGTTTATCCTTCCAATTCACTTCCTCTAAGCATCTTCTTATCTTTCACACATTGTCACTTGTATAATTTTCAATCCTAAACTTGACCTTATACTTATACCATATGCATTGTTAAGTAGGCTTGAATGAAACATTAGAATAATTAATATTCATCTCTTTAGTTGGCTAGAACCAACAAACAAATCCATAAAACTCAATATACCAAAACAAGAAAATCCTTTGTTAGTTGACCCAACTCGGTAGATACTAACTCTAAAATAATTTTCCTATGTTAAACAAGTGGACTGCATCTTCAAAAACTTCCTTTGGTAACTAAGTAAACTTAGTTAGTACTGGTTCCATGCCAACTTTCCTTTGTTAATTGAGTGTGCTTGATTAACACTAAACTTCTGTGAAACTCTTTTTGGTGCCCGAGTGAACTCAGTAGAAATTGTCTTTTTGCAAACTTTCTTTGGTGCTCAAGTGAAGCTCAACACATACTATCTCTAAGCTTGGTTTATTCTAGAATGCTTGATTGATACTAGAAACTATCTTCATCACCTGAGTGAGCTTGACAAACACTGAGTAGCAAAGACTTGACATTTTGTGTAACATCAAAGACAATATATAATTGATGAATTGTTTTCAACAATAACTTCATCACTTTTTGCATCAAATTTACCATTCTTGTTTTCCTTTAGAATGTAACACTTTCTTCTAAATATCTTAAAGTATTTAACATGGGGTGAGTAATCATACCATAATTTTAAAGGTGTGATGTGTAGTTTCTCTCTCATTTGATTTTGGTAAGTTATCTTGATGGATGCAACCTTGATGATCTTGCTTGGTGAGTGATCATGATTGGGACCATGAGTGGTCTACACCCTTGAGGTGATTGGATTTATGTTAACTATATTGATCAATTGCTTTGAGTATGCTTTTAGTTCATTTATGAGCTTATGATTTGGTAGATGGTTTACTAAGGTTTGTGCTAGTGGTTGCCAAGATCGATGAGGTATCATGATTTTGTTCCATGATTACCCTGAGATCTATGCAAAGATTGCATTGTGTACTATTATTCTGCTACACTAGACTAGGTTCCTGTAGTAGTGGTTAGTCATGTTTATGACTATGTTTTCTTATGTGTTTAAATGCCATTTTTAGGTTATTAAAACATGCATTATTAAATGCATAAATAATTAGAAATGAATTTTCCATGTTGAATTCTTTAGTTATGTGCTACAAATATTTACCTTATTATATTTTGATCCAAGAGATACTTGTACTCATGTTGTTATTTCTGCATTTGAGATGACCTAAGGGTCAGATATTATACTTTGATTTTAGTATTATAGATGTTATACTATTATTTTGTGTAGTTGATCATATTTTATATCGATGCCATTTTGAGATAGTATATTTTATCATCATAAAATATCTAGTTATATGGTATTTGGGCATATATCTAATTTGGTTATATGTGGATTTAATGTTGTGGTGATTTACTTCATCCTTGCTTTGATATGCCTTATGTGAACGTGAGTGATGTAAATGGATTATTTTAGTATATTTGAATAAATGATTAAATTAGGTATTTAATGCATTTATTGCTTCAACTTTGTTATTATATGCAATTTCACTTGATCATGTGTTTTAGTGTGCAGGATTTATATCCCTAGCAGTGACATATGAGTTAGTGATTCAACTATTCCTATTTACCAATGTCGTCCCTATATGTGACCTAACCTATGAATGTGTCTATACATTTAGAGGTTAACATTATCATGAAGGTTATTAAGGAAATTCTATGATTTTTGGGGTTTTTGAGCTTTATTTTGTTTAATTTTAATTTTTGGCAGCTTTTTCATAGATGAATTCCAATTACTTGGAATAGTCTATTTTCGTTTGGGTTGTTATGAGATCTAACTAGGCTACCTAGTTATTTACCCTAATCAATTAATTCACTCAAAAAGTGAATAAGTATCCAAAGAGGAAATTAATTCCTCACTTCTCACTTTTGAATTAGAAAGTTTGAGAGTAAAACTCATAATCCTCTTTATTCGTTGTGGGATCTATGAGCATGGGATCATTGTGAGATCAATCTTGATGGATCCAGCTCTGGGAGACCTTGGATTGCTTCTATTATTGGTTATTTTTATAGGATTTTTATTATATGGTTTAGATTCTCATTTTTTCCCTTTTGGCTATGAGGTAGGGCTCTCTCATTTTATTGTTTTAGCTTCATTGCTACTTCTTTTTTTTTTGTAGTCATCTATTAGGAGGCTAAGAACTAGTGTTCCCCTCTATTTTTGTATGCTAGTTGTACTTGGTTGGGTGGGTATAAGCATTTTCCTATTTTTTGTGATGAGGATTTGGAGTTTTTCATTATTATGCTATTCATTTTTGCATACAGACTCTAAACCCAAATTTTGTTTGATATTTGTGCCTTTTTCTCCCTAAGACCAAATGGGTTTTAATTTCAAAGTTTTTGAGTTTTGAGGTTTTTCACCTCGATAGTTTTCTCAAGTTTTCTTGATGTGATGTTGGTCATGGACTTGGATTATTTGTAGGATGTCAGTTAGACTACTGTTAGACTTTTATATTTCATTGGAATGCATGCCACATCCATACTCTCAACTTTGTGTTTAGTTAAATGATTTTATACCTAGTTTTATTGTTTCGTTTGGATCATTATTATTATTTCATGGACACTAGGATTCGTGTAGAATCCATACTCCTAAATTGAGACTAATTTAGTGATTTCATGATGTTTGTCCTTGTTTCATCATTGGGATTCATGTAGAATCCATATTCCTACATTGAGGCTAGTTGAGTGAGTTCATGATGTATAATTTTATTGCTTCTTGGGATTCATATAGAATCCATCCTCTTGAGTCTATTTTTAATTTAGTATTTTATTTTCATTATTTTCTCATCCAGTCCTTATGTTATGATTTTCATGATGGTGGTGCACCACGCACAAGCATGGATGTATGCATGTTTTTTGGGTGATTTGCAAGGCCTGATCTTCCATGATATTTTTGAGAGTTATGATCATTTGGGGTTGGGTTGGAAATATTCATGCCTACATACACTCATCATTAGATGAATATGGGTTGGTTAGGATAGCATATGGAGGGGTATTCTATCTCATAGCCTAGTGATCATTATGACTAGAGGGTTGGTAGAGGAAGTTTTAATCAAGTGATAATTAAATAAAATGATGGGTGGTAATAAAAGTTAAGATAATGAAACTGTTATGTGCTAGAGACTTTTCTTGAGGAGTTGAATTTGCATGATCCAAGCTTGGGCTTTTCGATGCCAAGTGACTCTCCATGATATTAGCCCCTACATAGTAACCCATTGATTGTTTGACCAAGACCTATAATACTTGAATTGTCTCATGATCTTGGTTTTGAGTCATTATTATTGTGTGGTGTGAGTGGTAGCCATAAATGTTTTTCTTTATGTGTGTCTATGGTTGGATCATTATCTCCATCAACACTATAGGAGTGGACGTATAGGTTTCATGTGGTTGGGATATATAGCTACCTTTACCACTATTGGAGACCTATGTATAGAGATAGTCTATGGTCCTAGTGTGACTATTGTTGGATATTTTCACTTGGTACTTTGGGTTCTAGAGTATGCTTTCTTTTGATTTATGCTTTCATTGGAATGCTTGGATATCATTTTTAGGTGATGTTAGCTTATTTGACACATTCCTATAGTATGATGTTTAGCGTATGATTAGATGATGTGATTTGATTAGTTGGAATATCTATTTCTTTACTTTTTAGCATGGTTTATTTCCTATTCTTATGATGTTATTATGCTTTAGTAGTGACATCCTCATAAGACAGCTCTAACTACCTAGTTGGTAGTTTGGGATGTTATGTGTGCGGGATGGCTAAGCCCTTTGAG
This sequence comes from Cupressus sempervirens, assembly GCA_028749045.1. NCBI lineage: Eukaryota > Viridiplantae > Streptophyta > Pinopsida > Cupressales > Cupressaceae > Cupressus > Cupressus sempervirens. The sequence continues at coordinate 961,737,073 of CM053787.1, read as the reverse complement.
GTCTCATGATCCTATTATGGTTGGGAGGAATTGTGCATGACTTTTGTTTTTTTTTAACATTGCAATGTTTCTTTCAGTACATTACCTTTTTTTTTTTTTTGGTTTAGATGGTTAGATGTATTTTCATATTTCTACTTTGTGTTCAAGTTTCCAAGCCTCGACTTGTAGATTTGATACTACTCGATGCAGGGGTTCTAACTCTCTTTGTACCTTTCTAAATGTTTTTTGGAATGTTCTTGCATTCCATGGGTGACAGTGTTCTAGCACTGGGCAATACTCATAAAGTATCACATGCCAATAGAAGAAATATCATGTGATACTGGAAAATATTTCATGACTTAAGAATAAATTTCATGCAATACTTGAAAGTATTGCATGCCCTTTAATAAACCATCATACAAATACTTATGAAGTATCACACAACCTTTGGAGAAGTATCATCCACACCCTGTTAGTGTCATACACCCACTAGAGGAAAATTGTATGCTACTAGAAAGTATCTCATAGTGTTGCATGAAAGTGTCACCTAGATCTTTGGGAAAACCTGTTTGAGTGGACAACAAATTTTTTTTGGTTTGTTTCAAAGTTTTTGAGAGGTGGTTTGATTAGCCTCTATAGAATTTTTGCTCCCTTGGAATTGGATTTTGAATTTTGAATGTTTTAGATTCCAAATCATTTGCCTTCTTTCATGGTCTATCATTTTTATTTAGAAGTGGTGTTTTGAGATTTTTTGGTTACTGGGATTGATGGTGAAGTCTTCCATTGCAATCTTTATGATCCATGTATGATTTTTTTATGTGCATTCATACTTCTAAAAAAAGAATATCTTGGCTTGAATTGAATCCTTGTTCCAAGGATCTCTAAGCGGGGCATAACATGACATTTGTACCTTTATTGACTTGTACTCTGTTCAAGGTATAGATAGTTGTACTAATAGCTTCTCTCCCATATTTCAAAGAAAAATTCTTTTTAACATCAATTTTCTAGCACAATCCATTACACATTTGTTTCTCCTTTTTGTAATCCCATTTTGTGGGGGGGGGGGGAGGGGGCGGTTTAATCTGCAGATGTTTGCCTTTTAATTCCTCTATCATTGCAAATATTGTTGGAATCATTCAATGTAAACTCTCCACCTCTATTAGATCTCAGACATTTCAAACTTTTACCAGTTTCTTTTTCAACTCTTGCCAAATACCACTTAAATATTTGAAAATCATCAAATTTTTCTCTCAAAAACCTTAATATCATCATTCTAGAGCAGTCATTAACAAATAGAATAAAATATTTTTCACCTTTGTAGCTTTTCACATTGATTGGTCCACATAGATCAGTATGAACCAATTTCAAATTTTCATTTGAAGTATGAGTCTTGCTCTTGAAATTAGATTTTTTCATCTTGGTTGACTAACATTGTTTGCAAATTACATTATCAATTTTCTTCAATTTTGGAAAACCTCTTACTCTTTTCATCTTATTGATACTAACCAAGTTGTCAAGATTTACATGGCATAACCTTTTGTGCCAAAGCCACACATCATCAAATTGAAAAATAAGACAAGTTGCTTCATTCATGTCAAGATAAAATAGATTATCTCTATTTTGATCTCCTCTTCCAATGAGTTTTCCATCAATGTCATAAACCTTGGCCTTCCTCTTGACAAATTTAACTCTCCATCCTAAGCTATTTAATTGTGACATACTCAATAGATTATAGTTAAGTCCTTAAACATAGTAAGAATTGTCATACATGATCATTTCTTTCAAGCTTATTGATCATTTTCCTTTAATCAAACAGGGTGCATCACTAACATGATTTCCATTATAATTACCAACGGCAATGAACTTACTTTTATCTTTTGTCATGTGATGAGAACATCCACTATCAATGATCCATCTATCACTTTTGGTTACATGAGATACTATTGCAGTTTCATCATCTTCATCAGAATCATCTCTCATAGAAACACAAACAACTTCATCATCATGATCACAGATCCCTTAGATGTCTTATAATACTAGTTACTATTGTTACTTGGTTGTAACTCGGTAGATGCAATGTATATTATCTTTAACAAATCTTAAACATTCATAGTGGTTAACATGCATGCATAAAAGAAATAACATGAACACATGAGACACTAGATTTAATATGGAAACCCAATATGGAAAAAACCACTAAATAAGTAGCTACTGATTTCCACTCTTCTGAAGTGAGCCTTGTTAGGAGCCAACCCTGTTAAAGGTTACAAAACACACTTTTAGGTGTGACCTTGTTAAAGGATTTAGTCACCCTATTAGGAGTGGCCTTGCTAGAGGAATTTAGAAAAATTAATAGAACTATCACCTTGTTATAGGATTTACAAAATGGTTGTTAGACCAACTTGATTAAGAGATTTAGAAATTACTACTACAATGGTGAGAAAGTAACAATGAATTGACTTGAAAGAGATGCAACTAAATTTCTTATAAAGATCTCTATTCTGCTTTACTAGGTCCTCTTCTAATTGAATACAACATTGCTGCTCCTCAAGGATATCTGATCCTTCTTTAAAATTCGTTCACACTTCCCTATTCACATAATCAACACACTTGCATTCTCATTCATTGCAATTTATAATTCCCAACTTGACCTTTTATTTACACCTTACAAATTGTCAAGTCAGCTCATTTACAAGTTACAATTATCAATAATCATTACATCAATCAGCTGCAATCATTCCATAAAATAATTAAATTTTATTTCCCAAAACAATGAAATCCTTCATTAGCCAACCCTACTCAGTAAAAAGTGCTCCAAAAATGATTTCCAATGTTAACCAACTAAAGTTCAGTAAACACTGCAAATTCTACAAAGTCCTTGGGAGATTGAGTCAACTTGGTAAACACTGACTTTCCTTCGATAACCTTGTGAGCTCGATTACCACTGACTTTTGCTGCAAAATCCTTCAATGCCCGAGTGAGCCTAGTAGACATTGTTTCCATAGAGTATATTTTAGGAATGCTCGGTAGACTTTGGAATTTTATTTGCTAACCAACTAGGCTATGTAGATGTTATTTGATAACTGATATGACATTTGTGTAACATCAAAGACAACACACAATTGAACAATTATATCCAACATGTTGCTCTCATCCTTTTTTCCTCTATATTTGTCTTCATTTCTATTATTTATCTTTGAAGGAAATCTTGCTGCAATATGACCACCTTCATTACAATTAAAACCTATGATGGGTAACTTACCCCTATATTTTCCTTTACCTCTATGAAATTTCCTAGCTAGCAGTGCTTCAAGTTCTTCTAGCTCTTCATCATCTATATCAATGTCACTAGCAACATGTTTGACCTTTTTATTTTTCTTATCTTTAGGTTCATTCAGTGTTAGTTTAGCTTTCAAAGTAGAATCAATATTCTCAAATTTGAAATTATCAAAATTTGAAAGTTCAAAAGTTGTAAGTCTACCAACCAGCCCTTTAATGGTCAGATCACTACCAGGAGTACACCTCACTTCTTGTGTAACAGAGACTCTAATGATATAGATAGGTAGTAGGGTTCTTAATACTTTGTTGATCATAGTCTCATCTTCAAAGCTTCCATTTTCTCATCTGATTGCATTTACAACATCTTTGATTCTTGCATAATTTTGGACTATAGTTTCACCTTCTTACATTCTCATTTCATCAAATTATCCTCTTAGAAATTCTACTTTTTCTCTTAGCACATTCTTGTCTTCTCCATACATCTTCTATAGGGCACCCCACATTTCTTTAGTAGTAGTACATGCTTCGATGTCTTCAAACTCTAAATAGCTTAGGATAGATGCAATCTCCAACATAACATGATTGTGATCTTTTTTTTGTCTCAGTTGTTCAATAGTTGGGGCTCCAACTACAACAACATATTTAGTGGTGATAGTTAAGTGTGCATAATCTCTAAGCCCTCCTAGATGTAGCTTCATCATACTTTGCCATGCAGGAAATTTTTTCTTGTTTAACTTGGGCATCTCTTTTTTGTACATCTTGATCTTTAGCTTCAAGTACCTTCAAATTTTTCCTCACAAACACCAAGAGCTTGTTAGAGTAAATTATTATTATTTTCACTTTTATGTAAGTTTAGTTAGGTTAAATTCATTTATTTACTAATAGTAGTCTAGGAGTTGTTGACAACATGAGAGTTTGTTCCTATCTAAGTCATACTTATCTTCTCACCTTGATTGGATATTCCACCTTTTGTGGATGTATGCTTAGTTGTCAACCTTATCTTCTAGCACTTTCCAGCTTATTCTACAAGCTTCCTTGAGGCCTTTATATTCAGGCTCTCTCATTGTATTTTTCAACTCATTTTCAAGGCATATTGTATAGCAATAAAATTTTCTTTCTTTTCAATATATTCTCTCTCAATCTATTTAGTTTTTCCAAGCTCCACCTCTTCCTTCTTTGGTTTCCCTTTGATAAGTTATTATGTAAATGATCTTGGAAAGTTATGAAGTTAGCTTTCATCAACTTCTACATGGTATCAGAGCCTCCCTGCTACTTCTTGGTTGAAGTATTTTTGAAGCCACAATTCAGAGACACAAACCCTAGTTTGTTTGTGATTTTTTCTTCAATTAAGGGGAAGAGCATTATTTTCAGAGCACTTTGGGCCTAAATGGATGCTACCATTGAGTTCAAAAGGCTCATTATAGTCAAAATCCATATAAATTTTTTTAATTTTGGAGAAATTCACTACGGGAGGAAAAAAATATTTCACTAGGCCTGCTGTATAGACTATATGGATGATTTCACAAAAAAAAATAAAAAAATTTGTTTCGAACACTGCCACATGATGGCTACCAATGTTTTGCCATTGCACCACCCTCTCACAACTAGTGTGTAGCCTAGGAGCCACCACACAACCACCATGGAAACACTTCCAGCCCATGGCTACCACCACTACTAGTGGTCAGTGCCCACCTATAGCCCTGCTACCACCTACAACTTGCATGAATTTTTTGACACTTGACACCATCCTATAGTAGACAAATGTCATGAGTGCCACATTGACATTTACCACATGGCTCCTACCATGTCACCCACCACATCAAAATCTTGCCATGTGGCTCTTTCTTTGCTACAATGGCCCTAAGGTTGTCAATTTTAATTCAGTCACTTACTGACATCAAGATGACATTAGTAATGCATCATCACACCTATAGGATCTCTAGGGTCTTTTTTGACCTATTTACAATTTTTTGGCCATAACTTGAGCATACAATTGTATTTTTCTGATACAAAAGAAGTGTCAAAAAGCTGGCTCCAAGACAAAGACATTTGTGTATGCACTTTTTGGTTTTGATGCATTTTTGTAGCTCATTTTTGTAGGAAAATTCAAAAGTTTTTTTTTTCACTTGGGCAAGCATATCTTTTGTGTCCCATCTCTATTTTTGGAAAGCTAATTTTGTTTACTTTTTAGAAATGTTGTCATTTTCTTTAGATTCTACCCCATGCTCCTTCTATCATGTTTTTGGCATTTTCTCTCTATGGTTGATATCTTGGGTGTTCTAGGTTTGAGCATCATTTTCATGGCGTGGGATTTTTTTTTTGAGCTATACTATCTTTTGTATCAGCTTTTTCACTTTTTGGATCATTCTAGCTATCATTTGTTAGCATCTTTACGAAAACACACTAAGATAAAGTGCCACTTTTGCATTTTGGGTTCATGAACATTGTTTTGAGATAGTTGTACTTGCACTATTTTATAAAGCACCATGGGGGGGTTAGTTGTTACCATTTTTTTCCCTATTCCTCTATCAAGTTAGTGTTCCTTCCATGACATTAGCCCCATGCAAAGTCGGTGACCATGCCTTTATAGGTGTCTGTACCTCTTCAACTCTCTTTTTGTTCTTGATTCTTTTTGTAGAGGATTTTGGCCCACTTTTTCAGTTGTCTAGCACCTCACCCCATTTGCATTAAGGGGGGGTTATTCTATTGTTCTAATGCTTCCTTGGTTTGATGGTTCAATAGTGTGAGCTATGTATTTAGTATTTGATCCTATATACTCAAAGATTGTAGTGGCTGGCTACCTATGCATTTTAGTGAGATGGATCATCTACCATATAGACACTCTTGGTTCATGCCTTCTTCTTCCATGGAGGTTCTTTAGATTAGTAGTTTCTTTCTAATGATAGAGTTTGCAGCTTCTTCATGCTTCAATCATGCTCTTCATGATCACATTTTGTTCCTATTTTTTGGAACAATCCACTAGTTGGAGGCTTCTTTAGTCCTTCACTAGGTTTTCTTACCTCTTTTTGTAGGAGGGTTTTTCCCATGTGGTTTTCTCTCTTTCCCTATTTTTAAAGGTTGCATTTCTTTGCATTCTACATGGGTACCTAACATGGCCTAGTTGTCGGGACCCATTCTACATTTCATCTTAGCTTTTGTGAGATTAATTGCATTCCCCTAAGTTGCACTTAAGGGGGGGTGTTAGAGTAAATAATTATTATTTATGTTTTTACTTAAGTTTACTTAGGTTAAATGCATTTATTTATTAGTTGTACTCTAGAAGTTGTTGATAACATGGGAGTTTTTTCCTATCTAAGTCATACTTATCTTCTCACCTTGATCAAGGATATTCCACCTTTTGTGGATGTATGGTTAGTTTTCAACCTTATCTTCTAGCACTTTCTAGCTTGTTCTACAAGCTTCCTTGAGGCCTTTATATTTGGGCTCTCTCATTGTATTTCTCAACTCATTTTCAAGGCATATTGTATAGAAATACATTTTTCTTTATTTTCAATATCTTCTCTCTTAGTCCATTTAGTTTTTCCAAGCTCCACCTCTTCCTTCTTTGGTTTCCCTTTGACAGGTTATTTGCATGTAGTTGATCTAGGCCAGCTATAAAGTTGGCTTTCATCAACTTCTACAGAGCTCTAATACCAATTTTTGGAATGATTTTGAATAACTCAAGGGGGTGAATTAGTTATCCAAGGTCCAAATTTAGAAATAAAACCTTTCAGTGCTTCATCAAATATATGTGCATGCATTAATTAGGTCATCCAAAACCTTAAACCTTTGTATATTACTATCTTAGGTCAAATCAACTTTTTAGAATTGTAAACATAACTTAACACAAAATCATTCACATAATTTTACACAAGTATTTAACGTGGAAACCCAATTCGAGAAAAATCACTAGTAACATGCTACCAATTTTCACTCTTCTAAAGTGAACCCTATAAGGAGCCAGCCTTGTTAAAGTTTATAATACACAATGTTAAATGTGATCTTGTTAAAGGATTTCAATTACCCTATTAAAAGTGAGCCTTTTTAGAGGACTTTAGAACATCCCATTAGAATTTTACCTGGTTAAAGGATTTACTCGTGATTGTTAGGTCAACCTTAATCCAAAAGATTTATCTAGACTGATACAATTATTAGAAAGTAACAACAAGACTTGATCAAATAATAATAAAGTTCACTTGTAGATTTCATATCTCACATTCAGTCCTCCATTTTTCTTGGAATTCATTCTCTTTGTCTCTAACAGCTTGTTCACCCTTTAAACCTTCACCTCCTTAAGCCTTCTTGATTAGTATGCTAGCTACAAATCCATTCATTAGACTATCATATTAAGCACCACCTCAAGCCTCCTTGTCTATTTCTGGTTCACAGTCATACAATTTTCTTCTAGACTATTATCCCTTTATATAGAGAATTTCAATCTTTTACCACTTAATTTGGATCATCCATCTTAGGGTTAGATTAGATTCATTGAATCTTCCCTCTTTTCCATTTTGTTCCCTCTAGAAACTCCTACAATCCTTGTTAGGGTCACCTCAAAATAGTTTATCTTTGAATTTTGTGCCAGTAGCCCTTCATAATTATCTTCAACACACTTCATATGATTCAATAAATCAATAATATTAGCTCAAACTCATCAAATCTTTGATCAAATTCATTTTACTATCACTCAACCATAACATGTTTTCTTGGTAATAACTATCTTCTCATACTCGACACATACTATATTTTACTAATGTTGGTTAACAATTTGTCCCTCTTGCTAACTTGGCTTTACCTTAACTCTAAATGACCAAAATGTGGGGAAACAAAAGGATGTCACCAACAAATGGGTCACTATATGTGATATATTACTGACCTTTGAATTATAAGCTACAAATTCCTTATATGCAAGATATATAATGAATTGTGTCTTTCATAGATCATTGGGATGGGGTTATTCTTTTAACCTAACAAAAGAAGATGATAAACCAAGATGTTTATAACTACAAACACCCCATCTAGAAATAGATTTGGGTAACATATAACACCCAATGGAATGGATATCACAAGTTACCTTAAATCCCTTCTAATACTACTCCTACTCTAATCTAAATGCATATTAGTCCTACAAAATGTAATCTAGGAAGAGACTATAGATGTACATTAAAGATGAAATGGAATCCACCTTGACTAATAACCCTCCACTAAAATGGAATCTAGTAAGATATGACTAGCTTCAAATGCATTTTTCCTACAATCCCATAGAGACTTTTTCACTAGGTATGGTTAGCACAGTTGGAGGAGATGATAAGAATAACATTTAAAATGTTGATCTCAAATAGAATTAAGAACACAAAAGACCTAGTTGTAGATATCAATCAAATCCTCCATTTCATACGACCTCTCGATTCTTTCTCATTATCTAGAAATATAAGGGGAGAACTTCCATAAGATTGTCAATCATTTCTATTACCTTATAAAATTACATATATAAGGCCCTTTCTTTGGGTTCTTAGCTAGTTACAGATTCATTAGTTACATTAACAAAGAACTTGAATCACTCAAAAATCCAATACTTGTCATTTCCAATTTTGCAAATTAGAGAAAGAAAGTAGAAATGGTTAGAAACATTCAAAATAGGTCATCTTCCTCCATGATCTATAATAGTCACCTTGGTGCCAAAACTTGTATTTCATATCCTAATAGTCACAACTAGTTTGAATTACCATCACTTATATATGTTTCCTTATTTCCTGATGGATGGTCATTATTAAGTCTTCACGTGTTGACAAAGAGAATGCCTTTACCTTTTCTTGACATGTAGCACTTTTTAATTTGTTCTAAGACTTAAATCCTTTAGCATGATGTCTTTTGTTTACTTTGTCCCAAAAGATTGCTAATTATGGACCCACTAAGACACATGTCCAATGCTTAGATTCTTGCTTCGGTTATTTTTGATGCATATTTGAAAAGTGAGAAAGCAATAGGCATTGATCTTCTCTTTTTTGGATGGTCAAGATGCATTGATGATATGGTTTACTATTCAAAGCTTCAGAACTTACAATCATTTAACTACATTACTATTTGCAATGTTGCAATCACTAACTATTATTTCGTTTTGTAGCTTTGCAACCTTAAGTTTTAACTTATAGCTAAGCTTTTCGATGGTATGATACCTTATTTCTTTAACTATCAAATCCTCTTTGTAGTTTTGAAACTCAACATCTTTGCTAGTGGCTTAACCATGCAATGGTGCACTCTATTAACTTTTACTATTTTGGCTCTTAATTTCTACTTTGCAACTTGAAATGTCTTGAATGCATTTTAACCTACAATCTTGTGACTCCTCTTATTTACCACTCTACAACTTCTTATTGCCTCCTTTTATTAACCACAATGAAGTAGCGATGATTGCACACTTACCATTTTTGCACCTTCACAATATTAAAAATAACTATTATTTCAAACCTAGGAAGTAGCAAAACCTTTTGAATCTGACTGTGTCACTTTTTCACTATTGTTAATCACTTAAGACCTTCATCTCTTGCGATGTTGCGATCACTATTTTGATTGATAGTTTCTTCATTTCATAACTTCACAACTTGAAATCCCTTAACTATATTACCACCTACGATGGTTCAACAATTCAAACTTTGATTGTCATTTTATGCTCATCTCTCTATCACAACCTTAGAATTCAATTTCTACCTAAACTATGTGAAGATGTAATAACCATGTCAGATTGACTGCTACTATTCATCACAACCTCACAAGTTGGAGCCTTAACTCATCTATAAATCCTACAAAGCTATGATCAAAATACTTTGTTGCTTCACCACCTTAACTCTGGGTTACCTTTAACCATCTTTGATGATGCAAAAACCACTATACTTTATTTGACCACTTGCAATCATGTGATGATTCAAAATTTGAATACATGGATTTTGATCACTACTTCACAACTCTACATGCCTTATGCTTGATATTACCTATGATGTTGTGATCATTGGCTATAGCCTCTTCGCAATTCTAACTTTAGGTTAACTTTAACTACTTGCGAAGTAGTGATGGGTTGCAATCTAACTATTATAGTTACCCTTTTTGCTTTATCAAAATAACAAAATGTTGCTTCATTTGATCACCTAACTCATTCAATCACCAAACTCTTTGTCACCTCCTCACAACTTGAAATCTAAGGTTAAATTTAACTCTATGAACTCATGAATATATAGTTTTGTCCTTTGCAACACTAACCTTAGATTACTCTTAACCACTAGTGATGGTGTGATGAAGAACCTTAGCTACTTTGCCACTTCAACTAGAAGTCGGCCTTAACTCATTGTGATGGTGTGATTTCTCAAACCTTAACTATTGTGGTTATACCGTTTGACATCATCACAACTTGGAATGTCTAAAGATTACTTCAAGCTGTGATCTTTGATTTGATCCTTATATGATAGTTAAAAATCCATCTGCAAGGGAAATTGACCTTTCAACTAGTAACATGGAGACTCTAATGCATTTTTTATTGTTGATTTGATTTCCACTTTGGTCTTCACCATCTTTGACTATGTTTTTCACCATTGCTAGATATTTAATTTCTTCCTCTACATTGAATTCAAATTATTTTTTCTTTCTAACCTATTTCTATGATTTATATCATATCCTTTGGCCCAGATCTCAATATTTTCTTTTTCCTTTTGTTCTAAATATAACTATGATCTTCTTTTCGAATGCATCATGTCTTCACCATGAATACTTGATCAAAGCATTAGGGTTTCAAAAAAACTTCCCTCTCATCTAGGAAATGCAAGGACTTAGCTTGCCTTTCCTAATCACCTAATATGAATGAATGCATTAGATTTGTTTTGAATGCCCTCCTAGTTACACACAAAGGAATAGATGCGAGAAGTTCCTTAAAGGTAATCTAGACACAAACATGCCATCACATTAATTTTACCATAATCCTAGAATTTTGAAAAATATAGGAGAACTAAAGGTGTTCTAATAGTTGGCTCTAACTTGGGGACTTAGGCATGTTAGTGCCTAAGTAGGAACCTAGATATCTCATGGTTTTGCAAAGAACTCAGAAAAAACACAGGCATAATAACATACTACCTACTTCTTTTATTATAGGAAACACCAAATAGAAAAGATTAGCACCTTAGTCCATTGGGTTTTAGAGTCTTAATTAGCATAGGGAGATGTAATGCATTTGGGTGGTAAGGAAATAGGGTAGCCAACACAAAGGGAAACAAAACACATAGAAAGCAAGAAATCAAGGAAAGAAAACTACACTAAACACACACCTAACCTAACATATTTATAGAGGTGAGATGAATCTCACGTTATGAAACCAAAAGAAGAAGATACTCAAGTGAATCCACTTATTGATTGATTGAATTAGGATCTCCTCCTCCATAATTGATTTTTCTCTCTAAGAAGGATTCCTACTTCTAGCAGCAACAACAACATGGAAACTCCCCATAATTCTTTGATTATATGCACTAGATGACTATATATCCATTCAAGTTTAAAAAACCATGCTTCATCATATATCTAAGTATCTTTATTTTCACCTTCCATGTTATCCATGATCTAATCATCTTCTATCATGCCAAGGAGGGCAGAAAATACATACACTTCTTCTAAGGAAGTGAGCTCATTATTACAATGGTCTAAACTTTCCTCATGAACTTTAGTGTGGTAAGATGTCACCTTCACCATGGAATCCACTAGTTGATCGTAAGTCACCTCATTGCTTTGAAAAACCAAATCAATTTCATCCCTTCACTTTTTCAGTGTATTATCACATCCTTCACAATTTGAATGGAAAGAAAGATGCTCACAAGTTAATTACCTTTCTTCAATAGAACTGATGTAATTCTTGTAGTTAGGAATACTAGAACTTTCATCCTTCTTATAGACCTTAACTTCATGACTCATACTAGTGAGAGACATCTTTTCAAAAATAGGGTCAGACCTTGGGTGGGAATTAGTCTTACTACCTTAGACACTGAAACTTCATTGATATGTGTAAGATACCTTCCCCTTCCCAATCTCAAGTGCATCATCGGATTCAACATTGTATTCATACTTGGATTTAGCAATGTTAAGTTTAAAGGAATGAAAAGGGAGAGTAATAGACAACTCCTCATCAACTATATTTAGGCTAGTAATACTCGAGCTGTCATTGGAGGATTCTACTAACCATTTCATTGCATCTCCCAAAAGGGTAGAGAGATTAAGGAAGCCTTCAGATGGTTCATCTTCAACTATGCATCTAGGATTATAGGTGTTCACGTGAACTAATTTCTCCTCATCATTTCTTGTTGAGATTCTACAAAGGATAGGGGTCAATTGAGGTGGATGATAACCATGATTCTTAAACTAGAAAGGTTCTTCAATAGACCAATGATATATTTCAGAATTCTTTTCTTCAACAAAATCTTCATCATGGACAAGGATCTTACTAGTGGGTCTTGTTATCTCATTGTTGCAAAGTTCCTTCTCATGTTGATGTGACCATGTTTTAGGTTGAGCTTTACTACTTCCTTCTTCAATCGAATCTTTCTTAGGAGAGAATTCCTTACTAGTGAGAATAATTACTTTATCTTCCTAAAGCTCTTCTTCATACTAGTAGGATCTCTTCATGGGTGATAGTGAAGTCTCATCTCTTGATTGTTGATCATTTAATGGGTGTTTTAGAAAAGGATGATGATCATCTAAATTTGATTTTAGATTTGTTTCAACAAATGTATTTGATGAAGACTTATTTCCTTTTTCTAAAACATTAGGAATGATCACCCACCCTTTAAACATCCAAAAAACATAAGGAGTAGAGTCAAGTGACCTTACCAAGGGTTTTTCATGTTCCACTATATGTATTTGTTTTAGCTTCCTTCTTTCACTTTCTTGTAAGTCCTTGAGTCTTCCAAAATAGGTATAGATGTGGTTCCAAAACATCTTTGACATATGATCATCTTCTATGTTGATGTTTTCTCAGGCCGCGTAGGAGATTCTCTCTCTATACTAGTAAAAAAATTCATGAAGCACCTTTTCATTTGTGGTGTGAAGTTCTTCAAGGTTAGGAATGAGCTTCAATCTTTCTTACTGCAACCTCGTCTCTTGTGTTTGCATATCTTTCAGCATGTAGAATTTGGGGCACACACATTTCCACAAGGATGTATAAACATGATCATCTTCAATGTTGATATTCTTTTGGATAGCATGGGAGATGATTTCTTTATATAGAACCACAAGCTATTACAACAACTTCTCAATAGTCTCATTGAGTTCTTGGAGAGTGGGTTTAGGCCTTGTCCTTCTTCCAGTCTTTGAATTGGGCAAGGCAATTGAGCTACACTGGACCTTCTTAGACTAAAGGGAACATGTCCTTCATAAAGAGTCACTAGTCTTCATCCTAAGGAAGACACATTTAGATTTCTAAGAATGAGAAACCAATCACTGGTGTTTGGTTCCAATTACCAGTGGAGTAGCCAAAAATTGTTGGTTAACAATTTGTCCCTCTTGCTAACTTGGCTTTATCTTGACTCTAGATGCCTAAAATGTAATGAAAACAAAAAGAATATCACCAAAAAATGGGTCAGTTTATGTGATATATCACTTCCCTCTAAATTATAAGGTTCAACTCCCTTATATGCAAGATATGCAATGAATTTGTTGTGATATGGAGCCTAATTAGACTTGGAGGGTTATTCAATGTGGTTTTCTCCCCATATGATTTCTATGGGGGTTTGGGGGTAACACCCCCAAGAAAAGGTCAAGGGGTAGCATGCCTATGGAGTGCTAGGGTAGTGCCCCAGGTGCATTCCCTATTGTAGTATAGGGTGGGGTCAATGGGAAATGCCCTCGCAGGGGTTTTCAGGGGCAGTGCACTTGAAGGAAAAAATGCTCTTATATTGTAAAAGAAGTCGGCTACTATTTTTCTATTATTCTAGCCCTAATTTTGTAAGTATCCAAAGCTTGTATAAAAGGCCGACGGTTAGGGATTTCATAATGTAATGTGATATTGTAGCTTCTTATGGTGAGATTGAGTTGTAATAGATTATAGATTGTAATTAGGTTGTACTCACTAGATAATAATATTATTGGACTTGTTGTTGGTGGACATAGCCCAGGGATTATGTTAAATCTTGGTGTCTTGTGTTATCTTTTATGTGATCTACTATTTTTTGTTATTTCTAATATTTGCATATAACTATTATTTCTATCTGAATTATCCTAACAAGTGGTATCAGAGCCAGATGGTCATCATTTTTTTTGGCTAGATCATTGCCATTTTAAAATAAATAAATAGTGATCCTCTATAGGAAGCTCTCACAATTGAGTGGGAGTCTCAAAGTTGAGTGGGAGCAATGGTAGATGAGGGTAAGTTAAGGGTTGATAGGTTTAATGGGTAGAACTTTTAGTTATGGAAGATGCAAATGGAAGACTTTCTTTATTAGAAGGATTTATGCAAGCTGTTGGAAGACAAAACCAAGAATCTGAGATCTATGTCAAATGATGATGGGAGCTTTTAGATATAAAGACACTTGGAAGCATTTGGTTATACCTAGCTCCATCGGTGGAATTTAATATTACAAAAGTGAAGAGGATAGAAGAGTTGATACAAACCCTAGCAAAATTGTATGAAAAGCCCTTTGCTTCAAATAAGGTATTTCTCATGAAACATTTATTTAATATGAAAATGATAGAAGCTGCATCTATTAAAGATCATTTAAATGAGTTTACTACTATTACTAGTTATTTATCTTCTATGGGTATCAATTTTGATGAAGAAATTAGGGGTTTCTTTATTTTGTGTTCTTTGCCTAAAAGTTTGAATGGCTTGGTAAAGGCTATGAGTAATTGTGTTCCTGGATCTAGTACCCAAAAATATGATGATGTGATTAGTGTTATTTTGAGTGAGGAAACTCATAGGAAATACTTAGGTGGATTTACATTAGAAAGTTCTTTAAATGCAAAAAGCAAAGGAAAAACAACTGAAAGAGGAAATAATTCCAAAAATTGTGGAAAATCAAGAGAAAAGTCAAAGGGGAGGAGGTCTCAATCAAGAAGACCAAATGACTATTGGCATTGTGGGAGACCAGGGCATAAAAAGAAATATTGTTGGACTCAAAATAAAAATGAAGGCAAAAAGCAAGATGGAGACAAGGAGGCAAATGTGGTAAGTAACAAATCTAAAGAGGATGCTTTGCTTCTATCTTTAGAAAGTGTTGATGATTCATGCGTTTTAGATTTTGGTGTTTCTTTTCATGCTACACCTCATAGAGGTTATTTCATTAATTATGTCCAAGGGGATTTTGGGCTTGTTTATTTGGGGGATAATGAACCCTGTCAAATTGTTGGAAAGGGAAAAGTCAAGATTAATTTGTAGAATGGAAATCATTGGCTACTACATTAGGTAAGACATGTTCCAAGGCTAAGTAGGAATTTAATTTCAGCAAGGCAACTCAATGATGAGGGTTGTGTAGTTACTTTTAATGATAAAAATTGGAAGGTTTCAAAAGGTTTCCTTGTAGTAGCAAAGGGTGTGAAATTAGGCACCTTATATCTTTGTACAAGTCATATTGTTCCTTCTACTTTAATTGTTTTAGAGAAAAATGAATGTTCAGGAATAGTTGCTATAGTTGCCCAGGGAGAACAAATAGCTATTGTAGATTTTGATACAGTGTTGTGGCACAATAGACTTGGGCACATGAGTGAGAAAGGTATGAAATTACTTCATTCAAAGAAATTTTTACTAGGTACAAAATGTGTTAATATGGATTTCTATGAAAGTTGTGTATCTGAAAAACAAAAGAGAGTGAGTTTTGTGAAGATTAGGTAGGAAAATAAAAGAGAGAAATTAAAGCTTGTGCATACAGATGTATGGGGACCGACTCAGGTATCTTCCCTCAGTGGCTCTCATTATTATATTACTTTTATTGATGATGCAACTAGAAAAGTATGGGTGTATTTCCTTATACAAAATTTTTAATGTAATTCAAACTTTTAAGAAATGTAAATGCTTGGTTGAAAATGAGACTGGTAAGAAATTAAAATATCTCAGATCTGATAACGGTGGTGAGTATTGCAGTCATGAATTTGAAGATTATTTCTTCACTAATGGTATTCATAGACACAAAAC
This sequence comes from Cupressus sempervirens, assembly GCA_028749045.1. Taxonomy (NCBI): domain Eukaryota; kingdom Viridiplantae; phylum Streptophyta; class Pinopsida; order Cupressales; family Cupressaceae; genus Cupressus; species Cupressus sempervirens. Next base: position 961,720,662 of record CM053787.1, on the reverse strand, counting down.
TATTCCAAGGACTCCATAGGAAAATAGAGTGGTTGAACGCATGAATAGGACTATAATGGAGTGTGCAAGAAGCATGATTTTGCATGTTGAGTTGCCCTTACACATGTGTGTAGAAGCTATCGATATTGTTGTATATTTGATTAATAGAGGTCCCTCTAATCCTTTCAGTTGTGGTATTCTAGAAGAAGCATGGATTGGTAAGAAGGTGAGCTATTCTTTTGTCAAAACTTTTGGTTGTGAAGCATTTTCTCATATAGATTCTAAAAATAGAACCAAGCTGAAAGCTAAGTCAAAGAAATGTTTATTTGTTAGATATGGCATTAATGATTTTGGTTATAGGCTTTGGGATTTTGAAAATCATAAGATTGTAAGAAGTAGGGATGTGATATTCAATGAGAAAGTGTTGTAAAAAGATCTGTTGTAGCAATATGAGAAGAACAAAGATGATCATGTAGTGCTAGATGATACTCTAAAACATGATGTTCCAGCAATTCCTCATGATGTGCAACAACAACAACAAAAAATACCACACACACTAGTGAATGTTAGATAGTCAACAAGGCTAATTAGGCCTCTAGAAAGATTTTCTCCCTCTTTGTATTCTATTTTACCTACTGATGCTGGTGGACTTCAATGTTATGATGAAGTTGTGCAAGTGGATGCTAAGATTTAGTGGGAATCTACAATGAAAGATGAAATGGACTCTTTGCTAAAAAAATAAGACATGGGATTTATGCAAGTTTCCTATAGGTGAAAAAGCTTTATAGAATAAAAGGGTTGATAGGTTGAAAGAGGAGGATGGAGGTAAGAAAAGATTTAAAGCCAAGTTAGTGGTAGAAGGATTTGCACAGAAAAAGGGCATTGTTATTGATGAGATATTTTCTCCTATTGTTAAAATGACTTCTATCCATACTATTTTAAGTATTGTGGCTACTAAATATTTTCATTTAGAGTAGCTTGATGTTAAAACAATCTTCCTTCATGGTTATTTGAATGAAGAGACATATATGGCTCAGCCACAGGGATTTGAGGTCAAAGGTAAGGAGAACTTAGTGTGCAGATTGAAGAAAAGTTTATATGGCTCGAAACAAGCACCTGGGCAATGATATCTAAAATTTGATAGTTTTATGAATGAGCATGGATATAGTAGGTGTCATTCAAATAATTATGTTTATTTTAAGAGGTTTGATGATGAAAACTATATTATTTTATGTTTATATATTAATGATATGCTTGTAGTTGGGTCTAACATGGATCATATTAAGGGGCTAAAATGCCAATTAGCACATGCATTTTCTATGAGAGATTTGGGGGTAGAAAAAAAAATCTTTGGCATCAAGATTTGTAGAGATAGGAAAAACAATAAATTGATGCTATTTCAGGCTGATTATATTAAGAAGGTGTTGCAATGTTTCTCTATGGAGAATGCTAAAGCTATTAATACACCTTTACTTGGTCATTTGAAGTTGACTAAGGAGATGTTTCCCAAGAAACAAGAAGAGGAGGACAAGATGTCTAAGGTACCTTATGCTTTAGTTGTAGGAAGATTGATGTATGCTATGGTATGTACAAGGCCAAATATTGCACATGCAGTGGGAGTCATTAGCAGGTATATGAGTCATCCAAGAATTGAGCATTGAAATGTAGTCAAATGGATTCTCAGATATTTGAGAGGAACATCCAGTAAGTGTTTACACTTTGGGGGCTCTACTACTAACTTATAGGGCTATGTTGACTCAAATTTGGTAGGGGATATTGATACTAGGTGGAGTACTACAAGTTATGTATTTACTATTGGTGGGGTAGCTATGAGTTGGGTTTCTAAGTTATAGAAGGTAAATGCTTTATCCACTACAAAGGCACAGTATGTTACTGCTATAGAGGCAGCCAAGGAGATGATATAGCTTTAGTTCTTTTTGGAAGAATTGGGATACCCTTAGAGGGATAATTATTTTTTTATAGATAGCTAGAGTGTCATTCATCTTGCAAAGAATTCAGCTTTGCATTCAAAGACAAAACACATTCAGTTGTGGTACCATTTCATTTGGTCAATTTTGGATGATGGATAGTTAAAACTAGATAAGATACATAGAGGTGATAATCTAGTAGATATGTTTACAAAGTTAGTGAAAAGAGAGAAGTTGAATTCCTCTTTAGTTTTGGTTGGTCTTCTAGACTAAATAGGAATAAAAGAACAACAAAGTCTAGGGTGGTTTGATATTCCAGTGGGAGCTATAGGTTTAGCAATGCTATGATCAATCTCCAAGAGGGAGGTTATATTATAGATTATAATCAAGTTGTAATCAATAGATAATAATAATATTGGACTTGCTATTGGTGGATGTAGCCTAGGGATTGGGTGAACCACATTAAATCTTGGTGTCTTGTGTTCTCTTTTATGTGATCTACTATTTTCTGGTATTGGTTATATTTGCATGCAACTATTATTTCTATTTTAGGTTAATCCTAATAGAATTGTGTCTTTAATAGATCATTGGGATGAGAATATGCTCTAAACCTATGAGTAGAAGAGGATAAACTAGGACGCTCATAACTACAAACACCCTAGGTAGAAATAGCTTTAGGAAACCTATAACACCAAGTGGAATGGATATCACAAGTTACCTTAAATCCCTTCTAATACTACTCCTACTCCAATCTAAATGCATATTAGACCTATTGAAATGTAGTCTAGGAAGAGAGTAGAGATGCACATGAAAGATGAAATGGAATCCATCTTAACTGATAACCCTCCACTAAAATGAAATCTAGCAAGATATCACCATCATCAAATATATTTATCCTACAATCCCATAGAAACTTTTTCACTATGTATGGTTAGCACAGTTGGGGGAGATAATAAACATAACATTAGAAATGTTGATCTCAAATAGAATTAAGACCACAAAAGACCTAGTTGCAGATATCAATCAAATCCTCCATTTCATACAACCTTTTGATTCTCACTCATTATTTGGAAATATAAGGGGAGAAATTGCATAAGATTGTCAATCCTTTCTATTAACTTATAAAATTACATATATAAGGTTGCTTCTTTAGGGTTGTGGCTAGTTACAGATTTGTTAGTTACATTAACAGAGTACTTGAATCAATCTAAAATGCAATAGTCATTGTTTATAGTTCAATACATCAGAGAAAGAAAGTAGAAATGGTTAGAAATCTTCAAAATAGTTAATATTCCTCTGTGATTTTTAATAGTCACCTCGGTGCCAAAACTTGTATTTCATATCCTAATCACATCAAAGTTTGAATTACCATCGTTTATATATCTTTCCTTATTGCCTGATCAAAAGTCAAAATTAAGTCTTTTTGTGTTGACAAAGAGAACGTCTTTACCTTCTCCTGACATGTGGCACTGTTAATTTTTTTTTGATCTTAAAACCTTTACCATGATGTGTTTCCTTTACTTTGTCCCTAAAGATCATTTATTATGAGCCCACTAAGATAGATGTCCAATGCTTGTATTATCACTTTGGTTATTTCTCATACATCTTCTAAAAGTGAGAAAGTGATAGGCATTGATATGCTCTTTGTTGGATGATCAAGATGCATTGACGATCTAGGTTACTATTCCTAGCTTTGCATATTAGAATCCTTTAACTACATTAGTATCTACCATGTTGTGATCACTAACTATTATTTCTACTCATAAGCTTAAGCTTTAACTTACAACTAACCTTCGCGATGGTACAATACCTTATTTCTTTAACTGTCAAATCTTCTTTGTAGTTTTGCAATGCAACATCTTTACTAATGGCTTAATTGTGTGACAGTGTGATATATTAACTTTTTCTATTTTGGCTCTTATTCACTACTTTACAACTTTAAATGTCTTGAATTTCTTTTAACCTATGATGTTGTGACTCCTCTTATTCACCAGTTTGTAACTACTCACTACCTCCTTTTACTAACCACAGTGAAGTCATGATGATTGCACACTAACCATGTTTTCACCTTCGCAACATTAAAACTAACTATGATTTAAAACTTGGGAAGTAGCAAAACCTTTTGAATATAATCACATTGCGTCTTTGCAATTATTAATCACTTAACACTTTTATCTCTTACAAGGTTGTGATTAGTATTTCGATTGATAGTTTCTTCACTTTGTAGCTTTGCAACTTGAAATCCCTTAACTACATTACCACCTCCAATGGTGTGATGGTTCAAATTTTGACTTCCATTTTATGCTCTTTTCTCCATGGCAACTTAAATTTCTTTAAGGCAGGACTAAGTCGCGATCATGTAATCTTTAGTATTTTCTACTTTGCAACCTTAAAATTTAATTTTTACTAAAACCATATGATGATGTGCTAACCATGTGAAATTGGCTTCTACCATTCATCACAACCTCACAACTTGGGGCCTTAACTCATCTATTAAACCTAAAAAGTTGTGATCAAAACATTTCATTGCTTCACCACCTTAACTCCATGTTACCTTTAACCACCTATGATGATGTAATAACCAAATAAATTAATTTCTATTGTCTCTCACACCTTTGCAACTTAGAAACTGGAGTTTATCTAACCACTTACAATCATGTGATGATTCAAAATTTAACTACATGGCTTTTAATCATTTCTTCATAACTCTACATGCCTTAAGCTTGATATTGCCTATGATGTTGTGAGTATTGGCTATCACCTCTTCACAACTCTAACTTTATGTTAACTTTAACTACCTTAGAAGTATCGATGACTTATCATCCAACTACTATAGTTACCCTTTTTTCTTTATCAATATAACAAGATGCTACTTCCTTCCATCACCTAACTCATTCAATCACCAAACTCTCTAACACCTCCTTGCAACTTGAAATATCAGGTTAACCTTAACTCTACAAAGTCATGAATACATGTTTTCACTTCTTTGCAACCCTAACCTTAGATTACTCTTAACCAATAGTGACGATGCAATGAAGAACCTTCACTACTTTACCACTTTATCTAAAAGTCAACCTTAACTCCTTTTGATGGTATGATTGCTCAGACCTTAATTATTGTGGTTATCCATTTTCACATCATCACAACTTGGTATGTCTAAAGCTTGATTCAAGTTGCAACCTTTGATATGATCCTCATCTGATAGGTAGGAATCCATCCCTAAGGGAAATTGTTCTTTCAATCAATGACATAGAGATTTCAATGTATTCTACACCATTTATTTGATTTGCACTTTGGTCTTCACCACCTTTGACTATATTTTTCACCATTGTTGGGTATTTAAGTTCTTTGGGCATTTAAGTTCTTCCTCTGCATTAGATTCAAATGCTTTTTTCTTTCTAACCTATTTTTGTGATCTACATTATATCCTTTGGCCTTGATCTTGATATTCTCCACTACCTTTTATTCTAAATATAAGTGTGATCTTCTTTTCAAATGAATCTTGTCTTCACCATGAACACTTGATCAAAGCATTAGGGTTTTAGAACAACTTCTCTCTCATCTGGGAAATGCGTGGACTTACCCTCCCTTTCCTAATCACCTAATATTAATAAATGCATTATATTTCTTTTGAATGCGCACCTAGGTGCACAAAAAGGGATAGATGAGAGGAGAAGTTCCTTAGGGGTAATCTAGACACAGACATGACATCACATTAAGTCAACCCTAATCTTAGAAGTTTGAAAAATAGAGGGGAACTAAAAGTTCTCTAGCATGGTGCTTAGCACATACTAAACTTCCTTCACTTGGCTCATATTGAATTACACATTGCATGGCTCATACTAAATTTTGTCAGTCATAACTAACTTTTTGCTTAGCCTAAACTTGATCAATTGGCTTCAACTATTTCACAGTCAGGCTTGACAGATGCATTTCTTTACTATGGCTTCTTCTAGTCTTTTCATAAGTATCCTTTCTTTTTAGCCTTAAGTAGATAAACAATACACTATATCAACAATTTCATAGTTGGTCTTAGTGCTCCTTTTATACATGATATACCTCAACCTTTCTCTAGGTACTATTGTTATCCTTTCTTTTCAAATCCTCTTCATTAATGAATCAAATGATAACATTCAAACCAAATTAGAAATTGTCTCAAATGATTGGTTTCATCAATCTCCTTCATTTCTATACTTCAACAATATTCTTTCTCAACGTAATTAGGTACAACTTTCAAAAAAATTAGGTGAAAAAGAAAAATAATCAGATTTTAGGATACTCTTTTGTGTCTACTATATGATTTGAAATAATCATATTTAAACTATTCTCTAGTGTCCCTTAACCCTCACAATGTATGAATTCCTAATATGCCTAATTACACTTAGTTTATAGACAAAGACTTAAAAGATGGGTACATAGAATTGACCTAACACATTAGAAGGTCCAGTAAACTCCACATACCTCCAATCCACTCTCTATCTTGTCACTTTTATCTCCTTGCTTGATTTCATAGACAAAAACCACATTTATTGGCTAAATAAATAGAGATATTTAACCTAGGGCTTACTAGTAAAAAATTAAATCAACACTTCCTATCTAGGAATTTCCATAATATTAAAATATATGTTCCTAACTAGCATTTCCTAGGTGGGTATGAAAATCCACTAGTGAAATTGTCTGTTAGACTTTCATCTTTATAAAACCCTAATTATTTATGGTTTTCAAATGAACCAATATAAAAATAAGTCTAACTTCCTTCAATGATCAAAAAATTAAATCAAACCAAGTGCATGTGAAAGGTATTTCACTATTCTATCCTACTATTAAAATTGATCTAATGTTCTAATTTGTACAAATTCGTACAATTAAGAAAAATAGTAAAAACATATATGAAATCAATGTTGTTTTATTCATCAATCAATACCTCCATACAATCTCCTACCACTGACCCAATGGATGGGTCAAATATTCATATATATTCTCTTCCAAATGATCACAACCAAATTTTGAAAACTTATGTCCATTTGGAAAGTGTTGGGATTCAAAATCACCTTCCTGATTTGAGTACCATTTCAAACTTTTGAGCCCTTAAAGAACTTTTTAATGCATGTGTACCCGACTATCTATTTGAGGCCTACGAGGTGTTTAATGTTTATAATACCATCTATTCAATATATCCACTCATCCCATAAAGATAAATTTCCATTCTGAATCATTTTGTAAGGTTCTGTTTTGAGCAATGTCCAAATCTACATTTTTGCCTGTGTCAAACAGTGACAGGAGGCCTAGTTTGTAATTGAATATCAAGCACTTAGTTATGTTTCATGACTCACAACTTTGGAAATATTTAGTACACATATTAAAGAAACTATGTTTCATATTTCAATTTGTTTCAACATGTTTCTACTAGATTTTGAATTCCTTAAAGTTGGTTGTTTATTGTTGTTGTGCTGATGTAAATTGGTCAAGATTCTGGGAGGCCTTGTTTGACTTGTCATAGTTTTTACCCAATTGGCCAAAATGAGAAAATTCCTCTTTCATTGAATTCTAGAGGTTAGATACTTGTTATGTTTTATATTTGAGCTTATGACAAATCTATTTGATCAGTATTTGAATGTGATTCCAAATGCAATTTCTAAAGTTTTACTGGTGTCATAAAGTGTTGATTGGTCAGTACCCCTATTCAAGATGTCATAACTTTGAATCCATGATAGGTGACATCAAATGTATTATAATTATTTGTTCTACTATAAAAATCCTTTAAGTTTTTTATTTTGCATGTCTTTATCAATCCATTTTCACACTTTCCCAAGTCCATTCTATTTGCAAAAATCACTTTTTTGCCAATATTCTCAGTTTTGTAAACCTGATTAGCCCACTTTTACTACATTCAAAATTTGTCCCATTATTCATCATGAGCCCTAGTCATAGATTTATACTCTCCTCATGAAAGTGAAATAATGCCCCAATTTTTGTTTGCCCAAGTGTTAGTTTGACCTATTTTCGAAGGAAAATCCGAATGTGATGTATTATTTTTTAACATGTTTGCTTGCAAGCAATTCTGAGAAGGCAACCTTGATAGTCAATATATTTTTAATGATAATTCTTCATGAAACAATATTTGACAAGGTACAAGAATGTGGAACAAAAAAGCAATATATTGAATCATAGGGCCCAGTTGGGTGTTTTGGTCAATTTTTAAAGCCAATCAAAAGACCTCTTGGCACAAAATTGGTAATTTGTAGGAAAGTTTGAAGGTTTGTTTTAAATGATGTGACAATGATTTTATTTTTGATCAAATCATTATCAGATGATTAATGGATCAATTTAATAGTTCAGTTTTTTTAAAATGAAAATTTGTTTAGCCAGACCCACTTTGGGCCCCAACTAATTGCATTAAATTGATAAAGTGTCATGGGAACTAAATTGTCTAGATTATAAGGTTGAAGTTGAAATAGAGAGTGAAGTGTTATTATTTTCTCATATCAAGACATGAAAGATGTTGGTGGTCCAATTAAATGATTGAGAAGTGGATGATGCACTGTGATCATAAATAAATTAAAAAGGATATTAATGAGGAGCATGCATATAAATGAGGGAAACATTTGGAGTTGAAAGTAAAGAAGTTCTTAGAGAAAGATTAGATTTTAGAGTTTACATAAAGAAATTGGAGGAAATACTTGGTAAAGTTCTTCTTTAACATAGTGACAAAGGAATACTCACAACTTCATATCTCCATCACATGGTGGCAGCTATGATTGTTTCAACAATAGCCTACATTTATTCCACCAAGGGCATCAATCAACATGTTGCAAAAGATAACGAAAAACATTCATAGTCTAATGAAGAGAGAGAGGAGTTCATGGCATGTATGGAAGTGATCAATAAAATCAAATCAAAGTTGAATGTGAATTGTTCAAAGCTGCATCAAAGAAGATTTATCAATTACCTAACTCTATTTTTCTCCCTGCATGGTGGAAGCTTTATTTTCCTTGTATATCATCTATTGTTAGTTGGTCAACCCCAGAGGAAGTAGGAGTAGAAAAAGTGTGTAGAATGATGTTTTGTGGAGTCATGTTTTAAGAAAAACCATAAGATGTGTTGGGGTGGTTAGCAATATGTCTTTATCTGTCTATGAATTCATCCTTAGTGGGTGTCTTTGGGGGTCCATCTACTAGAGAAGTTAATTTTGAAATGGGCATTGCTCTTGAGTGTTACCTTAGCAATTGTTGATCTATGTATGAGAGGGAAGCACCTAGTGAAAGTAAAAATGGGTAGTAATATAATGAAGTTAACAATGATGCTCATTCAACCTCTTGCAAGTTGCACAAGAAATGTTAGAGACCACTACCAAGAAATGAAGAAGACTAAATGAAGTCTCCCACATAATGAAGAATCATTGGAGAATGACATGTGAAGTCCAAGGCACATTGCAGAGAGTATAAGCATGAGGTTCAACATTTTTTTGAGAGTTGGGCTATCTTTGTGTTGTCAATCAATCAAATGGTGGAGTGTCTCATCGAGTATAGAGGAGAGGAGTAGCACTGAGCAACAAAAGATCTTAGGAAGTGAACCTTATGTAGAATATATACTTGAGTCATCAACAGACACACAAAGGGAAGGGTTATTTTGTTGCAGAGAAAATCAAGTGAAATGAGAATGTGAAATATTGAAAAGTAGCACAGTGTCTCTTGAGCCACTTGTGATTTTCTTCCCTAAACTAATAGAAACTTCAAGGCTTCCACAATGCAAGAAAAATAAAATTTTAAGGCTTTAACCCCACATTGACTATGGGATGTATGATTTTGATGTTTAAATACAAAGAGGCAATATTACATAGTTTCTTAGAGACAAGCTTTTTGAAAGCCAGAACCTCATGCAAGAGGGCCCCATCATATATGTGGATGATAGTTGGTAGGTATGAAGGAAATTTTTTGATGGAAGCTACAAGAAGGAAAAATAGAGACAAAAATGATGACATTAGTTAATGGCATGGAATCGTGACAAACAAAATCATGAAATGTGGTAGAAGACTCTAGTTTTGTGTGAAAATTGAGGTGCCAATGTGGCACAGTGTGTCACATTTCACAAGGGAACATTCCTGCATGTGACATGGTAGTTACTAACTATGCATGTGAGAAAGTGTCTAGCTAACATGTGGTAGTGGGCCCTGGTCAGTGATGACATGGTAGGTACAATGATCTAGCCCATAGTAAGATGCCACATAGCGGTGATGTGGTAGGTATCAAATAGAGGATGATGTGGTGATGATGGGGTAGTTGGAAGGACCAATGAAATGGCAATATGTCACACCATATTAGGTGACTAGTAAACTAATTAGAGGGTGTGGTAGGTAATGTGAAAAACACCAACCAATGGCATACTACCATGTGGCATAGATGGTCAAATGGGTTTGACCCATATTGGATTTTGGGGGGAAATACATAGGGATAAAATAATAATTTATTATTATTATTTTTCTTTTCTGAACATGCAAGAATATTTTTAAATATTTTAAGGTCTTATTCTAAGGTTTTGACTTTAGGAAAGTTTTAAATTTTTGCATAACAGATTTGTAGACCTATGAGGCTAGTCCAAGGACCTGAACTTTAAAATGATATTATGGGCATTTCTGATAAGAAGATATATGACTATTATATATTGTCAGAACTAGGAGAAAGTGAAGTTTCCATTTTTGGAGTTTTTTTTTTTTTTTTGCCCTAGGATGCCACTGGTTCATATTATCCGATGTTTTGTCTTAGATATCCATTTTTCAGTTTCATTCGGTTGGGGTAGTTCAGATTTGATGTATGATGAAATGATGAATTGGGTGAATGCTAGAGTTTGTAAAAATGTAATTAGGAATGAATTTTGTCACATCTAAGTTAGTTCAATAGATGGATTATCAACATTTTAGATGTTTTGGCAACACAAGGGTTTTCATCATTGAAGAAGAGACATTTCAAGTTTGTTGCAAACAATGATGAGAATCATATTAGATTTCAGTTATAGAAAGATGAGAGATGGTTTACAATAGCAAGGAATGAAGATTCAAGTTGACACATGTCACTTCAAAATCAGATCTAAGATTTTATTCTCTCCTATATCTCTCTCTTTCTAATTCATTGTAAGGGTTCCAGTTTTTTACTATGAGACTAGTAGGTTCTAGTTCTTAAAAAGAAATTATCACTGTTGTGATACCATGCAGGTTCCAATCTTGAATTTTCTCAAATTTGTGAGACTAGGGTTCTAGTTGATGTGTTTTCATTACTATGATACCATTCTCTTCAATATATTTCTCTTGTATGAAAAATAATAGTTAAGCTAATATAGATAGTTCTGATCTATTTAGTGGTTTCATGAGTTGTTTGTATGCATCTGAATCAATAGTTTTAAAGAAATGAATAAAAATGAGCAAGAATCTTCTTAGTATCATTCTGATTCTCATCTGCTATCTCTATAATATGCAATGTTATGTGGTTTAGGGACAAAGAACTAAGACCCATTTTCATCCCCTTAAGGCTGTATGTATGATATATTTTGGTGTTGGAATATAGGGCCAAGTAAATGCTTGATATATTTGATAAGGTTGCTAGTTATTTGAGAAAGATACTTCATGAGGATGAGGTATTTATGAACACTAATGTCTGATTCAAAAAGTGATAGGATAGATCTAATATCTTGATGTATGGAATATATCACTAGTATCATAGATTTATATGTGTATTTTGTGAATTTTCCCAATAGATAAGGCACTGATTAGCTATAGGATCAACTTGTTCTTACTGTTGCATATTCAGAGATTTGTTGAAATCAAATTTAATCAATCATCCATTTCCCTTTCCATTTAAGAGCTAAAATATGATGCCTTCACTTAGCTTATCAAATTCTTAGGTAATGTCATTAGCTATTTCATGTTTGGTTTCTTTGCATAAGTGTTAGAAGAATAAGGGATTTATCTACTTTGTTAGATTCAAGTGTGTGTTTTAGCACCAGTACCATATAAATAAATTTGAGTTACACCAACCTAGGTTTTGTAGAGTCTAAAGTAGAAGAAGGGTCTAGCCTTATAGTTGGCCTAGTTTCTAAAAAGTTATGTTGGAAATGGGAAGTAGCTTCCCCTAGATATATCTTGTTCTCATTGGGGTAATTTGAAACCATCACATTTCAAAACACAAATAGAAAGAAGTTTCATTGTACCTTGAGCATATTTTCAAAATGTTTCTAAACAAATTTTATTTGCAAATGTTGTAACTTTTTACATTTTTTAATCCTAAACCTAATTTATTGATTTAAACACCTACTCTAGCCATTTATAAGTCCATTATTGATGAAAAAACATAAAGAAACCTATGACCACCTTTTATAAGATCTTATGGTCTAATGAGATCAAAGGTTTATAGAACACCCTTGGGATATTACCCCTACAAAGTGGACCACTTGAATTATTTACGTTGATCTAAAAGACCAAACCCTTATCACATTACATTGACCATATGAAATGACAAAAACACATAAGGTGCCTCAAAATATTTAGGCTCTCATCTTGTAATTAGTGATACACACTCAACTATCTTTCTCTCTTGTTCTTGAACATCTTTCCAATCACTTGCATAGTCTCTTAGGGTTCAACTTCTTCATGTACTTTTTTAAAGTACTCCCTTATCTTGATATACACAATATCTAAAGTAGTCTCAACTTTAGGAAGTGCACACTTCAATCTAGTAATTTCAAAAGCTTGTAATTTTTCAATTAGCATTTCTTTGTTAAAATATTGAATAAGATGAATAAATTCTTTAGTATGATTTACCTTATTCTCTTAAGTTGGAGTCAATTATCGTAGAATCTTATTGCAAACTCAATTTTTTGTTATGGTTCCTCCTAAACTAATTACACCTGTAATAATCTCACTAATCCTCTACATATATGATTAAACAATTTTATCTTCTTTCATTGTAGCATTATTTAGCTTACTTTTCTAACACCTCAAATTTTCTTAATAAAATATTTTAAAGGTTATTTAGGTGTCATCACCCTCATATAAAGTTTCTAATTTAATCCATACATCATGTTCTATATCAATTTCTATTACCTTAATGAATCTTGAGTTAGATAGTGTTGGTTAGTGCTTCCATTTCAATCATGTTTTTTCCATAAATAATTAATGAGGATAATATTGATGATGAGTCGGTGACAGCAAGAACATGATTTTATGATAGTAAAATAAATTATATTTTTGTCCTTTATGTCAACCTATTTGACTAAGTATTTTAATAGGTTACCAAATATTCAATGGAAAAAAGAGTGAGTTGTGTAATGAGTTATGTGTTTCTATCATGCATAAAATTGAATTAATGTTTCCATATGATAATTCTATGAAACCATCCATTTATGTGAATAATCTAGAAAGGTATGAGGATAGGAATTAGACAAGGTAACTATTGAGAAAGACAATGATGAATAATTGAAAGATTTAAATGTTTGTTCAAATTTGTAAAGGAATTAGTTGAATCTATTATTAAATGTGATTCATGGTGAAGATAAGATGATATGGTTATGATAACATCATATAATATTTATAGGAAAAGGTGATTTGATATTTTGAAAGTGATGTTGAGAGGAAAAGATAAATAACTAAACTAGACAGTTGAATAAGTAAACGTGATATTAGTGAACTAAGCCTTATCCATAAAGAGGAAAGTGAATAGGTGAACTAGACAAAGAGGTATAAAGAATGAAGAGACAAATAGGTATAGAGGAATAATAGGTAAATAAATAAAAGCTTATAAATGAATGAATAATAATTAGTAAAGATTCAAAGCATGATCATAAGATTTGAATTGCCACTAGAAATGGTGCTTTAATTTAGACAATTGGAAGGCTAATTTTTGTTTTAAGGAGATAATTAATCACACAAATATTGAGGTAATAAATTTTTGTAATATTTATTAAGAATTTTTGACAAGGTCAAAAGTTCTTATGGAGTTGAAACAATTTCCAAGGAAAATATAAAATGTAAGTCGACACAGTCAAGAAAAAAGAAAGAATGAATTATTACATTCATTATTCTAGATATGGATCATTAGATTCAAAGTTTGTGTTTATGACTTATGTGTTGGCATGAAATTTTTATGGAGATTACTAGTATTCTCTGGGATATGATTGAGTTCTTATTTGTTGCATTCATTTTTGGATTATGATTGATGTCAACCTATTAGATTTTTGTATACTTTAGGTAGAATAATAGAGACTATTTTGTTTGGCATAGTTTGTGGTTATGGGTGATCCCACAATAATGGGTACCACTTTTTGACCAATTTTGACATTAAAATCAATATTTAAAAAAAAAAACCTCACGTTCAAGTGACTATATCTCTAAAACTATAAATAATTTCAAGATGACATAAACTAGTGATTTTAGTACTCTATTCCTACTTTGTAACCATATTTTTTAATCTAAAAATAAATTATTTATGTCAATTTTTTTTTCTCCTCCAAAAAGTGGCACATAATAAAATTCAATATTTTAAAAAGTGATAGTCTGTTTGACACACATAACTATTTTCTTAGAAAAGATAATGAGGTAATTCTTTTGAAATTGGAGTTATAACATCAATATGCAAAGGATGCATTTGGTTTGATTTGATTTGATTGAATATTGTATATTTTATGAAGTTTTGAAGTGACACCAATTGTAATTTAGACATACATTCATTTTGACACATATAACTTGAAGTCAATTTATCATAAATATTTTTTTTTTAATAGAAAGATAACTCAATAATCTATTTCCTAGATTTTAAAAAAAAAAAATTAACCTAATTTACTAATTTTCTCAAAGTGTCAAAGTTAGTTGATGTTCAATTGGTAATGAAACTATGATGAGTTAAACTCATATTTGAAAGTCTTAATGATTAAAATATGTATTACAATTATAGTTGTTGGAAAGCTTGCTCTGAGAAGCACATTTAGCATTTTTTATTGTACAGTAGGACATCATTTATCTGCAATTATGGGTGTCGAAAGAGAAAAAAAAATTAAAAGAAAAAAGGGCCCAAAAAAATGTAATTTTGTATGTTCGCAGTGAACGTAGTGTTCATAGTGAACATATTAAGTATGTTTGCTACAAACATGTAGGCCAACAAATTATGGCAAATAGAAATTGAGTTTGATATGTTAGCACGAACATATATAGTTCTTTGTGTTCACATAAATATAAAAAAATCAAAAATGCTGACATTAGCTTCAAATAGGTCAGCTTAAAAATAGTGAAGCCATATTTCCAATATGTACAGTGACATTTTTATATAATTATTACTCAAAATTTATGTTGAGGCAAGGAGTAAATTTTTTTTTTAATGATTTTATAACGAGAAACAAGAAAGGAAGGAAAAAAAAATATACAAGGAAGAGATCTAATGAAGTAGAATAAAGAAATCTTGAAAAGATAGTGGCATGTTATCATTGAATTAAACAAAGTATGTAATTATATATATATATATATATATATATATATATATATATATATATATATATATATATATATATAAGTTTTTTTTAATATTTTGAATTTAATTATGTTTCAATCTTATTTTTTTTATCTAATTTGATTTATTTATAAATTTGTTGCAGCCAATCAACATTGAAAGGAAATGTTGAAGAAGGGTATGTGCAAGATTATGGTGTTCCAAAAAGTGGTGATCTAAAAAATCTGTAGTTTTGAAATATCTCAAACCATTTCAAAACATATTAAAACTTTTTTTGCACCCACCCTAATACTAAATGAAAACAATTAACATCTTTACAAGTTCTACTATATCTTTTGACACCAAACCTATATGGTCAACTTTAAAAACATCCCAAAAATGTGCTTTTGGCCTATTTTTATGTGATTTTTACTTCAAACATGTATTTGATGACTTTTTTCCAACCAAAATTTGATGACATGAAATGGTTTCTTTATAATGTTCTTATCTTTCCATAAATGTAAGGTTTTTCAAATTATGAGTTTAGTAAGTAATTATTACTTATTTTCTAATGGAGTTACGTATAAAGTGCTAACTGACACACTACTTGAAAAACAACTATAACTTTCAAATGGTACAACATTTTTTAAATCCAAAAGATGCATCACATTCTATGCTTCTTCTACTATAAGAGGAAAAAATGAAAAATTGAATTTTATAGAATTTTGAATTAGTTAAGGTGGCCAGACATGAGATTTTTTTTATTCCAAAAATACTAAAGTTGAAAATTAATTAATTATTATTTATTTAGAATAAAAATATCCAAAAATATGTGTCACATCTTGGCATGAGCCTACTACTTATATCTAGAATATTATTAAAAAATATTATCATTTGATTTTGATTAAGGTGGTCAGACATATGTCTACTTCTTATTTTTGTTCTGAAATTTTTGTAATATTGCATTAAAATTCAAAATTTTGACCAATCAATTTTTTTTTTTGAGATAAGTCCTAGTAGTTTAGAAACTAGATTCAATTTTTTAGAGATTCTTTTCTCTCAACTTTTTGATATAAAGTTAATAACAAGTAGAAAATTGCACGCCAAGTTGACATAATCCTGATTTTCTAATTTTTTATTGCCACTTAAGAGCATAGTTTTTTTTACCATAATCCTGCACATACCCAGAAGGCTCGATAGAAGTAGAATAATTGGAGATGGGAGAGAGGTTAGGAACACTCCCTATAGAATATCAAACAAAAATTTTTGAAGAAGGTTCAAGATCACTCCCTATAGAGTTTTGAATAAAAAAAGTTGGAGAAGGGTCAAAATCTTTCCCTACAGAATCTCAAACAATGAATGTTGGAGAAGGCTAAAGATTGCTCCCTATAGAAATTCTAGTAATAGAATTCAAAGAAAGGTTGGGATCAGGTGTAGGAACTAGTATGGATGAACTCCTAAATATCACCCAATCTATAAAGAATGTTATTTCTCCAAAAAAATTACATCATTTACTTAAAATGGATGTGGATAAATTGAGAAGACTTGCAACTACTATTCAACCATTAAGTTTTTCTAAGAAAAGGTTAATGAATAAGAAGATAAGAGAAATTATGACTCAATTTGATAACACTAAATCACTTGAACAAGCTCAGTTACTTTCACTTTTTCTTACACAAAATAAGTTGCAAGAGGCATTGAAATTGTTAGGTGTAGACACAACATCAAAGAAGAAAATATTTTCTAGCATGCAAATTGATTTGATTAAAAATGTTAAACAAGGTTTGAGAAACATAGGAAAATACTCTCGAACTAAATATAATTCTATGGAAAGAAAAGTGATGTTGATGTCTGTTGTAAATAAGAATATGACCCAAAATAGACAAATATTTTCAATTTCGTTTGAAATGGGTTCTAGTAGGAAAACAATGAGAAAATATGTTAAGAGGAGATTAATTGTGGATGATAGTACTATGGAGAGCAATTTGGAAATCATGTGTAGAGCACCTCATTCTAATAGGATTGAAGAGTCATTAAAAAATTTAGTCATATCATTTTGGATTGATAACACTCGTCCTTCATCAAATAGTAGAGATGTTATTAGGCATAGGATTGCATCTGGTCAATATGAACATCATAGAAAATATTGGTTGGACACAACACAACATGAGTTATATGTGTCATTTTTTAGTGAACATCCTAATGTAAAAGTTGGGAAAATGTTTTTTGAAAAATTGAAGCCATACTTTGTGAGGTCAAACAAAGTGTTTGAAACATGTTGTTATTGTCATCATATTGAGTTTGATCTCCACTATTAGGTATTTCAAAAGTTTGTAGAAGACACATATGGTTTTCATGCTACTCCTCCTAGTAGGAGAAGCAAGTTTATATCATCCATTCTATGTAACAAAATAGATGATCCAGCTAGTCAAATAAATTGCATCAAAGCATTATGTGAAACATGTGGTGAATTGGCTCTATTTCTTTTGAAAATTGAAAATATTGATGCAACAAAAAAATTGAATTGCAAAAGTTACAAGTATGTCAAGAATGAAACAAAGTTGGGAAAAGAGACAAAAAAATTGGAATATGTTGAAGAGGACTTACCTATTCTAACATTTATGGACAAATCTAAGAATTTGATTCAACCTTATATTCATCATGCTTTTTTTGCAAAGTGGCAAGTACAACAGTTTGAAACTTTGAGAGATAATTTCCCACTTGGAATGATTGTATTAGTTATTGATTTTGTGGAGAACTATTCCTTTGTTCATAATAAAGAAATTCAATTAAAGTAATACTTTTCTAAGTAGGTTAGTATTATGGTACATGTTTGTTATAGACATGCACAATTAGATTTGGATGGTGTTCAGAGTATAGTTCAAGCACGAGTAATTAAAATAGAATATCATTTCTATATAAGTGATGATAAAGAAAATGAGATTCACTATGTCAAACATTGCTTCAATATCTTCTTTTCTTATTTGAAAGAAAGAAACATAAATGTTGATAAACATTATGTTTGGTTTGATGGATGTGCTTTACAGTTCAAATCATCTAGACCATTTTATGCAGTATGTACATATCCTCACAATGAGAATATAAAATACATATGGAATTTCCTCAAGAGTGGTCATGGAAAAGGTGAACATGATGGTGTTGGAATGTGCATCAAACATTCTTTACAAAAGTATCAAATGAATTATTAGGGAGTTTGTATAAATGATGCACATGATGTTGTTGAATGGTGTAAGACAAATTTTACATTGGATGAGGTTGGGACATCATCAAAAATGAGTTAAAAAGTACTAGATAGAATCTTTTGGGAGATAACTAATGTTGGAATATTCAAATGGGAAGAGCACTTTTGAGGGGAGGAGGGGTGAATCAAAAGTACCTAGTTTTTATCCTTTTAAAATCCTTTTCAACATGTAACTAAAAGTAAACTACATGCATGTAAACATTTAAGCAAACATGAAATAAAAGTATGCATCAACACATCACACCAAAAATTTGGTAACCCAAAAACCCTTAAGGAATAAGAAGGTAAAACTGGGGTGTGGATGATACCTACAAAAATTATTGTAGCAATAATTGTTTGACCACTTCTGATGGTCTTTTTTGAGAAAGGCATGCCCTGTTAAAAGCTTTACACTATGTCAATAGTGACCTAGTTAAAGGATTTACAAACACTTTACATGAAGTGTCACCTTGTTAAATGATTTACATTAGGTTGTTAAACCCACCTAATTCAATAGGATTTTCAATCACCTTCTCCAAAGGTTCTTCGACCTAGTTGTTAAGCTAATCTATCAATATAGGATTTCTAACATCTAATATAATGAAAATAAAGTATTAGAACAATGAACCTGGCAGTATGCAATCTTTAATTGTTGGATTCAAGCACTTGATCTGCTCTCTCTTATGTGACCCTTTCTTGATCTAATCTCTATTCTTATCCCTTGTCCTATTTTGATCAACAAAATGTGTAATTACTACTCAATTCTCTAAGTCTATGATGCCCCTACTATTCTCCCTATTCTACAATTTGTTGTGTGCTTAGCAACTTCCTTCTAACTTTTCTACAACAACATAAAATCATGGGGTCTAAGCCTCCTTATAAAGGCTTTATAGACTTAGGGTTAGATATGGATATACAATCCATATTAAATCTTAAGTTCCTACTCATTCCTTTCTTTTTTCTTATTGGTTGCATTCCTTCTCCATTTTTCTAATTGGTTGCATGCTAATTGCATAGGAAATATACAAGATTCATTCTTATCCTTTGTCTTCCTTCAAAATCTTTCTATGTCAGCTCTAAAAATGGTTTACATCTGAGTTTGTGAGTGCACAAACTCATATGTTGATTCTGTGTTACTCGACACATACTAGACTACTAGTACTTAGCACATATACTATCTTGGTTTGCACAAAATCTATTGCATTCTGTCTTGCTCCACACATGTATGATTCTGGCTCACTCGTCATATGAAGCACTCTGACTTTCTTGGCATCAACTATGACTCTGCACCTATATATCACTCAGCATCAATTGCTTACTTAGCACCTGAAGTCACTCAACACCTATTGAAATACTGGCTTGGCACATACTATAGCTCAACATACATAGTGTACTTGGCATGTATAGTGAAATTGGTTAAGTGTGTTGACACTCGAATGTCAAAACCATTCTAAGACCAACAATCTCCCCCTTTGACATAAGTGTCAAAAATAGTTAACTATGCATTATTGAACTGACCTTATGAGTAAATTTTTCATTCTACTCAACATATATGCCAAATTTCAAAATTTGTTCAAAATCTTGTAAGGAACAATATACCTTATAACTCCCCCTGAGCTGATTGTGCCTTCTTCATTCTTGAAACCAAAATTCTATGCTGATGTGCCTGATACTCTTTTTTTTTTTTTTTTTGTTTCTATATTCTATAGCTTTGTTATGTATCTAATCTATTAGAGCTATGGAATTCTTGAATTTTTTATTAGATCTTATATGGAATAGAGCTATCTTCCATATGATTGCCAAAATTTCGTATCTACCCCTCACTTAGTCTTATTACTTATCTCCCCCTTTTGGCTATCTAAAAACCTTCCTTTTTATTCTCAAAATGAATGAAAGAATCTAATCAAAATTTATAGTATTCTCCCCCTTAGTTATATCTTCATCAAAATATTATATCTTCCTTATATCTCCCCTAAAACATATGTCTCCCCCTTTTTGACACTAATGTCAAAGGGTTCTAAGGAGCAATACCATACTTAGCCAAAAAGTTACTATTTACCTCCATTATTATTTTTAGAGCTGCATCCCAATTCTCCAAAGCAATTTTTAGTGATTTGTGTTGGATGGTAGTCTTTGTAGCAAGATGTACAAGTCCATCAAGTGTAAAAAGATTAGGACCTTTCTTTGGAATTGTTTTTGCATATACTTTCTCCTTGTGGAGGACTTCATAATGTGGGGTGATAGATGATTGAATTTACATCAATTTAGCCTTTATATTGGCTTCCTCTGCTATGAGTACAACTAACTCCCTTTGAGTGTGAAGTGATTGTGTAAAATGCTTCTCACTTTGAGCTAGATTTAAGGGTAATTGCATACTAGAAATCTTCAGACATTGGCTAGTCTCTTGTGTGAAGTTGGAAAAGTCACATAGTTTGTTGTACAATGAGAAAGTGTTCTTAAATAAAACTTTGAATTTTTCAAGTTTCTTATCCAAATCTACATGTGCTATTGTTATATCACTTGATATCTTTTCATTTACCTTCCCTTGAATTTTTTTTTTTGACCATTCCATGAGTTTAGCATTAGTATCCTGGTCTTCATTGGTCACCTAGTCAACTATATTTGATAGTTGCTCCATTATGAGTGTTGATTCATCTAGTGACCACAAGTTGAATGCATCCATAAATATTTCCTTAATTTCATTCAATACTTTCTTTTTTATATACTCTTTTTTAATTATATCCTACCTTTTTCTATTATCCAGTGCATTTTGCATCTTAGTTATCTGCTCAATGGTTATGGTCTTGGAGTCATATGGAGGTATAATAATCTCTTTGTCTAGCTCATGATCTATATAGTGAAGTATCCTGGCAACCTTTGTAGAGCTCAAGCCTGGTGTTTGGACTTGCAATGATATCATTTTAGTGCTCTACTTTTGAAGAGTTTGTGTAGGAGTACCAATTTTTGGTAATTTAATCAATGTCTAGATTGCAGCTTGCTCCTCATCTTTTGTTTCCTCCTTTTCCTCTTTTGATTTACCCTTGATCAATCAAAATCGTTGGGGGTGTACCTATTATCTATACTATGGGATTAGATGAAGAAGTCCATCTTGTTGTTCTTGTGTCTTCCCCTTTTTTTGCACTCGGCATCTGAATAATATCACTTGTTGCTATAGGTGGTGAAAGCATCAAAATTTTAGTGCAAGTAGTTGTATAGGTGAAAGGCGGTTCTTTTGGTTTCACTTTTTCTCTTTGTAGTTTTGCTACTACCTTCTATAGTTTGTCAACACTTACCAATATAGGATTTGTGCATAACTATGCCTGTAATGTAGATTGGTGAAGGATCTTGGAGAGATCCTCTATAATTAAGGGACTAATGTTTTGACATGATGTGTCAGTAACATCCTTCACTATTATAGTTTTTGTAGGTGTAATGGTTACTAGCTTGTAAGCTACATCAACAGCTATACAGGGTTTACTGTTCAGTCTACTTGATTGGTTGAATTTTTGTGAAACCACTCTAACTGGAAAGTCAAGTAAGGGTTCTATTACAATGTAAATGGTCATTCCCCTATTGTTCCATTTGGCCCCTGTATTCTTCTCAATGGCCTCCCTTCTATCACTTCTCAAGGTCTTTGGTCGATCTAGGGTTGAGAATCTCATAACTCTATGTACTATCCCTTTGGTAATCTTAATAGGTCCTATCTCTAGCCATAGAAAACCATCATAAATTTGACTCAAAATAATGTCAATCCATTCAGTCTTAAACACCATGGGAAAAACTAGAGAATTTGTCAAACCCTTCTTCTCAACTATCTCAAATTCATTTTTCAATATTCCATTATCACATAACTTGTCATAGGATTGGAAGATTTCAAGATCACCTATGGCACAAATTTTCTAGTTATAACACTTTCTCACATCTTGCACCATGACTACTTTGGATGGTATAGTGGATAAAGCATCAACTGGGTCATTCTTATACTCAACCTCAAGAATGGGTTTGAACTCGAGTTATTTGACCTCATTGTTGACTAATTGAACCTCGTGACTCTATTTTTTTTGGGGGTTTTTGGAGCTTGATGCCATTTTATTGAACTACAGTTTAAATATGTAATAAACTTTTAAGATTGCATAGCTTGGCACTTGATAAATACCTTTGGATCGACAAGTTTGTGTTGAATTGTTGTTGAAATCTATAGAAATGGCTATTAGGTTACTACTTGATCGCTTCTTTCCTCTTCTCATTTTTACTTTGTGTTTCAATAGCATAAAAATGAGTGAAATTCAAGCTTATATGATTCAAAACCTAGCATTTATTACATAATGCATACAGATGTAAACTTAGAACTTGAAGATTTCAACATAACTTAGCATCCATTGAATTTCATTCACTTAACATTAACTATCAACTTGATCACTACTAGAAACTTGGCATGCAATGGAGCTTTTCTCAGCATCCAAGAGTAACTCAACAACTTCTTGAAAATTTTGACTTGGCATCTTTTCTCATGCAGATTTCTTCTTTGTAGTACTCCTTTGTTCTTTGGGACTAATGTAAGATATAGCTTTGCATACTAGTCCCATACATTTTTCTTTTGCTTAGTTGGATGAAGTGTGATCACTTGACCTTTTGGTGATTGATCCATCCTTTCTTTACCATGTGCTTTTCATCTCTGCCTTGATGTGTTCCACATAAACTTTCTCTTTACTCTTGTTGACTTTTGACTTTGGTGCTTTTGACTTTGTTGGGCAATTCCTATTGAAATGACCAATTTTCAAGCAACTAAAACATGTGGTTTGGCTTAATCATTTATTGTAATTCCCTCTAAAATGTGTCCTTATGCAATTTTCAGGAATGTTTCCATACTCTTGATAGTAATGATAGCTATACTTGGTGTTGTAATCATAGTTGTAGTGATGACCATGGTTGTTTCCTTCTATAGGCTAATTGGGTGTCCACATAGGTTTTGGTCTGCATTCAAATGCTCTATGTCCATATTTTTTGCAGTTCTAGTAGTAACCTACAAATTTTGGTGTCCTCATCATCTTGGTTCTACATTCATGTGTTTGATGTCCTTTCTTTTTGCACTTGTCACAAAAGCTTACTTTCTTAGGCTTATCATGTTGATGACCATTCTTGCTCTTGCACACATTAGAGGTATGTCCCTTTTTACCATAGAAATGACAAGTGGGTTTAGAATTCTTACCTTTGTCACTTCTTTTCTCAGCACTATTTGATGTATCTCCTTCTTTAGTACTAGTGAATCATAGTCTTGAAGTATCATTGTTGGATTTTGGTGATTTAATAAATTGTTCAAAGTGCTTGATGGCTTCACTTGATTTTTTGAAGCTCTCTGCTATCTCCTTTTCTATCTTCAATTAATTCTGCAATTGTTCATTTTTCATTCTTAGAGTGGAGATCTCAATGTCCTTCATGTTTAGCTCATGATGAACATTCATCATTAGGCTAAGTGTATCCAACTACATCTTGGAGATCTTTTTAAGTTCTATGGACTTCTCCTCAAGTCTATTTGCAAGGTTTCTTTTGTCATCCTCAAGCATAGCCCTATCTTCAATTTATCTTTTCTTTTGTTCAGTTATTTCACATAGCATCATGGCTTGTGATTCTTGCTCTATTTTAAGAGATCTTATCTCTTCTTCTTGAGCCCTATTTTTCTCCATCAGTTCAGCTATTGTTGCATCAAATTCCTTGGAATCTCCATTGAAAAACACTTGTGTGGTATCAATCTCCTTGTAGTGTATGTCATTTTTAGCTATGGCTATATCATTCCTTCTTTTCAAGGACTTTCTCAATTCTTGTTTGGCTTCCTCCAATTTATGTAGAGCAAGATGCACATCAATCACTTGATTGTCTATGATCTTCCCAAGTTTGAAGAGTTCCATCTTTAGACCTTTTCTCTAAGTTGTTAGGATTCTCCTTATGAGATTTAGATAGCTCTGATACCAATTGTTGGAATATTCAAATGAGAAGGGTACTACTGAGAGGGGGGGGGGGGGGTGAATCAGAAGTACCTAGTTTTTATCCTTTGTAAATCCTTTTCAACACATAACTAAAAGTAAACTACATGCATGTAAACATTTAAGAAAACATAAAATAAAAGTATGCATCAACACATCACACCAAGAATTTGGCAACCCAGAAACTCTCCAGGAATAAGAAGATAAAACTGAGGTGGGGATGATACCCACAAAAATTATTATAACAATAATTTTTTTACCACTTCTAATGGTCTTCCTTATGAAAGGCCTACCTTGTTAAAGGCTTTACACTATGTCAATAGTGACCTGGTTAAAGGATTTACATACACTTTACATGAAGTGTCACCCTGTTAAAGGATTTACAATAGGTTGTTAAACCCACGTAATTCAATAGGATTTTCAATCACCTTCTACAAAGGTTCTCCCACCTAGCTATTAAGCTAATCTATCAATATAGGGGTAAAAGCATAAACCTGTGTCACCTTTTATAAAGAAACGTGATATCAGAATGTGACAGTTCAACATTAATGACAAAAAATATGGTATTTGTGTTTAAAATATGAAGATTATGTAAATTGATGAAATGTGTAGAATTGGATGAATTTTATGCCAATAATTTTTTATAATTTTTTTGAGTAAGAATTTATTCATTTTATCTTATTTTTAAGTCCCTTTTTTAACTCTAAAAAATATAGGATGTAGTTCGCGTCAAACAAGTATATGCAAATCATCTTTTTTTGTTCTGATTTGAAAGTATCTTATAGATGACATGTATAGCTAGTGAACAAAATAAAATAAAATTTGATGTATATTTTCTTTGTTATAAGTACTCAAGTTTGACCTTATCAGAATCCAATAGTTTTTTCCTCCCATCAAAACTTCCCTATCAAATCTATACCTTCTTGAAAAAAATTACATATTCATGAAGAGGGTTCTCTCCTATAGAAATAAATATAATTTTTAAATTTTTTTGATATGATTTACTATTTTTTTTTTCCTTTTTTGAGGGAGCATCTTCTGAAATTTTGAAATATCAACTTATAATATTTTGAGATTGTAGCATATTATAACTAATTAAAACACTCAAAAATTTATATAATGACGATATTGAACCTGAGATCTATAAAAGGGTATTTTTAGTTTTTGAAAAAAATTGAGTTTTGATAGAGAATGAAATGTGACCAAAACGGGTTTTGGTATCACAAATGGTGACATGGATCTATGCTTTTACCCATAGGATTTCTAACATCTAATACAATGGCAGGAAAGTATTAGAATAATGAACCTCATAGTATGCAATCTTTAGTTTCTAGATTTAGGCACTTGATCTATTCTCTCTTATGTGACCCTTGCTTGATCTGATCTTTGTTCTTATCCCTTGTCTTGTTCTAATCAACTAAATGTGTAATTGCTACTCAATTCTCTAAGTCTATGATACCCCTACTATTTTCCCTATTCTACAATTTGTTGTCTTCTTAGCAACTTCTTTTCTAACTTTTCTATAGCAACATAAAATTGTGGGGTCTAAGCCTCCTTATAAAGGCTTCATAGACTTAGGGTTAGATATAGATCTATGATCAATATTGAATCTTAAGTTCTTGCTCATTCATTGCATTTTTCTCATTGGTTGCATGCCTTGTCCATTTTTCTAATTGGTTGCATGCTGATTGCATAGGAAATATACAAGATTTGTTCTTATCCTTTGTCTTCCTTCAAAATCTTTCTATGTTGGCTCTAAAAATGGTTTACATCTAAGTTTCTGAGGGCACAAACTCATATGTTGATTCTATGTTACTCGGCACATACTAGAATACTGGTGCTTAGGACATATACTATCTTGGTTTGCTCGACATCTATTGCATTCTGTCTTGCTTAGCACAGGTATGATTTTGGTTCACTCAACATATGAAGCACTCTGACTTGCTTGACATCAACTGTGACTTGGCACCTATATATCACTTAGCTTCTATTGCTTACTCAGCACCTAAAGTCACTTGACACCTTTTGAAATATTGGCTTAGTACATACTATAGCTCAACATACATAGTGTACTTGGCATGTATAGTGAAATTGGTTAAGTGTGTTGACATTCGAATGTCAAAACCATTCTAAGACCAACAATAGGTATGGATGTGTACATATATTTAATTTTTATGGAATCAAGTTATAAAATTTTATTGTTAAGTTTTATTTTTCAATTTTTTGAAGTTTAAATTTAATTTGTCCATATTTTTAATTTAATAAACTTTTAGGTGTTAATAAAAAAAAACATGCATGGATGCAAGAGGATAGAAAACACACATTCCTTGCATTCAGTCATGAGTATAACTAATTACAATTGGACATTGAAGACAAGAGAATATTCATGTTTTTGTGATAGTTGCATTGATGAAGATTATGAAGAATGCATCAATGAAGGACATGGATATATAGGTGCATGGATTTTGGTACCACTTGATGTTACTGATACATTCGATAAAGATGATGAAAATTTTTATGATATTCCATTGATTTTTTATGATTATAATCATATCTTTGGATTGGTAAAAGTGGGTAAGTATCATAAAAATTAATTTGAACAAGTGTTATTTAATTATCAATTTGAATTGTCTTATATATGTACTATACACATACACATGTGTACTTGTTATGTAGGAGATATCTTTGTAGTGATTGTTGAGCCTAGAAATTATGAAGGTGTCATTTATTATTTATTGTGATGTACTATAGAGAGGACAAAGTTATATGACCCTAAAGAAAGTGATGGAATGTTATTCCCCATAGGTAACTTTATATATATATAGGTAACTTAATATTTATCAAATTTTAAAATACTTAAATTTGTGGTGCAGGTTCTATTATGATAGAGGGAACATATTTGAAGCAAGAAAAAATAGTCCAACATGGAATACACTTAGTTGATTATCAACCTAATAATAATGTTTTACAATACAACCACCTGGTCATTGCTATCAGGCTTTGTCTACATCCAGTCAAAGTTAGGCATGTATGTCGCAAGTGGAGACTAGACAGTGAAGATCATGAAAAGATATTACATGTTATAAGTGTACATCATGGTTGAATTGACATTTGAGATTTATTTTATAATAATTTGAATATCAAACTATTAAATTTTATCTTGAATTAAATGCATTTTTAATTGTACGATCATACTCTTAGTTATCATTAGTTTATTAAAAAAACCTATATAAATTAATAATATTAATTGTACCATGGATGAATTTTATAATTTAACAACTTGATAAATAAATAGGCTAAGTTAGTTCGCACTTACACAATCATTATCTATAGGTACATGTATGAAAGATAATTTAAAATGTTAGAATTCTTAATTATCAACTTCTTTTCAAACTATTGAATTTCATCTTGAATTAAATGTGCTTTTAATATTGTAAGATTAATAAGTTCATCTAATTAGATCATTAGTTTATTAAAAAATTGTACATTTTAATGTTAGTTTATTATATCTACAATCATACTCTTAGTTTAAATTAATATGTTTCTAAATATTATATTTTGTAAAAGTTTTTAAAATAATGTATTCGCTTACCTAATTAACATATTTTTATCCCCATAAAACTAATATTTATCTTTAGCGGGTTAGTGATTGATAATTTAAGAAATACATGTATCTTTCTAACTTTGTACTAATATATGTAACAAATTTGTATCTTTATTCCTATTAATTGATTTACCAAATTTAAACGTATCTTTAGTCCTACTAATT
This sequence comes from Cupressus sempervirens, assembly GCA_028749045.1. Classification (NCBI taxonomy): domain Eukaryota; kingdom Viridiplantae; phylum Streptophyta; class Pinopsida; order Cupressales; family Cupressaceae; genus Cupressus; species Cupressus sempervirens. The sequence goes on along the minus strand of CM053787.1, from coordinate 961,692,298 downwards.
GTTTATTTCATATAATGATTACAAATAAATGTAATATTTTAAATTTATTTAATCTAAATAATTTATGTTAATTTAGTAGTTTTAAGAACCTGTATTAATTCAATTCAATCATCCTATAAATTAATATTATTTTTAAAAAATTTTAATTAGGTTTGATAGAGATCAATATGGAACTTCTTTGACTATTTAACTATTGAAGTAGACCTATTTAGAGAAGTTAATTTGATTATTTTATAATGATGACAATAAAATCTAAAGTTTAAAAGCTATAATCTAAAAATTATACATGGTCTACTATAATACAAAAAAAATAACACATGTATATACACATGTACATGTCTCAAGAACATGAACATTCTATAGCTATATAATACAAAAAAAAAAAAAAAAACACATGTACACATATATACATGTCTCAAGAATAAACATCTACATCTAATATATCTCTACAATTGAAATGCATACACATGAAAATTGTAAATCTCGAATAAATACATGTACATAGAAAAATATAAAAATTCATATATACATGTGACCATCTAACTACTGAAGTATTAAGTAATCAAATAAATAGTGAAACATATGTATACATGTGTCATGTCAAGGTATTAAAATACACATATATGTGTATGTAAACTATCTCCAATATATAAATGCATCGAAAAATATATAAAGATATATTGTACTACTAGAGGGACCCCTCAAGACGCATATGAATAGAACAACCCTCTAATTGACTCATCTCCTATACATCCTATTGGTGTTTGAAAATGTTACCCATTTCCAATTACCCTGATGAGAGCAAAACGCATCTAGGGGTAGCTAACTCCCATTATTAACACATCCATTCAGACACCAGGCCAACTATAAGGCTATACTCCTGCACTTCAGGCTCTGCAAAACCTAGGTGGGTAGACCTGTAGATTCTTGATATGGTACCAGTTGTCAAAGCATACAATGAATCTATTCAAAGCAGATAAAACCCTTATTTCTCCTAAGAACTCATGAAATAACACAGACCAACGATAGCTAGATGCAGATCTATGAACCTCATAAGCTGAGTGAGGGCATTATGTTTATAGCTCTTCAACATGAAAGGTAAATTCATTTGATTAAAGATGTTGATTCAACAAAACCTCAAAAATGCAACAGTATAACTAGTGATCCTATAACTGATCAGTGCCTAATCCATTGGGCAATTCCATGAATTCAAAACATACATCTGTGACATTAGGACGTATCTCATATACCCAGACATCAAATCTATCCAACCACCTTGTGATTCAGACATCAGTGCTCATTCAGGACTCATTCTCACAAAATATCCTTCTCAAATAACCAGTAACCTTGTTTAAACATATCGAGCATTTACTTGGCCCTTTGGTCCAATAGCAAAATAAATCAAAACATACAACCTGAAGGGGATGCAAATGGGTCTCAAATCTTTGTTCCAAAACCACATAAGACTTACAGATTGCTGAGATAGGAGACAAGAACTAGAACAAAACTAGTGAAATTGTTGCTCATACGTATTCATTTCCTAGAAACTACACATTTAGATGCATAAAATTAAAACATGAAACAACCTAATATCTCAGAACTATCTATATTATCTCTACAATGTTGTTCACATGAGAGTTCTGCTGAAGAAAAATGGTGTCACAGTCATGGAAACATGTCAAAATACTGGAACCTCTCACAATGTAAAAACTGGAATCCCTAATGGTATCACAGCAATGAACTCTTTCTTCCCAGAAACTAGAACCTACTAGTTTTTCAGTAACAAAAACTAGAACCCCCCAAAAGAAAGAAAGAATAATATAATAAGGAGATGAATTCTCGGATCTAATCTTTACTTGACAAGTGTCCACTTGAAATTCAATCTTTTGGCAACTGAAAACTTTGTCCTTCCTTCTCCATCTTGATCTAATTTGATTTCATCATTACTTTGTAACTGATTTGCAAAATATCCCTTCCTGAATGATGAAATCCCTGATTTGCTAAATATCTGATTTGCATCAAAATGCTGATAAAACTTGCTTTAAGTAACTCAAAGATGCCCCCAACTGAAATCTCCTTGTCTTTTATGCATATTCAAGCTATTAACTTGCCAAAAATCACAACTAAACTTCCTAGTCTGAAAATGGTTGCAATTCAAGTGCCTGAAAGAAAACCTCCTGTAGCTTGAACTAGGTACTACTTGTGCAAAAAATGACTTCAGAATCGGATAGTTCATCTTCTCCTTATTCCGGCGGTATATTGGAGTCCATGTTTAGCTTATCAGAAACCCACACAATCATTGTTTGAAAATCATCCCTCTGGTTAAAAGTATTCAGGTCTGCACTTTAAATTTTAAAATTTTCAAAAATTTTCAAAAATCTAAAGTTTAAACTTTATAAAAAAAAGCCTTGTTTTGCATTTTAAAATTTGAACGTGCATATCCTTTTTTGAAATAATAATTTAAAATTATTATTATTTTTTATTTGGGAATTTTTCTCTATGCTTCTCTGGGCCCACTGGGCGCCACTCGAGTTGCCATGTGGAGGCCTCTGATTGGCTGGCTTATTCCCCACCTCATTACCCCTGGCCTTGCCACGTCACCTACCTGCTTGCTCCATCGCCACGTGTCAACTACCCGCATTCTCACATTATTTAAACTGGGCACAACTTCATATTGCGGGGATGCGGAATGTGTCAGATCCGGACACGTGTCCTCATCTGGTCGCATCTTGGTTTTCGATGCCATGTCATCTTTATAGAATTTTCATTTAAAATTTTATTTTATTTGCATCCAGCTGATGTCACATCCCGACCCCACCTTCCACATGCGTTTGGCTTCCAAAAGCCCTTTTCACTAGACAATAAGCACTTTGTGTGCGTTAGTACTTAAAGGCTATTGAATACATCCCCACATAGAATGTGGGATAAATGCTTTATATTTTCCTCAAAACCACTACCTCTGTCTTTTTGCGTGAGGTTCCTAACTATGAACACCCCTGATGCTTCAGAATTGGGGGATTTACTTCATGTAGCAACTTTGTTTTATACTTGCTTTCTTTGAAATGGCGTGATATCCTCACATGCTGACTGCGTGAGGTCTTCTCTGACTGGTCTTTGATGATGGATTGGATCTCTTTGAACTTACGTCAGCTGTTCTTTACATCCATGGGTGACTTTGCTTTTTCGCATGGTCTTCTTCCAACTTGCATGAACTGCCTCCTCTGTTCCTTGAGTGAGGCTCCTACAAGGCTCCTTTATTTTCCACTGGAGTTTCTATGCTTGCTGGGCGGTTCATTTCTGCCCTACATTTTCCTTAGTTTCTCTACTTTAGCTGGGTGGCTTCTTCATTGCAAGTGCGTAGACTTCTATGTGTGGAGGAATCGTGTTTCATTGACTGTGGATTTGCTGTGAGTTGCCTTTTGCGTTTGTGTTTGATGCCTCTGCATATTACGCAGGTTATTTCCTCTTAAAAATGTGGGCACTCTATTATTAAGATGTCGAAACAGCGTGGAGCCTACTCTTTAAAACATGGGCACTCTTTGCTGAGTACTCCTCCAGTGTGGACGTTTCTTGTTGATGGCGTGGAAACCATTTTAAATGCATGATCTTCTTCTTTACATGCCTGCTCCACTTCCAAATGGCTCCCCACCTCCATCTACAGGCTGTGAGCTGCAATTTGCTTCATTGTTTGGTGTGCTCTATTCTTTCCAAGACATGGCTGCTCTTTTCATCACATGGTCTATGACTGTCTATCATAGGCAGCTCCTTTTGAACGCCTATGGCTTCAAAACCTTGACGGGGCTTAGTTTTAATCCTCTGTGAGTGGGGCTGCCTTGTTATAAGCGTAAAGTTTCTTCTTTTATTTTTTACTAGTCTGCACATTTCTCTTATCACTGCTTTCCATAGTCTCCCACATGTGTTTTATCAATGTGAGCTCCTTGTGGTCAATGACTTCTTCCCAAAATGTGGAGCACTCAATATTAAAACAAACAATGGGATACTTCATCATATGGAATGTAGACAATCTATTATTAGAGTTACTTGCAGATCAATGTGATTACATTGGGTTCCAATTTGCAAGTCAATATCTTAAACACTAGTTGGCATCCTCATCAAGTGTGAAGCGAGCTATTGCCTCTGTCTAGGTGGACAGGAAACATAGAATCTACATGAAATGAAAACACTGCTTCCACTCTCAATATTCTATTTTCGTCTATTTACTTTTCTTTTAAATTGCACACAATCCTCATCAGCCTGTTGGAATCAGTCGGACCCCAAAGCGGGTCCGGCTAAAAAAATTTTCGTTTCTAAACAACTGACAATTCAAACTGATCCATCAACCTCCTTAAACTGACTGGAATCCACTTTGACTACTGATTGATCATTAAAACTCTTTTTAAATCAATTTTGCACCACTGCAAAATCTATGTCAGGAGGCTTGTTGCCTGGCTTTAAAAATTGTAATAATCACCTGACCGGGCTTCGAAACTCAAGATCTTTGTTCTTTCCAACATGCTTAATAGGCTTTCCAAATCTCATTGCATGAAGACATCGGAGTCAAAAGATATCGATCTCTGAAGTTGGCCACTTCAAACTGCCTGCAGAATAACATGTCAGAAAATCACAAAGCGCATTTGGTTTGATCTCTGAAAACTAGGCAAAAGGATGTTTTAAGGATCTGGAAATAGGGGCATTGGTACTCTATCATGAGGAGAATATGATTATATGATTTAGGCTCATGAAGAATCACGGGGCATGCTTGGCAAAGGCGCAAAGTTGGATACTTGGAATTGCAGGACAGGGGACAATAGCATAAAGATGTTTTTGGCAAATGGAATGACCCTGGTAAAGTATGCAGATGGATTCGTCAGGGTTTATAAACTGAAACACTTGGAGTATTTTCAGAGTGGAATGTAGGAGAACAAACCATTCAGTCCTAACAATCTCGGATCAAAAGATATAGCATCCCGAACAGGGGTACTGATCAATCTGCAAATGCTGACACAAGTAAAAAATTATAAATTGCGTTTGGAATCACGTTCAAAAACTGATCAAACGGATTCGTCAAGACGTAAAAATTGAAACATAGGAGGTCTCTGATGTCTATAATGCAAAAGAAAAGGAATTTCAACATTTTAGTCAAACGGTCAAAAGTTATAACACGTCAAACAGGGCTTCCCAGAATTATGTGCAAAGTGCAAAATCATGAAAACAGTAACTGACCAACTTTGAGGGATTCAAAACCTAGTCAAACGAACTTGAAACAACTCAAAATTTGAAACATAGATTTTTGGGTATGGACACTAGACACTCCCAAAGTGGTGAATCACAAAAATTTTCTAGGTGCGAGATATTCATTGGCAAACAAAGCCTCTTGTCGTTGTTTGACACTTCGGTGAAAATGCAAATTTGGAACTAGCTCAAAACAATACTTTGCCAAATAACTCAGAATGACAATTGATCTTCATGGAACACATAAACAGGCTGAAAGGAAAGTGTTAGAAGCATTAAACACCTTAGGGATCTCAGATGGATAGCTAGGTACATAGGCATTAAAAACATTTGTAGGGCTCAATTTCTCAAGGGTGCTCAAAATTTGCCATGCAATTTTTAGCGCCAACACATCCTCTTGCTGAGGTGCATCAACCAAGCCCTGCAAATACACACACACACACATGTACATTAGAGTTCTAGATCTAAACATATATATACATGTGTGTACATTCAAATTAAATATGAGTGCATATATATATATATAGTTTGAAGCATAAAATTAACTTTAAACAAACTATTTAAAACTTGTACTTGAGCACTACTTGGTTCCTCAATACAATCATCTCTCTCACTTACATGATGCCCTAAACACTAGATGTAACCATGTTCTTAGTGACCTATGCCTACATCATTTTTTATAGTTCAAGATTAAATTCAATAAATATCTAAATTGAATTTTTAAATAATATCATATTTTTTAATTTCATGTACATATTTAAATTTAAAAATTGTGTGTGTGTGTGTGTGTGTGTGTACCTGGGTCTCTAGAGGTGGAGGATGATCAGTAGACTCCATCATATCGTCTATTGATGTAACTATTGAAACTCTGATACCTACTAAACCACCCTCAGCATCATGTCCAACTACTAGCAATGATGAGTGAAGTAGACTCTATAACTATTTGGGTAATGGTGTAGAATCATGGCTGTTAGGTCAAAATAACATCTCCATCTATGATGAAATACCCATGCTTGAACTAGTATCAATATTAGATAGGCCTCGTAACTGCTTACCAAAATCATCAATACCCTTAGCTATGATCCTAACATCTCTAATTTGTATGCTTGAGTCATCTATAGAGTGTCGTGAGCCTGGTGTCAAATGTTGTAAGCTACACACAGGTGTATCATCTGTTACTAGTGTGGTGGCTTGTGTCTATGGAACTACAGGGCTCTGATGCTATATAACAACATCCATCACTAAGTGAACTAGCATCCCCTATGTATCAAAAATGTAATTGATAATCTGCAACATATCTTCCAAAAAATACAGTGCCAAATCCATGTGTCTAATGTCCTAAAAGAGCATGAACATCATCTGTTAGTGGTAGCCCAATAGCTCTATATGTATCATCAGAGGTGATTCCTGAAGTGCTACTAGATGTCTCTGAAGATGGTCGACCAGGTGGACGAGGATGTTAACTATGAATATAATGACCAACAGAATGTGATACTAGTAGTTGTAGATGCAATGTCTCCAATAGTGTCAATTTTTCCCCTCTGAGAAGCAATGACAACTCTATATACAATAGGCACATGTTTTGGAGTCACGAGAGGTAGTCTCTATCCAATAGATTATCTGATATTTGGAAGTGGTAGACAATGTGCACTGTGATACTAGTTACGATCTGTAATTCAACCATGCCCCTGTCTACAATAATCTGGAATGTCCAAGTAGTTGACATTGAGCTCCACATAGAACTCAACATACAACTACTATGCAAAATAAAGAGGTATCTAGTCATTAATTAGGATAACAACCATGTGTAGCTAAAAATTAAGGATAGATCATGCTAGCAATAATAGGATCTATGCATCATGTGACTCGATAGCCTCTCACCCTACCCTGTGCTCCCTCATATCCTAGAAAGAGATCTCTTTTGATGATTTCTTTGGGGGCCACCCTCTTGATGTCATCAAAAGATGCATCTCCTAAAATCTTAGCCCTAAGCTCCCTAGATATGGAAGCTAATATGTTAGGAGTAACTGAATGGTGAGCTCTAAATCTAGTTGCCAGATCCTATAAACTCCTACATATAGTAGAACATATGTCTCTATAGAGACCATCATCAAAGGACAATATAGACTGATGTAGTCTAGCAATTTCCTACTCTAAAAATGCAAATAAAGCATTAATATCAATGTGTGGAGGTGGTGTAGTAGGACCTCCAGTAAGAGCTGTAGCTATAGCCTGACCTGGAATAGGATCCATGCTAGGACCTACACCACCTAGAGCCACACCAGGAGCTGGAACATGAGCCCTACCTTGAGGTACACCATGAGCCCCACCATGAGCTACAACATGAACCCCACCATGAGCAACATAATGAGCTGCATGAGGAGCTAGAATAGGAACTACATTAGATGTTGTAACAAGAACTACATTAGGTGTCATAGGAGGAGCTACAGTAGGAACTACATCAAGTGCCACACTAGGAGCCATAGCAAGCTAATCGTGTGAAGCCACATGATCTATATCTAAATGTATCAAGATCTAAGTCTACTGTATACACAATTTTTTTTTTTTTTATTAAAAATTATTCATGTAATTGAACGTACATCACACATGTCTAGAGATAATCTATAATATGTACATATGATCAGATAAAATTTAAATATATGATTGAATGCATATACATACATACATGAGAGTTATAGTTAGAGTTAGAGTTATTTAGGGATAATCAAAACTTGCTAATATGAAAAATTTAAAATTTTAAACAATTCAAAATATTGCTCAATTTCATGTGATAATCTTAGTAAATTCATTTTGTTGAGACAGATCATGTGTGGTGTCACAAAGGTTGGTCATGAATCCTTCTAAATTTAGTCTAAACATGTGTAATTAATTATAAATTTGAACACATTGGTCCATGAACCATCAATTAATATATATATAAAATAAGAACATGATCTAAGGATATTAGATCTTATTTTATCCCCTAGAACAAATATTTGTAGTAGTTAAATTCTAAAATATATATATATAGTTTTTCTATTTTGTAGTTTGATTACTAAAATTGTATAAGAAATATAAAGGGTTCATCTTAATAGATATTTAAGTAATATGTTTTTATAATTTTCTAAGAAATGCAATTCAAAATATTGAGTTCTATACATATGAGACCAATTCAACTTTTTCTATTAAAATACATTAAATTATATATTATGATATTGTGTTATTTCTATAAGGAATTAATCATATAGTTTATGAGTCGATCTCATTGACCCATGATGTTTCAAAAGTAGTGATTCACATGAATCCATTTCTCACGAGAATGTCTTCTAAGTTTATCAATATTATGACATGTTTTGAAAAGATTTTCTATATTTCATTTAACAATAATTTATTCAAAATAAACTTTCAAACATGAAAATTTGTTAAATTAGCTATATATATATATATATATATACTTATTATTAATTAAAAATTAGCTAAGTCTACTATACACTTAAAATACATTATTATATATTATGACATTATGTTATTTCTATAAGGAAAATATAGAAAATCTAGCTAATTTAACACATTTTTAATTAATAATAAGTAAATTTAATAAGTAAATAATAAGTAAACTTAGATTTTCTATATTTCATTTAACAATAATTTATTCAAAATAAAATTTTAAACATATAATAAGAAAGTGATAATATATTTACTTATTATTAATTAAAAATGTGTTAAATTAGCTAGATTTTCTATATTTTCCTTAAATAGAAATAACACAATGTCATAATATATAATAATGTATTTTAATGTGTGTTGTTTCCAAATAAGTGAAAATTGCATCATTTGATTAAAGATGTTGTATTATAATTTAGATTTATGAAATAAAAAAATACATGTGCACTCAATTTTTTATCATACAAATTTTGACCATATCACCAAATTTTCATAGATGTTCAAATTTAGGTTAGATCTTGAGGAAAAAAAGGTTAACTTTTGACACCTTTTTTAATCCATTATTTTCAACCTTTTATCCAAACTAGTTTTTAAATCATTTAGAAGAATCTCAATCTATTATCACGAGATATGTTGTCCAAGGTCTAATTTGATGGCTAAATAATTTTTTATTAATGTTTCTACTAAGGTTCAAACAACCTCTGGCCTTTTATGATTTTGGTCCTTATGCCCTAAGAAATTCAATGTGCTTGCATATTTAAAACTTCAAGTTGACACAATGTTAGAGTTCATATCTAACTTAGTACTCAAATGCTTGTTGGGTTAGTATACCCATGGGAATTGTACCCCTAACAAGATATTAAGCTAGTGGATTGGGACTGTTCATGTTAATATGATATCTTCACTTGAGATGGGATCCCTCATTTGCAACCTTAGCTAAATTGGGCTAGACTAAAAATTCCATAATGACCAATGACAGAGAAGAGAAATAAAATGAATGTTATCCTCAAAACTAAAAATTTAATATCACATATTTTCCCTTGTTCTTCATTTATTTGGAGAGATAAATGGATTCACTCTAACCCTTGAGCAATAAGAGACCATTTGATAGTAGACCAATTTGTAAATACCCCAAGATAAAGAGACTTTGAAATTTATTCATTGTACAATGTGGGAGAGGATGATGTAGTTGAATAGGTTAGAAAATTGAATAATAAGCCACAAGATTAGAACCTAACCTTCACGATTGCTTCATGTGCTTCAAATCTAAGAAACTAGAGATCAAATCTCTCATTCAAGGTATCAAAGCATGAACTTATTTAATATAGTTGAGGATTGAAGAAACTTACAATAAGGAATTGTGAATTATGGTGTTTGGTGAATGATCAAGTATATCAAATACAACTTGAATGTGCATACTCCATTTTGACTATTATTTTTCTAGGGGAAACATAACACTGGTAACTTTAAACAAAATAGATCATTCAAATCCATGGATATGATGGTGATGACTAAGTTCTAGGTAGATCTACAAAAGAATTAAAATGGATAGACAATGTTGTGAACCTTGCATGAACTTCTTGTATAATATCTTTAGGTTCTCTTTGTTAACATATTTAATAGAAGTAGATCCAAGTACCTCTCTTTGTTTTCTAGCTAAGTTAGTGTGGACATGTATATATAATTGGTCTTAAGAAAGTGTACAAATATGTAGGAGTTTGAAATTAGGGTTAGTGTTAGAAAGTAGGGTTACAGTTTTCAAGTTAGGGTTAGAAATTAGGGTTAGAGTTTGAGTTAGGATTAAAGGGTTACATGGTTAGAGTTATCTTTTAGCCTAGTTATAGTTAGTTTTAGGGTTATGTGTAGACATTGTTTATGTTTTCTTATGATCAAGTTAATGTTGTTATGTATTTATACATATATATAATCTTTACATGTTCTTATATGATGTACATTCTTTATGTTTGTATATAATCAAGTTATGTTCTTATAATTAACTTTTATTAATTAAATGTTGTAACATGTATTCTTTAGGTCATACATTCTTTATGCATGTTCTTATGTATGTAGTATGTAGTTATATTCTTATAGGTCTATGTAAATTAATCTACATTAGATTATATATGTCTAATTTAGGATCTTCCCTTAGGACGTGTCATTGAGTATAGTTAATTATATACTTAGAAATTAAGGTATTAAAAATAATAACATACATATAAACTTGTTCATAATACTTAGGTTAAGGCATTAAAATAATAACATATTTGAATATTAGAGAAGAAAGTTGATTTGTTCATGGTGAGTTGTGGGGTCTTACAGTTAGTTGTTTACAATTCAGAATAGTGAAAAGGGAGATTTTATAGGTACCTATCTCACTCAAAATTGAATGATTTACATTTATAGACACTGATGGTTGTACATGTGGTGGAATATGATTGAGTGGAGGTTGATTTTAGGGAAAGGATGGCACAAGAATCCAATCTTGTGGGTAGTAAGTTCAATGATAAGCTACTCTATTTGGGTTAGTCCACATACTTTCTTATGTTTGAATTTTGCATGTGAGATTCAAGAGGATACTGGATCCTTAGGCCTCTTTGATGTAGGGTCATCTGAAGTTGTATCTTCATATCCTTAGGAGTTTTATTTCAATGTGAGGGCTTAATTCAATCTAGTAGGTTAAATATAGTTAATTATAGTTAATTTTAAGGCATGTCATTAAATATAGTTAATTATACTTAGATTAAATATAGTTAATTATAGTTAATTAAGACATGTCATTAAATATAGTTAATTATACTTAGATTAAATACAGTTAATTATACTTATCTATTAAGGCATCAAAAATAGTAACATATACATAAACATGAATATTGAAAACATATACATGTCTACATTTAACATGAACATATGTATTTACATACATCTATGAAATAAAATATACATCCTTTATGTTTGTATTTAAAATCTAAGTTATGTTCTTATAAGTATTAACTTAAATTATTAATTAAATGTTGTAAAATGTATTATTTAGGGCATAGTCTTTATATGTTCTTATGTAAATGTATATGAACTATATTCTTACCTATACATTAATATAGACATTCTTATAACATATTAAGTTTAGGATCTCCCCTTAAGACATGTCATTAAATATAGTTAATTATACACTTAGATTTTAAGGTATTAAAAACAATAACATATACATAAACATGATTAAATTGAAAACATACATGTCTACATTTAACATGAACATATTTACATGTACATTTATGAAATAAAATATATGTTAATCTACATTATTATGTATTATTTAGAATCTCCCCTTAAGACATGTCATTAAATATAGTTAATTACACTTAGTTATAAGACAAATTAAGATCAATAGTTAACATATGTACATATAAAAATGTGAATATTGAAAACATGTATGTATGTCTACTTTAACCATGAACAAATATACATACACCTATGTTCAAAATAAAAAATAAATTTTAATCTACATTCTTATGTACATAAACATGAATATTGAAAACATGAATAAGGCATTAAGATGAATAACATTTACAGAAACATGAATAGAACATATACATAACCATAAAAGATTAAGATGTATTAAAAAATCAATAACATGTACATTAACATTAATAAATTTATATGAATATTGAAAATATTTTTCTAAATTTTATTTTCTACACTATTGGTTTTTTTAATTTTTTCAATATTTTTCTAATGTTTTGTAATTTTCAAGACTAATGTTTTTTAAAATATTTTCTAACGTTTAAATCCTAATTTATTTTCTCATAGGTTTCTAATATTAAATTCTAAAGTATTTTCTTTTAAATATATTTTATAATGTTTTTCTAATATTTAAATGTAATATTTTTTCTAATGTTTTTCTAAATTTGTTTTCTAATGTTATATTATTCTAAATTTAATAATGTTTTTTTAATGTTTTTTCTAACTTTTTTCTAAATTTTTTTTCTAAATTTTATATTATTATAAATTTTCTAATATTTTTCTTATGTTTTTCTAAATTTGTTTTCTAAAATTTATATTATTATAAATTTTTTAATATATTTCTAATGTTTTTTCTAAATTTTATACTATTATAAATTTTCTAATGTTTTTCTAATATTTTTTCTAATGTTTTTCTAAATTTTATACTATTATAAATTTTCTAATATTTTCTAAATTTGTTTTTTAATGTTTTTTATAATGTTTTTATAGTGTTTTCTAAATTTTTTTTCTAATTTTTTAATATAATATTTTTCTAATGTTTTCTAAATTAATATAATTATGTTTAACATAAATAAATAATAAAAATATTAAATCAACATTAAAATATTCTTTGAAAACATTAAAAAATGCTTTAGAAATATTAAAAATGTAAAAATCATTAAAATAATAATATATAGACATACTTGAAGACAAGAATCTCAAGGAAAATGACAAGGCAACGCTGACAGAAAGCACACATTTTCTCCAACCCTTGCTTCTATAGTAAACACCATAAACAGTGAAAAAAAGGGTAAAAAATGACATTTTAAAATGTCGAAAATCAATGTTTTATATGTTCACAGTGAACATATTTATTACATATATTCACTACGAACATCCCTAGATATTTTTAAATATGTTTGCTACGAACATATTTAAAAATATGTTAGCAGCAAACATATGTTGCATCTGATTTCACATTTTATAATTTTCTTCCGTTTTTGTTCGTCCCACTAAAGTGGAACCCATTATTGTGGGTTCACCCTTGTAGAGTTACATTTCATGGAGTTAATAGTATTTTTTTGGATATGTATAGATACTATACATTTATTTTGATGAAATAATTATGGATTTTTTATAGAGTTACAGAAATTTTCCAAAGGATTGTTTCTAGACAAGTGTATAGGAACCTACATGCTATTGTTTGTATTATATCTTTTTGGTAGAATTAAATCTTGTTGAGTGGGCTTAAAGTATGTTCAAAGGCATGTTTTTGATTCTCTATTTGAGATGGTAGAATTTGGTTTTTAGTTTGTAAATACTTGGGAATGATAGTTTGAAAATTATTGCTTGGAGGTCTTGTGGTGCCACAATGCACACCCTATTTTGAGTCATAAATTAGGGACACCCTAGTTTCAAAATTCTCTATGAAGTATCTAGTATGAGGCCTTGGTCATTTAGGACCCTCCCTAGGGTCTAGATCAAACCCCAATCCTTAACCGGTCAATATTGAACTGTTAGCTGAGGAGGAAAATCAAGTTTTTGTTCTTTTAGTACATAAAAGTGCACACATACACATGTGTGCTAAGTGTACAAATGTGCACTTCACCTCTTCCAAGGATCCACACATGCACAATAGAACATTTGTGCACCCTTAGAGGTTTGCACGTGTAGAGGTGTGCACAATGCACCACTCCTCGGGGCCTATATAACCCCCCTCCCCCATGCTCCCCTTCTCCTCACTTGTTTCAAGACTCCAATATTAAGCACACCATCGCACCTTGAAGAGGTCTGCAACTCCAGTGTCCAGATCCCCTCTCCTCGAATCCAAGGTATAAATCACACCCACCTCTTGGAGGATTGCACATGGGCATGTGCCCACCTATGCACTAAGAAAAAGACAAATACTATAGACCAATTTCTCCCCTCAAATAGCACAAAGCATTGATTCATAGGTGCATAGTTGTGCAACTATGCATCTTGCATAGGTGCACAAGTGCTCTATGTATAACTGCACACTCTATGATTCAAAAGGGAAAACAAAGGTGGACTAGTGCACCTACGTAGGTCTGCTAGGTGTGCTAGTGCACAAAATAGGCTTTGAAGGGGGAATTCACAATTTTGTCAATCTAATTAAATTTTTGCTCACCTCTTTGTCAATCTAGGTCGTAGTTGAGTCTTATTTTTATCTTCTAACATCATTAGAATAATATTCACCACTTTGTGCAAATATAATGATGTAATCAACATCTTCTATGGCACAAAAAATGGCACCAAAACCTGTAGCATTCAAATACAGAGGAGATCCCAAAAAAACTAGATTACCAAATGGGCATGTAGAGATTTGAGACACACAACTTGGCCATACTAATTGAAGTGTTATTATGAATATCAGAGAACCTATATTTTATTTTTTGAGTCATTTCAATATGTTTTGACTAGGTTTTGAATCCCTCAAAGTTGGTTGTTTACTATTGTCATGCTGATGCAAATTGTTCACAATTGTAGGAGATTGTATTTGACCAATTATAACTTTGACCCAATTAACTCTAAGAATAAAATTCCTTATGTATTGCATTCTAGAGGTCAGGCACTTTCTATAATTCAAATTTGAGCCTATGAAAAATCTATTTGACTAGTTTTCAAATGTGATTCCAAATTCAATTTGTAAAGTTTTACTGGTGTTTTAAAGTGTAAATTGATTAGCAGCCCTATTCAGGATGTCATAACTCTGAATCCATTATAGGTAAGACAAAATGGATTGTACCACTATGTTTTACTATGAAAATTCATTAAGATTGTCAATTTTCAAGTTTTGACAAATCTGTTTGCACACTTTCCCATGTCCATTCCATTTGTAAAAATCACTTTTTTGCTAGTATTTCCTAGTTTTGCAAATCTAAGTACCCATCTTTACACACTTGCCAAATGTGTCCAATTACTCATAATGAGATCAAATAATAGATTGAAACTCTCCTCATGATATTGAATTAACGCCCCAATTTTTGTGCCCCCAAGTATCAATTTTCCCTATTTTAGAAGTCAAAACTGAACACACTTTATGGTTTTCTAAAATGTTTGTTTGCAAGTAGTTTTAAGAAGCCAACTTTGACGGTCAATATCTTTTGACACCAATTTTTTTATGATGAGAAATCTTAGAATTTGGAACAAAGAATTAGTATGTCAAATGTCAGGGCCTGATTGTTAGTTTTGGTTAATTTTTAAAGCTAATTTCAAAGCCTTCTAGTCAGAAAATTACATTTTGATAAAGGGTAAAAAAAAACAATGTTTTAAAATTACATAAAAATGATTGCTTTGGAATCCACTTGGTATGATATTCTCATTAGATCAATCTAATAGAACTTAGTCATTTGAAAATGAAAAAAAAATTAGCCAGACCCACTTTGGGGCCTGACTAACTAGATTGATAGAATTCAAGAGAATAGTAAGATGTAAAGTAAATACCTTGGTGATGAATTCAGAGACAAATGAAGAAGTTTATTTCAAAAAAATTGGAAATGCATTTGATAACAAAATAGATGCATAGAGGACTCTCAGTGAAATAAAGCTTCTATGCCACATGGACCATGAAAATATTGTTGCAATTAAAGACATCATTTGACCACCTCAAAAGGAAAATTGTAATGATGTTTATATTCTGTATAAGTTCATGAACCCAAATTTTACTAGATAATACATTCCTATTAGCCTTTGACTAAGGCTTATTGTTAGTATTTCTTATATTAGTTATTGAGAGGACTCAAGTACATACATTTAGTAAATATTTCATTGAGATCTAAAGCCAAGTAATTTTCTTTCTAAATGCAAACTATGACCTAAAAATATATGTTTTATCCAAGAAAGCATATTACAAATGGAACTATCCTTGAGTCACCCTTGGCAAGTCTACATGACATCAATGTTGAACCCATCTATCTTGCACCTTTCAATTTTAATTTTTAATAGCCTTCATTCACTAAGGAGATTATTAAAAAGCTCATATGGAGGGAGTCACTTAACTTCAATCTAGATATGGTGCAAATAGTGGAAGCTAGAATATAAAGGCTATATGATAATCATGTGGGGACTTCTAGATACTTATACATAGGATGAAGAGATCTGATTGCAAGGAGGTGCTTTGAGGCTTATGAATGGAATATTTGGCCTTTTAGTTTGAAATAAATAAATTAGTAGCCACTCCAAATGCCCAATTTCCTAGGTTGCAAACAAGAATTTCTAGTTCTTATATTAGTTTTCAAATGCTTAATAGAGAAGCCTAAGCCAGTGATCTAATGGTTAAATTGAAGAAGAGAGAATTTCACCACTTACAAAGCCTGTGACATTTTAAATTCACACATGATTAACACTTGAAGCTAGAGACATATTAGAATTCAACTAGATATGTGTAGTGCTCTATGGCAGTAGGCTCATTGAAATAAATTTTAATAAGAAACCATTGAAAATGCTAGAATGGGAAAACAAACAAGAGTTTTAAAGCTATTTTCAAACAAAATAGGAAAGCCTACATTACTTGCAAAGAATGAAGATGTTGTCATTTTTTTTAATGAAAAAGTTTTCCTATCTTAACTTCATCTTGATTGTCCCATATATCTCTAGCATTGGGTGAATGCATCTTAACCTACTGCAAGCTACACATTAGGAAGTGAGTCATGTTGGGAACATTTGGTAGGAGTGAATCAAGGGAAATCAAACTACATTTTTCAACCCATTTTGGTTGGAGCATCATGAAACTATGTGGATTTACAAGAAAGCTAAAGAATGAGTTGGGATGTTGGTAGTATAATCTAATTGGCATGCTCTGTGATTTTTGTGGATAATGTTAAGGTAGTGATGTATTAGGATCAAGATATTTTATGTATTTTACTTATGCATTTGTCCCACATCTCTTATGCGATAGGCATTTAAGTGTTTTAACTACCAAAGCACAACATTCATTTGGGTCTAAAGCTTTACAAAAAGGAGACCATATATGTTGTGGGGCTTGTTGACTTGAATGCTGCAAGAAAAAATTTAACCTTACATGCAAATTGAGGACACAAATGTGGCAGATGACCAGACCAACTAAAGTACACACTTGGCAGCTTGGTAGCAATTCATAGAGTGACATGTAGTAGAAACCTTCAGAGCCTTGCATGAAAGCTAAGATGATGATGTGGCATCATAGGATACGTGGTCCAATGTCTCTATGTTTCTATTAATGTGAAGGTATTGAAGTGGCATAGTGACATAGCAATAGGCCACCATGTTGTAGAGGCTAGTGACATGGATGGAGGTGCCATGTGTCACCATGTCATTATGTCATGATGATGTAGAAAAGTGTTGATTAGGATGGCAACACAAAAACATAATTAGGGAGTGACATGTGATACCCAAGTGGTAGACCTATCTAGAGGATGCTGACAAGATAGTACAGACCAATAGCAAATTGACACATGGAAAAAGGGTAGTGAGGTAGGTTGGCATGTTAGGATGATGGTTTAGAAATTAAAGAATCACAAGGTGACACATGTCAAGCCCAGTCAAAGTAGTTTGACCTAGATGGAAGAAAAAGGGGGAAATTTCAAGTTTTTTAAAATTGCATTTTAAAATATTTTTCTTAAGAATCAACATACTAGAGTCTTTTAAATTAAAAGGTGTTTACAAATTTTTAACTTTTGAAAATTTTTAGTTTCAAAACTTGATCTTCAAATTGGTATTTTGGGCATCTCCGATAAGCCAACATCTAACTATGATATATCAACAGAAATCTCTTAGAATGAAATTTCTATATTTGTAGTTTATTTTTGTATAGGAATCCATATGTATGAGTTATTTAGGGTTTTGTCCCTAGTGCCTGTGTTTCAACCACTTTCTGTTAGGGTAGTTTAGACTTGGTTTTTGGCAAAATGGTGAACTTGGCTTGGGCCAAAGTTGGTAAGGATGTAGTTGGTGATGTCTTTCTACCTCCAAGTAATTTTAGTGAAGGATTTATCAACATTTCAGATGCATACCTGATGTTTTATCATAATAAGGTTTCTCATTACTTAGAGGAGTATTTTGAATTTTTTAAAGCTTAATGATGAGATTCTTTCCATATTTCAGTTGTAGAAAGAAGAGAGATTCTTTGTAGTAGTAGGCGATGGAGATTCAAGTGGACATGTGTCACTTCCAAATTAGATCTAGGATTTCTTTCCTCTCATATATCTTTCTCATTTCTTTCTTTATCTAGGGTCGGCTCTCAAGTTCTCTAGGAAAGATCAACTAGGTTTCTAACATTATTCTATATTCTTTCTTGTATGAACAATAGTAATAAAGATAATATGGATAGTTCTAGTCTATTCATTAGTTTTGTGGGTTATTTACATGCATCTTGAATTTATATTTTCAACTAGATGAATACAATAAACAACAAACTTCTTACTTTCAATTGGATTCTCGTCTCCTATCTCTATTATTTGCAACGTTTTGTGGTTTAAGAGAAAATAACTTAAACTATTTTGTAGCCCCTTAAGGTTGTATGTCTTATGTTTTTTGTTGTTAGATTGAAGAGCCAAATAAATTCTTGATATATTTGATAGGATTGATGGTTACATGAGAAGGATATTTCATGAGTATGAGGTCTTTGTGAACATAGATGTTTGATTCACAAAGTGATAGGATAGATCTGATATCTTAATGTATGAAATATGTCACTGGTATTATGGATGTATGTTTTTTATTTATGGAATTGTCCAATAGATAAGGCACTAATAAGCTATGCAATCAACATGTTCTTGCTATTGCATATTTGTTTTCATTGAAATCAAACTTAAATCAATTATCCATTTCCCTTTCCATTTAAGAGCTTAAAGCATGCCCTCACTTAGCTTATGGATTTCATAGGTTTTTCAATTTTCTACTACATATCTTTGTCATTTCATAAGTATAGGATAAACAAGAGTTTTATTTTCTTTATAAGATTTAGATTGTATGCTTTTGGCATCGATACCTTATAAAAGAATTTGATGTTCACCCACCTAGGTCTTGTAGAGCCTAAAGAAGAAGAGGAGTATAGCCTTATAGTTGTCCCTCGTGTCTGAATGGGTATGTTGTAGATGGGAATTAGCTACCCCTAGATATATTTGTTCCTATCAATTGGTTATTCAAAATATGTTAATTCAGGAGCCAACAAAATGGTGAATCTACTAGGGATAAGATGGTAATAAGCCTTGTTAAAAGGACAAGAATCTCTGGTGTAAATTGAATATTGTACTCCTATTTTTTAGAATGGTTTTCCCCATCTGAGTCACCAACAAAATGGTGACTCTGCTGGGGACTATTGAATCTATATGATAGATAGACTTTGAGAATTTAAAAGGAGATTCAATACAATAGAAAAAGTGCATGAAATAAGTTGGAGCAGTAAGTTTTCTAATGTTTTTTCCAGTCTCTTACTCAAAATCATGCATCCTAGTAATGTCTTATTCATTTACAAAAGTATCTTTGAAGGTTGAGTCTAAATTGTGTGTTTCTAAGAGAGTTCATCTTCAATCAATTTAGTTGAGTATTGTTTTCAAAGTGTTATTGTAAAATTAGAGTTAGAATTGATCAAAAGTTTTATCCCTTTTCCAAGTGTTTAATGATTTGCAAATTTCACAAGTTGAAAGTTCAATTCAGATTTGTCAAGTAATAAATCATATTTAAAAATTTCTCACAATTGTTAATGGAGACTCTCTAAAGATCTCTATACCAGTGCAAATTTGTTTTATATAAATGTTTCTTCAAAGGTTTTCAATTGAATCATGCAGATCTGAAAGCTTTATAAGAAGATCTAGGCAAGAAAAGAGAATATATAAGTTCTTGATTTAAGTTTAAGTTTTGTATGCAATTTTCTATTGTAAGAAATTTGAATGTTAAAAGGTGGATAACAATAGTGATATAATTTTTCCTCTTCAAGGAGGTGGTAGCTCTACATGGTTTTCATGAATGGATTAATGAAGTTAAATTTGCACCTGTGCCAAATCAGCAAATCAAGTTTTAGTATTAACACTTGAGTTATTTTGATTTGCATGTGCTCTCTTTTCATGAAAGTCAAGTGTTAGAAGATGCTTACCTATTCAGTGATTTTCAGCACTAGGAGAAAGAGGTAGAAGCTTTTTTTCAAAATGGAATCAAATCTTAGATTTGAAGTTAGTTTACCAAGTCATGAAGTTATGCTTGAACATATTGTAGAAATTAAAAAGGAACTCCACAATTAGATTGTCAGATTCATAAGAAATATGGTAGGATATATACAAGGTCTAATAAATGATCAAGTTTATACGAAGTTCAAATCAGCACTCATGGAGTTTCATTTTTCTTTAAAATCTAAGAAATCTTCATTACCTATTATTTTCTTGAATATCTTTATGCATGATTCAATAAACTGGCCCACACATTTAAGATTACAAAATCTTTTACATATCAAAGAATAAGTTAAAAAGATGGAAAGTGATCTGAATAACAATAGGGTTGATGTTGAATCTCCTAACAATGAAAGTGAATGTGTTGAAAGTTAGAATGAATGGAATGAATCCATAGATAAAGATAATTTGTCTTTTCAATGTGAAGAGAAGGATTCAAATTTTAGTGAATTATATGATTATAGTCAGCATGAAAAAGATGGATACATAACTGAAAAAGAACATTCTAGCAGTAGTAGTGATAACTCTTCTTGCAATGAAAGTAATTATAATGATGCACCTAGTGATGAGGTATCTTGCAATGAAGAGGAAACAAGTTGTGATAAGGATTCTGATTTTTTAGATTATTTTACTAATGTTACCACTAGTGTAAATAATGTGGATCAGCTGAGTTATGATCAAAGCCATGGAGAACAAACTTGTGATGAAGTCTTGTTGAACGTTGATGAAATTTCAGAATTCTTGGCTCCTAATTGTGAAAGGTATGCAAATGTTTCTAAGAATGTTCCAATTTTCCCTTGTTATGTTTCTTCTCAAGATGAAGTCCTTTCCCAAAAGTTTGATTCTTAGAATGATACAAATTCATAATATCATGTGTTAAGTTATGGAGGTGTATATGATAGTAGTTCAAATGTCAATACACATGACAACTTGTCTGATGTAGAGACTATTGTTAAGGGAAGATTTAATGCTGATCCAAATTCTTTTTATGTTGAAAATGTTGTAATGAGTTTTATGTTTGATATGATGAAAAGGAAAAGAATAGAAATTGTGAATCTGATTTTGAGTTTCCATTTTTTGTTGATGAGTTTGATAGATTCAAAGTTCATTCCAATGAGTTTTTGGAAAGAGACAATGATAGTAATCAACAAGTTGTTTGTGAAAACTTTCATGACAAGTTTCATAGCTTGGTAACTAATCCATTATTTGAAAAATGTGAAGGACTCTAAGAAAATGTTGAATCTAATTAGATTGCAAATGAGGAGAAATCAAATTTCATGTCCCCTTCATATCTGGTTACACAAGGTGAGTGTCAAATTTATGACATATATGATTACTTGAATCAAGAAGAGTATGAGTCCTTTGTGTTTCCATTGGGTAGCATGAGTAATTCATTTAGTACAAGTAGTTTCCAATCTAATTATGAAATCCAAGAGCATGTTGATCCATACTTTCATAATGAGCAAGTTATAGATGATGATTCTATTTTTTATATGCATTATGAAAGTGAAAATGTAGATTTCTTTTGCCAAGTGAGTAGATCCAAAATGTTAATTTGATTGGTAAAACTAATCAAAGTGATGTCTCCATCTTACCTCATAAAAATGAAAATGAAAATCAGGTTTATGATAGGGGTAAGAAGTTTTGTTGAGGTTCGATTGCTTAGGGCCATCTTTTGTATAGTTTTGGAGTAGTTGTCCTTCCTTTCAATATGTTTTTCGAGAGAAAGTTTTGGAGTGGTCTTCTTCTTCTAGAGATCTAAATCCTTGGCATGCCCAAAAGGGACATGCATCCCCAGATAAAGCCATTGTTGGGACTCAAAATTGAAGGCCTAATTTTGAGTACCATCCTAAATTTTGAGCCCCTATAAGAGCATTTAATGCATGTGTACCCAACTATCCTTTTGAGGCCTATGAAGTGTTTAATGTTTCTAGTAATTTACATTTAGTATGTCCATGAATCCCATGAAGATAAATTGTCATTCTAAGTTTTTGTATGAAGTTTTTTTTTGAGTAATGTTCAGATCTACATTTTTGCCTAAGTGTGAGACAAAAATAGGAATTGTAGTTTGTAATTGAATATCTTGCACCCAAATATGTTTCAATACTCATTGCTTTGGGAGTGTTTATTATTCATATCAAATAAAATTTGATTTTTTTTTCAAGTCATTTCAATATGTTTTGACTAGGTTTTGAATCCCTCAAAGTTGGTTGTTTATTCTTGTCATGCTGATGCAAATTGTTCACAATTCTGGGAGGCCCTATTTGACCAATTATAACTTTGAACCTAAGAAGAAAATTCTTTTTTCATTTCATTCTAGAGGTCAAACACTTTCTATGTTTCAGATTTGAGCCTACGAAGAATTCATTTGGCTAATTTTCAGACACAATTTCAAATGCAATTTGTAAAGTTTTACTGGTGTTTTAAAGTTTAGATTGATCAGTAGCCCTATTCAAGATGTCATAAATTTGAATCTATGATAGGTGAGGCCAAATGAATTGTACCACTATGTTTTACTCTAAAAATTCTTAAGTGTGTTATTTTTTAAGTTTTGACAAATCAATTTGCAAACTTTCCTAGGTCCATTCCATTTGTGAAAATCACTTTTCTACTAGTGTTTCCTACTTCTGCAAATCCAAGTACCTAGCTTTGCATGCTTTCCAAATGCACCCAATTATTCGTCATGAGCCCAAAACACAAATTTATACTCTCCTCATGACAGTGAACTTGTTGGTGTGTTTTTATGACTACCAAGTACATGAAACCCAATATCAGGATGCATAAGACATAAACAAACCTAAGGACAAGCTAAATCCAATGTTTAATAAGATTAGTCTAAGCTCTAGACAAACTTCAACAAAGTAAAAAAGTACGCTCTACTCTTTAGGCTCTACAAGGACAAGGTGATTTAACCTTAGGGATATGAATGCAATGAGTTATTATATTACTTCTTCACACAATTTCTCAATTATACTTCTTCTCTCAAACTTATTGCTTATATAAGACAATGGTCACAATTCTTCTTAGATTTGTACTAATTTTTTTTATTACAATAGCTAGTTATAACAATGGGAAAATCAATAACAAATAAGGGTTGACTGAAAACTTTAGTTATTCATTACATAAAATGGAAATTTGATTATGATTGATATTTGTGTTTTGTAATCATAAGAGACATCAACTTCCAACTGATATTAATTGATCAGTGCCTTATCCATTGTCATATAGAGTCAAAATCAACAACCTTAGACCTATTTAACTGACTTGCAATTAAAATGGCAACAATGAACTCTGAAATTCATTCTTATCATATCCCTCTCACATATCTAGGCCCTTATCACTCACTGAAAGAAATTACTTAATTCTTTGAATCAAAGGAAATCAACAAGCGATATACAATTAATCCAAATTTCATTAAACTAAAAGAACATTATTCATTTCAATCTAGAGAATACATGTACACAAAAAAGGAAATAAATTTCATATACATAGATATGCATGAGTTACTTTTGTATTAATAATGAAGGGTGCTCCCCTTAATACCATAAACTCATAATAGAAACAAAGAAACAACAAAAAATGTGAGAACAAAATATGGACTTCATATTTGCACCACAAATGTGGTATTATAGAACTCACAAGTACAATATGATAACTCGCATGGTTTCCTTGATTATAGTAATCTACAAGACAAGCTACAAACTATCACCCAGAGTTGTCCTAGACAATGTTCGGGCCTTTCTTAAATAGGCAATTATTTGCCACCCAAGAAGGTTCTAGACATTGTAACTTAATACTCAAGGCCAAAAAACCCTAACAATACATATAGATTCGGCCAAATACATCTTTGAAAATTATTTTATATATTTTAGGTAGCCCAACTTTGAAAGGAAATAACTCACAAACCATTGCTCTGATTTGCTATTATAACCATTTTTCAAAAATGCCAACTCATGATCTATAGGCTTAGAATCATGTCAACACCCTTCCATTGAGTGTTTGGACCTCATACAAGCACTCTAAGGCCTCCAATGGTGAGCCTAGAGATTTTTCTATAAATGTTTCCACCAAAAATTTACAATAACTTCTCTAATACTTAAGCTAGAGCAATGATATTTTATGGTAGGCTTAAAACTCCAAAATGAACCAAGCTCATATGACAAACTTACTAAAAATAACAAGTTCCCATAAATAGTAACTGCCCTGTCTACTAGTCCTTATTAAAATAGAAAAGATTGAAATGAAAAATATTTTTGGGTGATGCAAGATTGCACTTACAACCAAGATACTCCTACATCAGACACCCGAGGTAATGTGAGAAGTGACCCCATCATGTCTTAGATGTTAGATGTTTAGAGGAAAACTAAGATAGTTAACCTCCTTATTTGCTAACCATGATGAATCCTCAACTAACCTCCCTTTCCATTTGACCAGATATCCATCATAAGTTCTATTCCTAGTACTTTTGCCAAAATGATTGTCCATTATCTCCTCAATCTCCTTTGTAGCCAAACTAGCTACTGGAATACTCCATCATGCTTTTGCAACTTCATCACTATCACCTCCTTCATAATACTCTATCAAATCTTAAATTTAAATACTGGTGAAATATTCAATTTAGTAGGCAACTTTACTTCATAAGCATTTCCAAAATCATGCCTTTTCACTATCCTGCATGGTCCAAACTTTTACATCTTCAACTTATTATATGTACCCACTGGAAAATGCTCCTTTCTCAAATGAACCATGACTTCATCTCCAATTTGAAATTCCTTCTACCTCCTTTTCACATCTACCTTAGTCTTATTTTGTGTGTTCATCTTTATAATGTTATTCATCACCTCCTCATAGATGTTCAGCAAATTCTTTTGTTTCTACACTAATTATCTCTCCTTTGTCCAACTACCTCAATTTAGAAGCATTTCAGGGACTACTCCCATATACAATATGGAATGGTGATTACCAATAGTCTTATCAATAGAATTGTTATATGAAAATTCCACATGTGGTAAAATCATATCCCATCCTTTTGGTTTATCTCCAACAAAGCATCTCAACAAGTTTCCCAAACTTCAATTCACAGCTTCTATCTATCCATCAGTCTATGGATGATGTGGTGAACTAAACTTCAAATCTATCTTCAAATTCTTCCATAATGTATGCCAAAAATACCCAAAAAATTTGGTATTTTGATCTACAATTATACTCTTTGTTAGACCATATAGTCTTACCACTTCTCTAAAAAACAACTCTGTTACATGAACAACATCACTAGTCTTCTTGCAAGGATTAAAATGTGCCATCTTTGAAAACCTATCAACCACCACAAAAATAGAATCATGCCCACACTGATTCCTTGGTAATCCAAGAACAAAATCCATGCTAACATCCTCCCATGACTTCTTTGGTAGAGGTGATGGCAGATAAAACCTTGCATTCTTCTTCACTCTTTTTGCCATCTAACATACTCTACAACTTTGTATAAAATTCTTCACATCTTGCTAGAACTGTGACCAATAATAATTATTAGCAACCAAAGATATATTTTTATCTCTTCCAAAATGTCCATCCAATCATCACTATGCTTCTCCTTGATGAGATTAACTATTATTGAACTTTTGGGAATGCACAATTGGCTTCCTTTGAATAACATACTATTCTAGATTATGAAATCCAACCATTTTGTCCTATCAAGTGTAACAATTTTTGTACAAGCCTTCCAAACTTCACCAAAATCAAGATCATCTAGATAAAAAGTACTAAGTTCCTTGAACCCAACCACCTCTATCTGCATTTCTGCCAGCAAAAGTTGACTTCTACTAAGAGCATCTGTAACTTTGTTAGACTTCCCACTCCTGTGTTTCAAAACAAATGTATAACTCTATAAAAACTCAACCCACTTCAAATGCCTTTGGTTTAATTTTCCTTGATATTCAAATATTGCAAAGCTTGATGACTAGTATGCAAAACAAACTCCTTAGGAAGAAGACAACATCCCCACTTCTTCAATGCTTAAACTATAGCATAGAATTCTTGATCATAAACATAATATTCTCTTTTCCCATCATTCAACTTCTCACTAAAATAATAAATATGTCAACCTTCTTGGCTCATAATAGCTCCTATTACAGTACCACTAGCATTATTGTCTACTTGAAACACCTTTTTAAAATCATGAAGTGCTAAAACAGGTTGCTCAATAACTTTATGTTTCAACAAATTAAAACTCTTATCTACTCCTATAGTCCACTTAAATTCTTTCCTATCCACTCTCATTGTTTCACTCAAGGGTCCACAAATACTGTTAAAACCTCTTATGAACTTTCTGTAAAAACTAGCCAGTCCATGAAAAGATCTTACCTCTATCACACTCCTTGGAGTAGGCCATTCAAGGATGGCCTTCACTTTCTCTACGTCTATTTTTAGACCTTCTATTGAGACAACAAATCCTAGGTACACCTACTCCTTCTTTAAAAAACTACACTTCTTCAAGTTTATCAACAAATTTTCTTCCCTCAACTTATCGAACACCTTGCGAATATGGATAAAATGCTCCTCCAATGTCTTACTAAAGATCAAAATATCATTTAGGTAAACAATGAAAAACTTACCCAAAAACTCCTTCAATACCTCATTCATGAGCCTCATGAAAGTTCTCGGTGCATTGGTTAGCCCAAAAGGCATGACTAACCACTTGTACGATCCTTCTTTGGTCTTAAAAGTAGTCTTCCATTCATCACCTTCTCTGATAGAAATCTGATGGTACCCACTCTTTACATATATCAGTGTGAAATACTTAGCTCCACTCAAGTAGTCCATAATATCATCCATCCTTGGCAATGGAAATTTGTACTTGATCATGATCTTGTTGATAGCATGAGAATCTATGCACATCCTCCATTCTCCATTCTTCTTTGGTGCTACTACAACTACTACAACACATGGACTTAGAATCTCTTGAATCAACCCCTTCTGCAATAACTCATGAACTTGTCTATTCAATTCTTCACTTTTTTCTAGTGTCATTCTATGTGCTGCCTTATTTGGAAAACTACCTCCTAGAACCAAATCCTTTTGGTGACTAATCTTCCTCATTGGGGGCAATCCATCAGGTATATTATCGGACACAATATTAAAAAACTCTCCCAACATGTCTGCAACTTCTGTAGGTACCTCCTCTACTTCTTCTTTATTATGTTTAGGAATTATCGAAAACCACATATGCTCATGCATCATACCTTTGAGAAAATATTTTCCATCAACAAAACATTATTTGGTAGTACTACATACCTTTTCTTCTTTATTGTTCGATGAATTTAACTTATGTTTCACTCCATCCTTGGTCATAGTGTAGGTATTTTCTTTCATATTGTGTACAGCATGCCTATCAAACTACCATGGCCTCCATAATAACATATGACATATGTCCATAGGTATGATATCACAAAGTACCTCATCCTGGTAGCTTCCAATCTTGAACTTCATTGAACACTTCTCATTGACCATGACATTATGGCCACCTTGCACCCAAGCAATAAGGTATGGACATGGGTGTTTCTACCTCTTCAACTTCAACTTGGTGACCATCATTTCTAATACCAGATTGTTAGTACTTCCACCATTAATGATCACATCACAACACTTATCTTAACATTTTCACCTTGTGAGAAACAAGCTCCTTCTTTGATTAGGTTCATTCTCACCACTCAGCAAGAATGTTCTATTAATGAGGACTTCTCCTCTTTCAACATCTTCAAAATGTGATGATCTAGCATCTTCATCAACATGTGCAACTCTAGCCTAGCCTTCTATTCTTCAATCTTTCCTTCCTTGCGACTAGATACATTCAAATGCTCTATGCCCTTCTTCTCTAGAATGAAAACATTTCCCATGGAAGCCTCCTCTTCTATATCCTTGTCCTCTACCTCTTCCTCTTTGATCTCTATTGTTTTGATCATGGAAACTATTGGAATAGTTTCCCCTTTGGTTCTGATTACTACTTCCAACCTCATCATTGCTCTTCTGATCATCATTACAGCCTCCATAAGATTGTCTACCAAATCTTCCACTGCAACCTCTTCTACTATTCTTGTTGTCAAACTTCTTGCTCAATTTCTCCTTAACTCTTAGGGAAAACTGGTATGCCTCCTCAATACTATTCATTTGAACCAAACTCAACTTATCCTAAATACTTTATCTTAACCCATGAAGATAATGGGCCACTTTCTCCTTATCAACTTCTACATGATTAGTTCTAATGAGAACTTAGTAGAACTCCTCAGTATACTCTTGAATAGATTTTTCTGCTTGCTTCAACCCTTGCATCTTTTTCAATAGATCAAGCTCATAACCCATAGGAATGAATTTTTGCTTCAATTTAACTATCATCTAATCACATCTAGTGATTTCATCCTTTCCCTTTCTATTTCACTCTAACTAAACCTCCTACCACCAGATCTTCACATGTCCCTTTAGTTTTTCCTTAGCAAACTTGACCCTATCAGGATCCTCAATATCTTCATACTTAAAGTACTCCTCCAATTCATTGATCCTATTAATCAGCTCCTCTAGGTTAAGATTTCTTAAAAAAGTGGGAACTTCAAACATAGGTCTTTTTCTAATCTTGGAGATGGCCCTAAAAAGTCTCTCTTCCTCTGGATTTAGAATTTCCTCTGCTTCAACATTTTCTTCTACTTCATCCTCATCCTCACTTTCATCTCTTACAAGAAGATTTATTCCTCTGTGCATTTTTTCTTCCAATGCTTTCATTTTTCTTTGGAGGGCTCAAAAACCCTCAGGTTTAACACCTACAACTCTTTCACCACACTCTCTTTGTGGAGGCATTTTTGTGCTCTACTAAAACCATAGTGCAAGCTACCTCAGAATTGGTGATTTGTCTACATGCGCAGCCAAAACCATAGTCCTAGTGTGAACTAGCTCATAGTCAGCAATATGTCCAGACACTCAAGAACTCTAGCTTTGATACCACTTGATGAAGGGTGCTCCCCTTAATACCATAAACTCATAACATAAACAAAGAAATAATAGCAAATATGAGAAAAAAACATGGACCTCTTATTTGCACTATAAGTGCCCTTCTGTCGAGTTTTTGGACCTCATCCAAGCACTCTAAGGCCTCCAACAATGAGCCTAAATATTTTTCTACAAATTTTTCTACCAAAAATCTAGAATAACTTCTTTGATACTTAAGTTGGAGCAATGATATATTTATGTTAGGCTTACAACTCTAAAATGAACCTTCATGTATAGAATGAGAACATTCCAAGATCGTATGACAAACTTGCTAAAAATAGCAAATTTCCATAAATAGTAACCACCCTGTCTACTAGTCCTTATTAAAATATAAAAGACTGAAATGAAAAATATTTTTGGGTAATGCAAGATTGCTCTTACACCTAGGATGCTGCTACATCAATTACTTCATTTGAAAATGAATACAATATTCATAGAGACTCACAATATAACTCAGGACTTGACAATTAGACCATTAACATTCATTATATCTTTAGTTTTACAAGATGAAATGCCTTCATAAAAAAATACAAAATATTGGATGAACTATAAAAATATAACACAACACTAAAAAATCTACAGACTTCTGACCCTTCCTCCACATCATGGAAATCCTTAGAAAGGATTGCAACAAGGTACCAATGGGAGCAGACCTATCAAAAATGATAGAAAACCCTACCAAGATCACATGAATCTTGCAATTATCAATGTTTTCATCAAAATTAGGACAATAGATACCCAAAAGGTATGGCAACAACTGCTACAAGAATTCTTCATTTAATTTTGCTTTTTCTTTACTACCCTAGCAATCAAAATGTTTAGTTTCCTCTATCGTCAGCATTCTCTTTTACTTTAATCAGCCATTAAGGTGCATACCATTTTAAGATGGGTTATCCAACGTACTAGACTTCATCTATTTCTTCCATTTTAGTACTTTGTCTAAAGATCAGATCCTCATCATGTCTTCAAGCTTGGTAACCAATGCTCCTCTTTCATGGCTTATCTATGTTGATTTGTCCCCTGCAATAATTTTACCACCCTATAAGAAAATTTGACAATATATTTAATATTGTATACATGGTACCTTCCTTGAATTTCATTAGTTGAGGAATTTTAGTCATTAATCTAGCTCAAGAAGATAAGATCAACTTTCTTTAGGTCAAACTGGGGTTCACAATCTTATGATAAAGCCTTTTATATTGACCTTGGCATAGCATCTTACCATTTTGTCGTTTACCTCGCGATCTCATAATCATAGCTTGATAACTTCTTTAGTTTCTTCAACAGTTAGCATCAAAACCTCCATGATGTTATGACATAGTCTAGTGCCTACCCTAGTTTACATTTTTGCCACTGTTGTCAAACTCTTTTAGGATAGTTTTATGTTGATGATTATTAGTGATATTATTTTGAGATTATCAAATATTGTGTCAGATTCAGCTTATTATATGATGAGATTACTTAGACTCTACATTTCATGTATGCACAATGATTGTTATATTATTTTCAGTTATTGATGATGATTAGTTAGATGGTTTATTATCACATGTGCTTTCTTATGGATACTTACCCCATACTTGCATGTGTATGGTGTGCATGTTTGTTCTCCTATTTGTATGGCATTTTTGATGTGGTTAAGGAAGGGAGTCATAGTAACCTGCTAGTCAGGATCTACATGATGCATCACTTCCTGCCATTGCTTTTTTAGCTTAGTATATATTGTGCTTTTACATGCATGAATTTTATGTAGGTTGTAGGTATCGGGTATTGACTTCTCTCAATTGCCAGGATGAGCATACCCAATCGCATTATCTCAATGGTAAGAGAGGGGAGATATATTCTCAAGTCCAAATCCCAACCCTTTAAGCCATTTGTCCTAATTGAAAATTAGGACAAGTATCTGAGTTGAGTACCCTCTGAATGTATTAAATGATGTTAATTTGTGATTATAACCCCTTAGTTTGATTTTGTATGTGTTTTTCTATGATGGATTTTCATATTTTATTCTATGAGGCTTTGGTGTATTTTTCTATTAATTAAGTCTAATTAAAAGATCTAATTGATGGTTTAATTTAATGAAAATTAACATGATATTTATTTTATTTAATTAATTGGAAAATTAATTAAATAAAATAATTAAATTTGGAGATAAAAGTTATAAGTTTAAATTTAGAACTATTTATTAATTTAATAATAATATATTTAGAGCTCATTTTTATTTTATCAATTAAGTTTCAAAAATAAATTTAAAAGTGGAAAAGATATTAAAATTATTAAAAGATTCTAGATCACATGATGTGTGCATGTGATTAAAATATATTAAGATAAAACAAGTGGATTTAATAAAGTGAGTGCATGAGATTTAAAATTAATAAATTAATAAAAATACATAAAGAGAATATTAAATAAATTAATGTGCATTATATTTATTTACATAGGAGTATGCGAGATCTTGGGAGTTGTCATGTTGACAACACAAGAGTTTGCACCCTAATTATGCACGTGTTGTCTACAGTTAGGAGTTAGCACATTATTTGAGCACATGGTGTCTAGAACATTCTAGAGATCTCATCATGTCTATCTTCTTGTTGTGAAAGTTATGTGCTTAGTTGTCATGCTTATCTCTTAGTTCTTTCTAGACACATTCTAGATGCATCTTAGAGGCCTTTATATAGAGGCTTTCCTAGTGTGTATGGACAAGCTTATATGCAATTGAGAAGCTCATATGCTTCTACATGCTCATATGCTTCTACAAGCACTTCTAGTCACTTGGGGGTTTTGGTTGGTTTGATTCTTGGAGGAATGGAAAATTTTGGAGAAGGAAGGGATTTTACTATGGACTTCTAAGGCATAGCAAATTAGCATTAGTATCCACGTGCACTCGTGATTTTCAGATATTCCATTTGCACTCTTTCTCTTCCTCTCTTCATCGTGTCAGTTATATGTGTCTGAATATACTCCATGAACCAATTTTCAATCTTGAAATTGGAATCTAGATATGTATGTTAATTTTTATTTGGTTGCAAAGAAACATTAGGAAACCCTAGTTTTATTTGTGAAGGAAATTCATCACAAACTACCCTATTGCTACCCCTTACATAGACCTAAACTCAGACATTCATAACTTTTTATCTAGACCAAATCTATTCAATCAATCTTATCAAATTTGGCACAACTTAGCCTTCTCCAACATATTTCAAATTCAGCTCGATCCAATAGTTCATTAGGGAGATATGACCTCCGTACTGAGACTGTTTTATTCAATGACAGTCATGCCTCCATTTTTCATAACAGGAGTTCTTTTTACTTAAACTTCATAAAAATAATCTATCAAAGCATGGAATGAATTAAAAACTAAACCAACATAGATCTAAGACATTTATACTCAAGATTTTATCCAAAATGAAAACTAGAACCCCAAACTTAATTCAATTATGTCACTTTAGCAAACCCAAACATGTGCTTGTATTTTGTGTTTTCTCTATGCTATCTATTTTGGGGTTTGGGTGGTCCTAGAGTGTTGACCAGTTAGGATGTCTACTAGAGGCTTGGGAGTTATGCGAATGTGATGGCATGTTGATGTTATTTGGTCTCGATATTTCTAAACTCAACCATGGTAATGTGATGGTATGCTCTATGAGATGTTTGTATTTATTGATTGTTATTGTTTTCTAGTCTTTTTATGTGAAGCTAAGGTGTATGTATTTGAGATACTTGACTTAACCATTTTTGAGTGGTCAATCAGTTATGCTTGGGCTACTTTCCAATCACCATGATGGGACTAAATTGTTTGTTTTCATCTTGATGATGTCATGTTTTGACATGTTTTGACTCAACCATTTTTGGAGTCTCCGATCAGTATTACTTTGAGATACTTTTTGGTTGCTTTTTAAGAACCAATGACTATTGTGATTATCAGTGATATCTTCAGTTGCCAATAAACAATTGTTGTGTTCATGATTATCTATGGATGCTTTTCTTTTTCTCACAGAGATTTGATGTTCTTATTATTGATTATCTTTTGGTATTTTTCTAGTTACTTGTATAGGACTGTGGTGATTTTGTGATTTATGATTCCATGAGCTTAGGGTAGGTTATCTACTTGTAGTGTCGAGAAGTGGCTTGCAATGGGGGCTGGGGCCCTAAGTGGCTGCCAGGGTAACTCATTGTAAATTATTTAATAAATGAAAATATTTACACTAAATCGGGATTAAATAAACCTAATAAGATAATTGTCTGTTCTCGCCCATGCCTCAAGTGCTAGTACAAACTAGGATGGGAGTAGAGAGAATGCTTGGTTGTGACCTTGCATTCCATAGTATGCCTCATATGTACAAGAGGATACTAGTGGCCGCATAGGGATCACTAGGGGGTCGGGGTCTATTGAGAGACTACCAGGGTAACTCTAGCATGATCCATGTGATGACACTTTTCCGCTTGCATAGTAGCTTTCCTACATGTCTTTGTTGTGCCTCTGGGATTAGATGTCGATTTGTGTTGGAACCTTTGAGTTAGCATACTTTTGGGATTCCTAGACTTAGAGAGTACTTATGTTATGTGATTTTTTCTCTTGTGTTATGTGATTTGATATCCTATTTGAGACTTGAGATTATCTCTTTTGCATGGTGGGAGTGGACCATTTAGGTTCCACGTGGTCGAATGGTAGTGCTTTTTCACTCTTACCATTTGAGATCCGTCTGAAACACCATGGTTGATGCATTCTTTATTGGCATCTATCCTCATTCTATTCTTGGATTATGATGATGGACATGTATCCTTATATTGATGATTAAAATTTGATAGATGATGTTATTTTCTTATCTTATGCTTTATTTTGCATGATTAGATTTCTAATGAATATGTTGTAGCATGTTAGATTGCTTTCTACATATGATGTAGTATGTTTTAGGAGTGATGTCCCTACTATGATAATACCAATGATCTCTTCAGTGACTTGGGATGTTACACATGGAGGGATGGCTAGGGCCCATGATGGTCTAATGATGCTATTTACAGTTGGGGGGAACCATGCATTTAGATAATAATGTGTTGTGTTTATGATTTATGGCTATCTTTTACGATGGATGTTTATATCTTCTATGATGATGTATCATGGATGGAATTTGGTTTCATTTACTTTATTGTACTTGCATCTTGGATTCAATGATGATGATGTATCTTTATTTTTACATATGTATATTCTTTTAAGCCTTTTGTACCTTGTGTCATGTACAGTGGATGATTGAGCATTCCAAATTTAATTGCCAAGAGGCATTCGGAACAAATGTGTAATATGGACATTGGACTTTCTATTTATTCTTACATGTGGATGTGGTAGTGGTTAGACTTAGTATTAATTAAACTAAATGTGACTAAATGTCTTGGGATCCTTAAGGAATGTAACATGTTATGTATGCTTACAATTGATTGTATGTTATTACTTCTGCTACTATGTGTTTGATGTGAATGGTTTATCTTTCATGATTTTTAAAAAAAAAATTGTTTGCCAAACTTAGTAAAATTTGGGTTAATTCTTTTGGATCTCTCAGTGGGGCGTTACACATAGAGTATTGCAACATCTCATCCTTATTTCACCTTTCTCATTATCCTATAATCGCAATCAGCCCCTAGTTGTCATAGCCTTGGTGGTTTTCCCATTAACCCTCATGATGTTATGAAAGACCATTATCATAGCATCACGACCAAATCCTTTTCTCTTCATGACTACATGATGACAGTCACTTTTCTTTATCTTCATAGCATCAGGAGCCTTTCATTTTACCCTTGAGATCTCATGACAAGGCATTTTTGTGACATCAAAAAATTGGCACATTAGAACATCTTGACTCCATTGTAATATTGTTGGCTTGTGCTTTTATCACTATGATCTTATGATCATTCTCTACCTCGTAGCATCAGACATCTTCTATTTTTCTCATACAATATTATGATCAACTACATGTCATAACATCAGAGCTCAACTTATACTACTTTATGATCTTACAATTGCATGATCTTATGACCATACAACTGGATGACCATGCATAGCATCTGAGCACTAAAAACTAGGCACCCACACTCTTACAATACCACCATATTGTCTTAGCTTTATTATCCTAGCTTCCTGATGTCTCGACCTTACAATTTTAGAACTTAGCGTATGATCACAACTCCAATATTTCTTTCTGGTGATCTCTTGACTACTTCGTGACATTGTAGCCCTCATGGTCCAACCTTCCGATCACAAACAAGGCCTTTGTCACAGCATCATAACATTGTAACATCATAGGTCTAGTCATTATCATAGCATCTCTAGCTTGACTTTTTCATTTTGTGATCTCATGATATAGGACACTTCGTAGGATTGTAGCTTTACTTTTTGGCTAACTGACATTAGATGAATGTATCCTTCTTCTTTTGATTAGTACTCCTTTGAAACTTTCACTTTTAGTCTCCATGCGATCATGCAACACTATGATGCTACGATAAACCATAGTCTCCCCTTCACAGTAATTATTCCCTTAACTTAATTTTAAACCATGACCATGCAACAAGCATAAAACTTAAACACCTCACAACCTAGCACATCTTTTCACTAACTACTAGACTTAAGTTGCGACAATGCACAAACCTTGAAAATTGACTTCCCTCCTTTGTTTATAAATTCATAATTTGATCCTTAACTTGACCACTAACTCTTGAAAATGTGTGACTCAAGGCTTTTCCCCTTCACTATATTAACCCATGATTAGTTCTTAAAACATTTGTGACCATGTGACAAGCCTGAATCCTTTACTTTTTCAAATAAATGATATCAAATGAACATATATTTTCTTTATCGATTAGATATCATAGCTCATTTCAAAACTTGACCCCACCATTTCTTGTTCACCTTTCATCCTTCTTGGAATGTGCCATGTGTCAGATCTTGATTTTTCCACTTCCTACATTAGTTTTACCACCTAGGCGCACAAGGACACATTTCCTGACCTCATTTTGTCATTGTGACTAACAGCCTTATTATTCTCCATAGTGACAAAGTGACAGCTCTTTATCTCCACAATATTTAATGGTGATTAGAAATCTACATTTCTTTTGGTCCAATCATCAACTATATCCAATGATATTACATCATTATGCCACCGTGTTCTAACAACCTTCTAGATATTTTAACATTTCTTCTTTTGTGGGTTTGACAAGAATGACCTCACCAAATCCACATGGCTCCATGTTTTTATGTCGCTATAAATAAAAAACTTGCAACTTCTACTAGTGACATAGTGATGTTCATTGATCCTTTTGCATTTGACAGCTCTGGATCTTGTTCTAAAAACTTTAATACCATTGGGTCCCTTGGATAGGTGTCACCTTGTCGCTATGTCGCTATGGATAACCCTCATGCAACTTTGGTAGGTGAAAAGATGACAACCATTGATTAATGAAGGATCTAACGGCCAAAAAATATGCAATCATCTTACTATCCATGTTAGCACCTCAACCAATCAGAAGAAACCCCATGGCCAACACACTTTGACACCAAACAACCACATCCTCAGGTTCAATCCACATGGCAGCTTATTGCATCTCTAAAACCTTCACACATGGTTATATTTTAATTTTAGCAAACATGTGATATGTTGTGGTTCACATTATCATAGCTCAAACCTTGGTTTATTATTAACTCATTGTGATCCTACAAAAAAGGTTAAAAGATAACTGCCATACAACTTGTCACAGTGTTGCAACTTTAGAAATTTAACTCATTATAAATCATGCCACCATGTGAACAACCATTTGCAACATCGTAACTCCAAACCATGATTAGATTTAATCCACTATGACTATGTGATCAGTATACTTTGTAGCATCGTTACCTATGATGCCTCGATTCCCTTCTATCGTAAGATTGTAACTCAGCAGATTACCTTGCATTTTATATTTCTACAATCTTACGATAAACACCATACATCATAGGCTTGGGAAACTTAGACTTTACCCTTAAGACTATATGAAAAACCCTAATCTTGTAACATTGGGAGATGGATAATTTAACCTTAAAACAAAATGATTAAAACTTTGATCGTAATATCATAACATTTGAATTTGAAATACATACAATCTATTGCGCACAGAATCAAAACCTAGGGTAAGGGTACTTTTTTTTAAATGGATTTTGATGGCAAAGGGAAAATTCATGACCATGGGATGATACAAGAATAATCCTCTTAGGGAAAAAAATTAAACTGGGCTAGGGAAAAATATCCAGGTTACAGTTTATCTAAGAACTAGAAATAAATGAAACACAAAACCCTAACCATGCAACATAACTCAGAGCATTTTCACAATGAATTTTCATAATTTTAGGCATAGTAAAAAAAAGGGCTATCGGAACTAATGCCCCAGTTTTTGTGCCCCCAAATGTCTATTTGACTTATTTCCAAAGCTAAAACTAAACACACTTAATGGTTTTCTGACATGTTTGTTTGTAGGCAATTTTAAGAAGACAACTTTGACGTTCAATATCTTTTGACCCAAATCTCATCGTGACAAGAAATTTGATAGGGTACAAGAATGTGCAACAAAAAATGAGTATCTCAGATGTTAGGACCTAGTCTTTAGTTTTGGTCAATTTTTAAAGCTAGTTCCAGAGCCTTCTGGTCATAAGATTACATTTTGAAAAAGGATAAAAAAAGAGTTTTAAAATCACATAGAAATGATTGCTTTGGAATTCAGTTGGTATGATTCACTGATTCAATCAATGACAATTCAGTCATTTGAAAGTAAACAAAATAAATAAATAGTGGGACCCACTTTGGGGCCCAACTAACCAGAGTGATAGAATTCAAGGGAATAGTAAGATGTAAAGTAAATTTCTCAGCAGTGAATTCAGAGACAAACGAGGAAGTTTCTTTCAAGAAAATTGGAAATGCATTTGATAAGAGAGTAGATGCAAAGAGGACTCTCGGTGAAATAAAGATTCTATGCCACATGGACCATTAAAATATTGTTGCAATTAGAGACATCATTCGACCACCTCAGAAGGAAAACTTTAATGATATTTATATTGTGTGCGAGCTCATGAACACAGATCACTACTAAATAATACATTCCTATCAGCCTTTGACAAAGGATCATTGTCAGTATTTCTTGTATCAGTTATTGAGAGGGCTCAAGTACATAGATTCAGCAAATATTATTCATCGAGATCTAAAACCGAGTAATTTGCTTTCTAAATGAAAACTGTGATATAAAAATACGTGTTTGATCCAAGCAAGCGTATTATAGATGGAACAGGACTTGAATCACCCTTACTTGGCAAGTCTGCTTGACATCAATTGATGTTGAATCCAGCTCTCTTGCACCTTTCAATTTTGATTTTGAACAACCCTCATTGACCGAGGAGATTATTAAAAAGCTTATATGGAGGGAGTCGCTTAACTTCAATCCAGATATGATGCAAATAGTAGGATCTAGAATATAATGGCTATATGATAATCACATGGGGACTTCTGGATACTTATACATATGATGGAGAGATCTCATTGCAAGTAGGTGCTTTGAGGCTTATGAATGGAATATCTCACCTTTTAGGTTGAAACAAATAAATTAGTAGACGCTCCAAATGCCCATTTGCCTAGGTTGTAGACATGAATGTTTATTTATTATATTGGTTTTCAAATGTTGCATGGAGAAGGCTGAGTCAGTGATCTAATGGTTAAATAAATAAAAAAGAGGATTTCACCACTTACAAATCCCGTGACACTTGAAATTCATGCATGATTAACACTTGAAGCTGGAGATATGTTAGAATTCAACCAGATATTTGTAGTGCTTTGTGTTGGCAGGCTCATTGAAATAAATTTGAGAAGCAACCATTGAAAATGGTAGCATGGGCAAACAAGCAAGAATTTTAAAGCTATTTTCAAACAAAACAGGAAAGCCTAGGTTACTTGCAGAGAATGGAGATGTCACCATTTTGCTAGTGCAAAAGTCTACTTGTCTCAACTTCATCTAGACCGCCCCATATCTCTCCAGCATTGGGAGAATGCATCTTAACCTACCGCAAGCTACGCATCAGGAGGCATGTCATATTGGGAACATTTGGCAGGAGTGAATCAAAGGAAATCAAATCGCATTTTTCAACCCATTTTGTTTGGAGCATCTTGAAACCGCCAGAATTTACAAGTAAGCTAAGGAATGAGTTGGGATAGTGGTAGTATAATCTATTTGGAAAGCTTTGTGCTTTTTGCGGATAACGGTAAGGCAGTGGTGTATCAGGCTTAAGCTATCTTACGCATTTGTCCCACATTTCTTATGAAATAGGCATTTGAGTAGGGTGTTCTTTAGTGGCAAATATTCGTAATTAGTAATTTTGCTGATAATTTAAGATTTGATGTAATCTAAATTGACACATTTTTATTAAATTTAGTTCTAAAATATGTAAAATCTCTAAATAATTTATTTCATTAAAAAAATTAAACTAAAAAATTCACCACAATATTCAGTACATGATTAGATTTGATTCACCTAAATATTATATATTATCGAAAAAAAATAAAATTAATTTATCAATAATTATCATAATTATTAGTTACTTTAGGGATATATTACCAATATTTAGTTTTCACTATTGATTTAAAATATAATGTAATTATCCTCATAATATTCATGACATAAAACATGTTCAATTTTGATTTGTAATATTGTATGACAATTAACGAACTTCCTATTATTATTGAGATTCACCATTATTTTCTACTCAAATATTATGATTCCAAAATAATTGCCACTATAAATAATATTTAAAAATAAAAAAATTGAGAGATTTACCAATAAAAATAATTTGGTTTTTCAAAATAATGAAAGATTCGCCAATAATTTGTATCTTTTTCTAGAGAGGGGTTTCTTAAACTTCACCCTGCATTTGAGTGTTTTAACTACCAAAGCACACCATTCATTAGTGTCTAAAGCTTTATGCTTTATGACAAGGAGACCATATATGTTGTGGGGCCCGTTGACTTAAATGTTGCAAGATAAATTTTAACCTTACACGCAAATAAAGGACATAGATGTGCCAGATGATCAAACCAACCTAAAGCAAACATGTGGTGGCTCGATAGTGATTCACAGAGTGACATGTAGTAGACACCTTTAGAGCTTGGCATAGAAACCAAGATGATGACATGGCACCATAGGAAATGTGGCATAATATCGTTATGTCACTATTAACATGAAGGTGCTGAAGTGGCATAGTGACATAGTGACAGGCTACCATGTGGAAGAGGCTACTAGCATGTATGGTGGTGTCACATGTCATGACATCATTATGTCATGATGACATGGCAGAGTGTTGATTAGGATGGTGACATGGTGACATAATCAAGGACCGACACATAGTGCCTAGGTGGTAGACCTATCTAGAGGATGTTGACAAGGTAGTACAGACCAATAGAAGACTCACACATGGCAGAGGAAAAGTGAGGTAGGTTGATGTGTTAGGATAACGGTGCAAAAATTGACAAATCACAAGGTGACATGTGTGAGGCCTAGTCAAAGCAATTTGACCTAGATGGAGGAAAAAGAAGGAAATTTCAAGTTTTTTAAAATTACATTTATAAATATTTTTTTCAAGAATCAACCTACTAGTCTTTCAAATTAAAAGAACTTATATTCTAAAGTTTTAACTTTAGAAAAGGTGTTAAAATTTGCCAAGAAATGCAAACCTGTAAGTCAGTTTTAGAACTTGATCTTCAAATTGGTATCCAACATAGGACTATTATATACCAACAGAATAAACTTTTCATATTTGCAATTTATTTTTGCACAGGAAGCCATATGTTTAAGTTATTCATGGTTTTGTCCTAGGTGCCTATCTTTCAACTACTTTTTGTTACGACAGTTCAAACTTGGTTTTTGGCAAAATGGTGGACTAGGTGTGTGTCAAAGTTGGTAAGGATGTAGTTGATGATATCTTTTCACCTCCAAGTCATTTTAGTGAAGTATTTAAAAGCATTTCAAATGCATACCTGACATTTTTATCAGAATAAGTTTTCTTATTAGTTAGAGGAGATATTTTGAGTTTTTGAAAGCTTAATGATGACATTCCTTTTAGATTTTGGTTGTAGAAAGAAGAGACATTATTTGGAGCAGCAAGGGATGTAGATTCAAGTGGACATGTGTCACTTCTAGATCAGGCCTAGAGTTTCTTTCCTCTCCTCTATCTTTCTCTTTTCTTTCTTTCTCTAGGGTTGGTTCCCAAGTTCTTTGGGTAATCTCAACCAGGTTTCCACCATTCTTCATCATTCTTTCTTGTATGAACAATAGTAATAAAGATAATATAGATAGTTCTAGCCTATTCAATAGTTTTGTGGGTTATTTACATGTATCTTGAATGTATAGTTTCAAAGAAATGAATACAATAAACAATAAAATTCTTTGTTTCATTTTGATTCTCATCTCTTATCTCTACTATTTGCAATATTTTGTGGTTTAAGAGGAAAGAACATAAACCCTTTTGTAGCCCCTTAAGGTTGTATGTCTCATGTGTTTTGTTGTTGGAACAAAGAGCCAAATAAATGCTTGATATATTTGATAGGGTTGTTGGTTACATGAGAAGGATATTTCATGAGTATGAGGTCTTTATGAACATTGATGTCTAATTCAAAAAGTGATAGGATAGATTTGATATATTGATATCTAGAATATGTCTTGGTATCATGGATATATGTTTGTGATTTATGGAACTGCCCAATAGATAAGGCACTGATCAACTATCAGATCGACATGTTCTTGCTATTGCATATTTAGTTTTGCTGAAATCAAACTTAAATCAATTATGCATTTCCCTTTTTGTTTAAGAGTTGAAAGGATGCCCTCACTTAGCTTGTGGATTTCATAGGTTTTGCAATTTTCTACTGCATATCTTTTTCATTGCATAATTATAGGAGAAATAAGGGTTTTAACTACTTTATAAGATTTAGATTGTATGTTTTTGACACTTGTACCATATAAAAGAACTCGCCTATGTCTTGTAGAACCTAAAGAAGAAGGAGTATAGCCTAATAGTTGTCTCTGGTGTCTGAATGGGTATGTTGTAGATGGGAATTTGCTACCCCTAGATGTATTTGTTCCTATCACTTGGTTATTCAAAAGTTGTTAATTTAGGAGCTAGAAAAAATAAAGTAGGATCCTATTGCATCTAGTTTAAGACATTGGCATTTCTCTAGGAAGCTAGTACTCTTTTGTACTCCAAGAAGCTCCTAAGCTACCCTTCAAATCAGCATATACTTTTCAAAATAGCCCACCAACTCAGTTCCGCATATGAAAAAATGAGGAAGCAAGGCAAGAAGACTTGGGTTTGGTCAATCACCATCAAAGTGTTCGAGGTAAAGCAAAAATAAGATATAGCTACCTTCAACTTAGAGTGGGATCAGTATCCCTTGGAAGACTATCATGCTCCTTTCCCATTTTTTTTTGATGAATAGAATTTTTCTATTAATTTGAATTTAAAGATACATATTCACAAAAAAGGGGCTAGGGGATATGATATCACCCCATGAGTTCAAATGGCTCAAGGCTGGATTAACAATTCATCAGAAAAACATATAAGTAAAAAGCAGAAAACCCTCTGGCTGCAAGAACAGTGTTAGCTAAAGGAGGTTCTTTATCATCACAATCCCATAAGTCCTTAGGGTTATTGTTTGGTTCAAGGGGATCCCAACCATCATCAACATTAGCATCTTTATCTCCCTCCGGCCTAGGCAAAGAGATGGCTAAGTCCAACCAAGGGAAAGCCCACTTGGAATCTCATTATAGAGATGACCAGCCTGCATCAAGGGCAGTAGGAGGAGCCACCGAGGACCAGGCTAAACCCATCCTTTATAGAGGTGAGGCCAAGTAGAAATGGCTATCAAAACCACCATTGGGAGAGTGTTGATGAGGCTATGACCAAGGAGTGTGTGAGCAGCATATAGATCTACTTTGGCCTCACTGGTAACCACAAGGAGTGCAATCACCATATAGAGCATCTAGAGGCACACATGAACTGTACAAAGTGCATTTCCCCAATGAGCTAATAACTCCTACATGTGAGCCACCTCTAGTGTGACTTTGTTATTTTGTATTTGTATCTCCATCATGAAATTATTATAGATACATACTTTAGAGTACATAGTAACATGAATATCAAGAAAGTTGTGAGATAATAAAACAACATTTTGGTCCTTCCAACTAGTAAACAAAATTTCCATTCTAGAAGCATGCCAAACTGGGCATGTCTAAAAGGAATCTTAGGCATGTCTCTCGACACAACCACATGCCAAGTGAAATCCTCTAGATGGAAATGCTTGAAAAATTCATAGATCTAGAACCAATATTCATGGGCTCTCCTGTAGAACCAAAAAATGTGTAAGAAGCTTTCATGCTAACCACAAAAAGATGATGAGGATCTAAGACTCCTAGATGCTAGAGCCAAGGGCCCAATGGCAAGTCATGGAAGAGGAGACACCAGGAAAAGTTAGTAATCTTTGGCTCTATAATGGTATTTCAAATAGTATCAAATCTAAGACTCCA
Source organism: Cupressus sempervirens (assembly GCA_028749045.1). Classification (NCBI taxonomy): domain Eukaryota; kingdom Viridiplantae; phylum Streptophyta; class Pinopsida; order Cupressales; family Cupressaceae; genus Cupressus; species Cupressus sempervirens. The sequence continues at coordinate 961,648,139 of CM053787.1, read as the reverse complement.
AGTCTTATGAGAAGAATGTGAATTCCAATGTTGATTGAGAGTAGAAACCATCAAAAGATGGAGCACTAGTCAATGATACCTTGGCTTGGGCTTGTAGTTGAGCATAAGAGTGGTAGGATACCACTTCCAATATTTCCACAATGGGTGAGATGAGTAAATACCAAGCTTGTATAACAAATTGGGAAGCACTATAGAAAATAGAAGATCAACTATCTACCAATCTACAAAGATAAGCTTGAACTACACCTACAAATCCTCCCATGAGAAAAGACTCATAGTAACCCTAGAAAATAAATCCTTGGGCTTTTTGATACCCCTTCAAAATAAACATAGAGTGTTGGCTCCTTGAATCTTAGCTAAGGGAACACCTTGAGTAGAAAATAAGGGAGACCACCAAAGGTTTTTCTGGTTCATTGAGAGATCATCTTTGAACCCATTACCAGCCCAAAAAAGCCATGGTTTCACCACTTCCCAGGCTATCCAAATGCTCTTGAAAAAAAAAGTGCCTTGAATCTAAAAAGGTTCAAGAGTCACAAGAAGGGTTTGAAAGAAAATCCCCTTCCAAGCAGATCGGTTAACTAGGAAGTCTAAAGAAATGCAATGTCATAACAAAATTTTCTAGGCCTCATCTCTAGTGAGGGCCTAAATAACCCACTTGGCACAAAGGGAAATCCCCTATTTGTGAGTGGAGAGAAGCCCAAGCCCACCAGAGGCTTTGGGGAAACAACAATAATCCTAGGCTACTCTATGAAATTTGTGATGCACAACATCATAGGCCTAGAAGAAATCCTAGAGGAGATTCTTGAGCTTGATGTATAAATCTTTGGAAGGATTCTAGCAGGAAGAGTAGTACACATGTATAATAGCAAGCACTTTAGAAAAAATTTGAAACTTTCCTACAAGAGAAAGTGGTTTAGTGATCCAATAATCTAGCATCTTCTTGATTTCCTTTTGAGGACATCATTCCACAACTCCATAGGGGAGGCTTGAAAAGAAAAAGGAATTCCCAAGAACTTAAAAATTTCACTATGCTGGACCCATTTCCACCTATAGTACTGCAACCATTGAGGGCCTAGCAAGAAGGATTGTCTATAACATTGGGGTTTGTGCCATTGAATAGAAGACCTAGAGGCAAGGCAAAAAGTATCCAGGCACTACAAGGCATTGGCTATATTATCCTCATCTTCCACTAAAGTAAGGAAGGAACTATTAGCAAAATGGCCATTAACAAGTTGTGTGGAAGACTCGAGAAGAGAAATACAACAAGCCATACCTTGAGAGATGGCTTTGGCAAGAAGATAGGCAAAAACTTCAGTCACCAACACATAGAGTGAAGGTGTAAGAGGACAACCTTGATGAATAGATCTGAAGAGCCCAAAGATTTAGATTGTCTCCCATTGATGCTGATGTAAGAAGAGGCATCACCAAAAGTATTTGTATATAATGCAAAAAAAATGGACCAAACCATAGAGCTTGAAGCGTGGCCAAGATAAAAGGCCCCTCAATCTGGTCATAAGCTTTGGAAAAACCAATCTTGAGAAATAAAGCTTGTTGCTTGGATTTTTGGGCCCATTCCACACCTTCCCAAACAATAATAATGTTATCAAAAATATATCAAGACTTAATAAAACTAGTTTTTTCAGGCCAAACAATCTAAGGAAGCAAGTATCACATTTTAAGAGAAAGGGCTTTGGCAATGACCTTGTAGGAGACATTCAAAAAAGTGATGGGCCTTTAGTTTCATATTTCCTCGGGATCACCAACTTTAGGTATGAATTTAATATTACCCTTGTTGATACTATTTCCTAGAGAATTAGAATTGAAGCTTCACGATAAACCTAAAGAAAATCAGGGCTAATATCATCCCATAGGATTTTGTAGAATTCACAAGGAAAACCATCATAGCCATGGGCTTTTTCATTAGCCATGGAAATTTTTGGTTTTTTTCAACTATTAAGTAATAAAATACTTAATACCAAGATGAAAAAAATCACAATAGTCTAAGGATCAGCTACTTCCTATAAACAATTACATATGCTTCATATCTAGACCCACCTTTGACAAAATCATGACAGAATTTTTGCACTTTAGGCTTTCCAAAACCAAGGTGGATATACTTGAGGGATGGAATATTTTTAGTATGATACTACACACATATTTTACTCATTCCATGACAATTCACAACAATACACATCCCTTATAGTAGATTTGGTCACAATTCTTCCCAATTTTAAAAATATTCTTGGGCAATAATAGCTAATTAAGACTCAAAAATTAGATGCAAATAAGTGTTGACCAGCTTTGACACTCTTCAAATAGTAAAATAAAATTGATTTTGATTTTAGATTTTGTGCTTATTCATGATCTCTCTATCTGCAGACTGGATTAACTAAATCAGTGCCTCATCCATTTGGGATTCAGAGTCTACTACAATTTACAGATCTAATTGATTGCATTACAACCAATACTATCAACATTTTTTACTGAAATTCATTCTCACAAACATCCTTCCTATTATCATTTAAACCCTATCAAATTCACTAGAGCATTTACTTAATTCATTGAATCAATAGAAATAAAGAATTGACATACAAATATAAAATGAATTGCATTCAATTGGATAATCTTTGGTTGTACAACATCAAAATGACTAGGTAATAACAATGGAGACAAAATTCAGCAAGAACAGATATGGGGATAGTTCATCTTTGTATTAATTTCCTTTGAAAATTGTATACAATTGAAATAAAACTCAGAATGACTCAAGAAAAGACATTAAAATCCTATAGCACTCAAGTATTCTCAAAATTTTGTAGAGAAAATACATCAAAATTTTTGCACCCATAAACAGGACAGACTAATATTTAGTATAGACTAAAATCATCAATAATTTGGACCCTTCTCTAGCCTTGGAATCTCACTTAAATAGTGTGAGATGCAACAAGCTTTAGGCATGGAGAACTGACAGTTGTCAAACAAAAAAAGATATTCACATATAGTTGTCACAAAAAGACAAAAATTGTGTAACCAAAAACTTATACATCATAGTATTCTTTTGGTAGGCCCCTCTTCTATTACATCTTCAAATGCCACAAATTCCATGATTGGCTTTTAGTTATTTTGAATCCTTGAGATATGTAGCCATTATATTGGTCAATGGTGTATCTTGTTCTGGTACTTGCAAATCAACCTCAACTCTCAATGTTTTCATCATAAACTAATAAAATCACCTTTATTCTTGTTTCTTCCTCTACCATGTCATCATTTTGGGACTTTAAAATTGCAACTACAATTGATGGCTTGTCTTTGCCCTTCTTTTCCCCTTGATCTCCTATGAGTGTATCAATGACCTGTATTTCATCTTGATCCATCTCATCATTATCAATTACAACCTCTTCCCACTACTCATCAAAAGCAATATATGCCATCCACTTGTCAAAAAGTGTGTCATCTAGCTAGTCAATGTGCAAAATATCATTTTTTTTCTTGATTACATACTTAGCTACTTTGTCAATGTTAATAAAATCTTGTTTCAAGGAATCAAAAAATATCTAGACCTTCAATATTTCTTCTGTTGTGGTAGCCCACCATGCATGTCCTATTTCATTAATGACTTTATTCATTCTTACAAAAAATAAATCATCTAATTCTTTGGCCCATGCATCTTTTTTTTTCAATTTATTCTTCCTATCTAAAGCACATGGGAATAAATCAAATTTTTGACTTTTGTACTTATCCAAGTAGTTGACAATTCTTCTTTCTAGCTCAACTCTCTTATGATCAAATTTTGGAAGATCATTACCAACATCATAAGTTTTTTCAATATGGTCATGTGAAGACCTTATGATAGAGTAACACAAGAATATGATTTCTTTTCTCCTCTTACTCCACTTATTGACAATAGGTTTCAAAGTTTCATCACTTGCCTTTATTTCATCTGATATGTTTATTACTTTTGTTAATTGATCATAAGATAAGGGCCTTTCAATTTTATCAACCAGATACATGAGAGGCTTTCTCAAATTTTTCTCATACTTCACATCTAACTCTACATGTAAGGCCCACAATTTTCTCTTCTCTCCTTCGAAATCTTTAGCTGTATAGTATTGTGGTCTCTGTGGTGTATCAGGAATCTCAATAAGGGGAGTGGATTTAAAGGGTTCCACTAGTGGGCAAGGGTATGTAATCCTAGGCCTAGTAGACTATCCCAACACCTTAGTCTCAAGCTCAATTATCTTTTGAAATTCTTTATTTTAAGCTTCTAAAACCTTTTCATATTTACTTTGTAGTTCAAACATTGCCTTCTCTTCTTTTACTGTAGTGGCCAATGCTAAGTGAGATGTTCTAACATTCAAATGTGCAGCCTCTACATGGGTAGTATTTGCCACTCTCTTTACAATGATATTCCCCATTAATCTAATGTCATATGACTATGATGAAATAGCCCTTGATCCTTTCCTTAATGATGAAATAACTAAGGTGGCTTGTTCCTCACTGAATGTAGTACCTTTGAATTCTTTCTTGTTTTGATCCTTTAGGTCTAATTTATTTGAAATAGAATTAAAAATTAGAGCATCTGTTATATTCCAATTGGGTAGTAGTAGAATATTTGATGCTTTCACCATCTGCCTCCCCTCTTTAGTAGTTATACTTTGGAATTCCTACATCATTTCTTCTTTTACTTGATTCTACATGGTTGCCTCCTCTAGTTTTGGATGCTTTGTTCTTAACTTATTACATTTTTCCTCATATTTTCCCATATTTGCTCTCCATGCAAATTGGTAGAAGGCTCTTGTTCTAACAAAACTATCATTAAAAAAAAATCATGACCATCTTGTTCTATTACAAGGTCTAGTTCCCTTTGTCTATAGTTTGTGACTATCAAATCAAGGCTTGGCCTAGGAGGTTATTGGGGGTTTTTCTCATCCAACTTTGCTTGGGTAATAAATACTCCCCACTAGCACCCCAGTTGTTCAACTTTCTCTCCAATGAGTTACTCTGCTCCAATCTACAAAGAGGATTGGGTAAGCGAATACTCCTTGATGTGAGGACTTTTTATTTTATTATTCTTTACCTCTTAGGAGAGGGCTCATCAGGTCTCTCTTCCAAGACAACCCTAGCAGATGCTATTATTTGTTTTCCTTTATCTATAGTGCTCTTCTTATTTTGGATCACATTATAACCTGACCTATTTTGGATAATCAATTGTCATGTTCGCATACTAGGAGTGAATGCTAATATTTTCATAACCTCTCTGGCCTTATCCAGATATGTATTAATAAAGAATAGTTTTTTCTCATTCATGGTTTCCATTTTTTTAGGAAATGTAATCATAGTTTTATTGATTCTATCTGCCTTTGTTATTGCATTACCATGAAGCACATAATCTTTGTCAAAACAATGAATAAATTCCAAAACCCTTGAGAAAACCCTCCACTTTTCCTTCTTGGTCTCTTGCTCCTACAAGGAGAAGTCATTTCTAATTATATCCTTAGGGTAATATGGTTCATGCTTTATGATACCAAATTTAACCCTTATCCTAAAAAGTTGGTCATAAAAGCCCTCTGTATCATAAAAATGGGCATGAGATGTAGCCATCTTATACTAGTCTAGAAATTTTTATAAAAACAACCAACCACCTTTTGTAATTACAAACTGGTGGGCTATAGTACAAGTTGGGAAAATTGAGCCTCTACCTTTTCTATCCAAATAGGCTTCTTCCAATCGACCTAGCTACCATAATATCTCAGCTATCCCTACCTTTAGAGGCACCTAGTAGGGTAATATGTGAGGAGTCACTTGAAAACCATAAATTCTAATAATAGTAGAAAAAAAGTATGGTATAATGTCTCCCCAGTTATGTGATACTTTCAAACCAGATGGGTTATCCATGGGTTTGATCAAATTTACCAGTGCCTTGTGAATTTCCAGATTGTCACTTAATAAGAGGCACCTTAACCTTGAGGCAAAATACCTTTTAAACTTGAAAAAACTAGCATTTTTTACATCCCAAGTCATGTCTCCACTCCATAATTGAACTGGTAGAGCCTCTCACTCATGTTCTCCATTTAAATCCATTTCTTTAGCAAAATACGTTGCCCCTTTGAACACAAATATGTGCATCAATAGAGAATAATGACCTAATTTTTTTTCAATCTTTCCTTTGGCAATTCCAACTAGGTCTATATGGATTTCTTCTACTAGGTAGGAGATGAAATCAAAAATAAAATCAACACCAAAAGAAGAAATATGAGCTATCATATACATGAAACTTATAGGCATAATATTTTGTTCATCTTCACCAAAAACCCTACACAAAGTCATATATATTTCTATGGCTTAGGAAGTAAAGTATTCATTTTTAAAAAAAAATTTAGACGATGCTATAATCACTGGCAAGTTCCTAGTTGTTCCTATATGTGCCCTTAGTGCACCCTACCTGATCGTATCCCTTTTAGACAAATATTCTTTTTCTAAACATTGCATGTTAATGGGTATGTGATAAATTGATAGTGGCTCTAGACCAAATACTTTCCAAATTTCCTTAGGGCTTATTGTTATCAAGCATTCACCATCTATTCTTCTTACTAATTTGATTTTTGGGTCATAGTTTTTGGCAATAGTCATTAATAAGTCAACATCCATGAAAACACTAGGGACCACTAGCTTTCCCAAGTCAAAGTTCCAAATATTTGCATGAGGGGCAAATAATTTCCTTTTTTAGAACCATTTATTAAAGAGATAAAGCCCTATTTGATAGGTTTTAGCATCCCTAACCCAATTTCCCTTATCAAAAAATCCATCAACAATCTTGAGTCTAGGGTTTAGGGAGATTAACTTTTTCACCTTGATAGTCTTGCTTGTGGACTCAGGCAATAACATGAGAAGATCATCATGAACATTTCAAGCTAAATAATCCTCTTGACATGAAAAAAAATTCTTTGGAGACATGGTGAATAGAATTGTAGACAATTATAATACTTTGATATATAGGGTGAGAATAGGAACTTACTTGTTTCTCTGCTACCTTTTCTCTACAAATCTGCAATATTCTATAGACAAATGGAAATTCTTTCACATTCTAATCACACCAAGCGTAAGTTCTTAATAACTTTGAATTCTCTGGAAGCCTAAAGATTTGTTTGCATATGAAGAAAACAGAAATTTTTTTGCAATATAATCTATTCTTGGTTCGCATGAGGAGCCTTCAATCTTCATAAATGAAGTATAAGGACAACAGGGTGGCACCATCTTTTGATTTTGAAAATACATCATCGATCTTTAAAAATTTGATGACTCAGGAATACAAATAGGAATGACTTATTTTCCAAGCTAGAATTCAATCCAATAAGATTTCTCCATGTAAACCTTTCTTTTACTACTGGCAACTTGGACCAGACCCATTGGCACTTCGTGGACACGTGTCACCTTCTCATTATTTCGCTATGCTTAAACAATGAGAAAATTCTTTAAGCAACATAATGATCATCATCAATTCCATTACAATTTGATGATGTGTATTTGATCAGTAATTCAATGTAACTATGATGGGTCCCTCCTTTTCTTTCTTTGGTCACTATGTCACTACCTTTAAAAAATGAGCAAGTTCTCATAATGACTCAACAACAATCATTGATTAAATTTGATCGGATGGTCTTGAATCTTCATCCACCTTCTCCTTTATTGCATTACCAAATCATATGTGACTTGGCAATATTCTAACAAGCTAGAAACCCATACAATATTTTAATTTTTTTCTATAACACCATAAAATTGAGCCTTGCCATGTTTTTCCTTTTCCAGTAAGACACTATGTCGCTACTGGCAGAACTCAAGGATTTTTCTGTCGTGACATTGTAACCTCCCATATTTCTTACAAACTCCGGCACATAAAATACACATTTTCTTAAATGATTCCAATGTGTCAAGTTAATTACATGGTTTATCATTGATGAAGGAAATATTTGGGACCCACCTTTTAGAATTGTTTTCGCATTCCCTCTTTTTGTCAAGTCGCTATGTCACTACTAGTGGGATTCCTTCATTTTCCAACTATAACATAGCAACCTCCTTAAGGCTTTAGAAATTTTGATACTAAGAAAAATCTCCATGTTTCTACCATTATTTCCACAATCAATGCTTTTGACAAAGAATTAAAGTCACACAATCACTTTAACAGTAGGGAACATTTCAACACTTATTTGATTTTTTACACCTAATTTTTAGGAATATTTTACTTAGTGAAAAATTAGACCAAAAAAAATGACAACTTCCTTCAAGTCTACAAGGGTTAAATTTTTCTCAGAAAAGGCATATTACTTAGGAGAAAGCTGATTGGGAGTGACAGCAAGGCAATATTGTAAAGCCTAATCATGCATAGCAAAGGGCCCTTGAGCCATGAAAACCTACTCATAGTGGCAAACAAATGCCTGGAGAATGTTCAAAAGGTTAGTAAGGACTTGATGGTCTTCTCTGATGCATTTGATGCCAACCATAGAGTGGTGACCCTACATAACATTAAAAAAATCTTTGGAAGCCTGATTGCTGACTTCCAATCAATGGAGACAGGCCTTGATTTGAGCTCCTCTAGCAGCATAACTGTCTACAACTTTCTTTTGGTATAGAATATTAGCAAGTTGAACCTATAGATCCATATCAAATGGATTAATAGCAAGGGCTTCTAAGGCTATATGCAGATCTTTAGTAGTGGCTTCATAAGATCTTTTGTGGTACTTAACCAACTATCTATCATAAATGTGAAGAAATCTTGCAGTATAGAGGATGGCATCATTCCACCATTAAATCCACCCAACCTAGGTGTGGGGCCAAGGCTCAAGATTCCAAACTCAAAGAGTGTGGGAAATAGTCAATGGATGGGACAACAAAGGAGTATTGATATAAAAATTGGTTTTACAAGGATGAGGTTGAGCTTCTTTCCAAGTGATAGAAAAGATAATGGGTGAATGATCTGATAACATCACATCTGGAAAAGGGGTGATAGGTAAGGCATACTTGTGTTGAGAGAATGGAAAAAAGGACTACATAGAAATCATAGCCATGTCAAGTCTCTTTAAGACTCTATTGGATCAAGCTCAAAAACTGGACCATGTATGCCAAAACCCAATATAGGCGGTAGTGACTAGCATTGGGATTAGAAAGACCTAGCTTGTTTCATATGTAAAATAAAGCCTCTCTTTTTCTAGCTGGCCATCAAAAATGGTAGAGTTCCTTCCTTTTTAGTGGCTAGATCTACCATGTTAAAGTCCCCACAAAAAACCTAGGTCATAAGTGGCAAATGATCTACCAACCACTGCCACAAGTGTAACCTCTCAATAGCATCATTAGGAGTATAAATGTTAACAATACCAAAAGAATGATTCTAAAAATATAGTGAAATCCAAATCACCTTATGCAGAGGGTCAGAACCATGTGAAATAATAGAAGAAAGTAAAGGAGGGGAGAGAATAGTAACAACTCCACCTTGGCTAGCCTCATGCTAGGAAGCAAATACAACATTGTCTAGCCATATAACATTACAAACTGAGGTGAGAATAAACCTATTAACTTTAACTTCTTGAAGACATAACACATCAATATTACCAAGTCGATGCTTGGTGTTGCAAACATCATACTTTTTAGAGAGGTTTATCAACCCCTACACATTTCATGAGAGAAAATTAATGGTAAACCAACGTCCATGTCATCCTCATCTCCAAGAGAGGAGAAGCTATTGTGGAAAAATGTAAGAGCATCAAACGAGGAGTCATCAAGAGAGATGACCCTCTAAATATTCTCCCCATTATCTTGATATACTCATCGTGATCATTTGGGCTATGATACCAACATAGGGTTTGCTATGAAATTAATGATGCTACTTGCAATGTTCAAATCCATAAGGGATGAGGATAAGGAGTAAGACCTTCCACTATCTCCTAGACTCTAGGGTTTGAAATAGGAGGCGAAGGAAGAAAAGGGACTAAAGGCTCTAGTTGAACCAAGCTGGAGCTAGGTCTACCATTATCCATAGGCAAAGAGCTTGTTTTAATCATAGCCAAATAATTTCCTTTTTTCACCATTTTAGTCCATTCATCTTTCTTGGCAGCCATAGCTAGCTTGGCTTCCAAGATGGGTGGGTGGTTGTGGTCCAACAAAGGATAATCCCTAATCTTGTGCTTATTGGAATAGTACCAATAAAAAGTATTCTGAAGGTTAAGGTAGATCACCTTTTGACTAAAGGTGGTACCACCAATTTGGATATCCATAGAGTCTTTGAGGTCTCTAGATAGGTCAACCTCAACACAAACCCTATACTGGGGATGAGCATTGAAAAAATTGTTTGGTTCAAGGATAAAAACCTTGCTGATAGTTTGCACGATGGCTGACAAAAAGAACCAACATGAGATAGGAAAGCTAGGGAACTCCACCCAAATAGGAACAATATGATTGATATCATCAAAAATAGAAAAATTGTGTGACTAGCATTGAAAAACCAAGAGAAAGGACCTAAAAATCCAAGGAACTCGAATAAATGCATTTTTATCTTGTCCTGGGGTGCCAAAGAAAAAAAGGAAATAGCCTTTGGTAAGGCTTTGAATGCCTTCAAGGAAAACACCCTGAGGTGTCCAAACCTTGGAAACCCATTGTCATACAATGCTTTCAAAATGAGTGTGACCAACAAAATAACAAATGAGAGCTTTTTGTTCTAACCAAGTGCATTCACTATGAAACTCCTTAGCATTCAAAACAATATTAGGAGAGGAATTACCTCATGGAACACCTTGGGAACAAACTTGTGTAGTTGTTTATTTAATGGTGTCATTCTCTCCAATATTAACAAATCTAGCACCAACATCAATTGTTGAGCTGAAGAAGGCCAAGGCCATTATAAATGAAAACTATTCCCATTTTAAGTGTGGTATGAAAAATGAAAAATCAATGAGGGCTCAAATAGAATCCATACAAACCTTAGTAGAGCACATGATTTTAATCCTTTTAATGTTATTTCCCATATTTTGATAATATTAGAATAGTTCACTGTCTAGTGGGGAAGTAGTTCATCTATGAAGAAACCCTTGAATATAATTAGATGAATGTAATAGATGACTATGATATCCACATTAGGGACTATTTTAGGACAAGTCTACATCTAGCAGAAAATGTGCTGAACATGAAGATACCCCTAAAATTGATAGAAAAGGATGTTATAGAGGTAATCAATCCTTTGTATAATAGAGATCTAGTTCCCGATTACATATCTTTATAAGGTAATTCTAGGCCTTAGGAAGGAAAAGTTACCAAGATCATGATACCAACCTACCCTACTAAATCACTAGTGAGGCCAAAAAAGGTACACTAGCTTGAGTGGGAGGTTGAGTGTTTTGAGGTTGACAAGGGAAAACATAAAAGGAAAAGGGAAGCCCTTAGGGAAAGGAAGAAGATGACTAAGGCCCACGCTATAGATGCCTAGCCAGAGCCAAAGCCAATAGAGAAATCTCAACCAAAGAAGCTTCCAGAGTAACCATAAGAATAATAGTCAAAGAAACAAGAATTTGAAGCACTAGAAGAGCAAGGAGCTCTCCCACCAAGAACATCAATGGAAGAAGCTTCCTCGCCAATCCTGAAGAGAGCTAGAACTGAAACAATGATGGTAGGTATTAGAAGGAGGAAATTAAAAAAGAAGAGCACTCCCTCACCATAGGTTCCCAAAACCATTCCAGAAGTAGAGGATGAGGAAGAAGGGGAACACATCAAATTTGTCCCCTTAAATAAGAGAACCCATTTGACCAATGACGCACATGAGGAGAAGCTCTAATCAAACAACTACATCTTCTTCAATTGATCCTATCTAAGTAGAAATTTTAGAAGATGAAAAATAAATGTGGATAGCTAAGATGGAGGGTGAAGGAGATGATATTTTTGGCTTCTCAAATTTTGACTTCATGCCCATAGGCACTAAGATGGTGGAAGATAAGGGATACCCCAACAAACAAGACATTAGGAGAGGATTGGAATCAATTTCCTCCTCTTCCTCACAGACCTCTTAGCATTGTACCACCACCACATGACATGGCCACAATAATGGATAAAGGGTTAGTAGCTTCACCTCCCCCAACAAGTCAACTAGGAGAAAAAGGTTAAGACACTAAGGAAGGAGAATATCAAAATATTTAGCTAATGAATTATATGAAGAAGAGAAAATAGTAGATGAAACTCAACAAGTTCCCTTAGATATAGAGGCTAGATCCTTAGCCCAACTAAGAACTAAAACTCCCTCCAAAGAACTTCCTCGACATGAGAGGACTCTAGAAAAGAGTAATAAGGGAAAGGAACCTATGTCAAAACCAACTTATTCAGCTAAATGTATGTCACCAATGACAACCACACCATCATGACTGAAGAAGGTCATGTTTTGATAGAAGGAGCATATGGGGCTAATAGTAGAGGAAGAAATGAAGGAATTGATAAAAGCAATAATGAAGCCTGAGCCACCTAAGGGTGATGCTAAAGCACTTGCCTTCATTATTAAGAATCAAATTCACTTTGTTCTAGCCCTTATCATCATTAATCCTCCTCATGCTAACACAGAAGAAAAGACTCCTAAGGATTACCAAATGAAGGAGATCATATTATGAAAGCCCACAGTAGACATGAATAAAGTGTTGATCACTACAAGACTCAAGGAAGTGTTCAGGGACTTGGATCAAAATGAATCAGAGTTGATAACACTACAAAATCATAATGATTTGATAAGAGGCTACCTAAATGAGGTTGTGGGACCCATTGACTTGGAGAATCCTGAGATCACTCTTGGAGATGTAGTGGGAAGGAAGCAAGAAGGGCCACAAATGAGTTCATTTTTGGAATCATGTCAACAATGGCCTGACAATTTTGAAGAAAGAGGAGTGCAAATAATATAGGGTAATATAAATGTATTGCACCATATCAAGACTAATGCTAACAAGTTGGTTTCCATTATAAACCAATATTTTGGGTTGATGGATGAATTTCATACATGCGCTAATGATTTACAAGAACTCAAATTGATAAAGGGTCTAAGGTACTAGATGCTGATGGAAGTATACTTAGTAGAGGAGATAGATAAGTTAGATGATTGGATAGAGAAGATATCCTCAAGAAATAAGGCTATGGAGGGATTACATAAAGGAATTTGGAAAATGAAAAATAACACTCAAGACCAATTTTTGGAAGTAGAAATGTACTATAACACCACTAGCCTTGAGAATTTTGAAGATGAGTCAAAGACCAAGCTTTCCTCAAAGCAATCTCTAGTTCAACAATTCAGAGATACATTAAAAAATACTTTGTCAGAAGATGATGTAAGATAAGAATTCAAAATAGAAGAAGCATTGTTGGAACTTGACACCAAGCTTGAGGATTTTGCCGATACTAGAATAGAAGTAAGTAATTATCAATAAGTAGTTAAGGAAAAATATGATGCATTAGATTTAATGGAGGCTAGTGAAGTTGTGTAGAAGATAGAGAAGTTCAAAGACAAATATCCAAACATCATTTTGGTATAAAGGGGAAGAAAACCCAAATCCTGGAAATTCATTTTTTTGACACTTAGAAGATTTTTTGGTTTTTTGGATCTTGTCACCAAGGTGTATAGGTGTGTAGGTGTGATTTTATTAGAGGTGCACTAACAAATAACTGCTAGTTTCTATTTTAGAGCATTCCATGCATTGAAAACATATTTTGACGGTAGCTCAACTCCTAAAATTGCCCAATGAAGGTTGAGCTTTAATTTTTAGAGCTCCTAGATAATTCCACATCATCTCATAGCTTCTATCTTATTATCTTCTCATTCTTTTGTGTCATGTAAAGGATCATGCACCTATTAATGGATATAAACAAGGGTGGAGACCTACTTAGCACCATTTATAGAGTCAGTTTGTCTATAATTAGCTTTGTTTTATTATTTTTTAGCATAAGTTTACATTAAAAGGGCTCTCACTCCTAACACAAAGGGAGGAGATAATTTTTTTTAAATACATGGATGTAATATGTATACATGGCCATTATTTTTATACAATAATATTTTCTATTTGTGCTCTCATTTTGGGTGTTATTATTCTAGTCAAATTGTGTTATTTTTGTGAATGTATGTTCATCAATAATAATGGGGCCAATGGTTTTATTGTATTGTTATGATTCTATTATCTTTTGGTTCTAGTGTGTTCCTTATGTTAATGAATTGTGTTTTTGTGATGAATTGGAGAAAGGATAATCTTTGCTCTTGCATAGCATGTTGTCTTGTGTGAGTGCACTTTCTATGGCCTCGCAATTAGATGAAACATGAAAATCTTTTAGTTATTATTAAAGTTCCCATCATTGATTGCATTAGTGGAGTTGAGGAAGCATTGCTCCTAATTTTTTTGGCTTCCTACCATATCCTTTTGATAATTTAATTCATAGATGTGTTGTTACTTTGTCTTATGTCTATTAGAATTTCCCTTTCAAGCAATTTTTATTAATTTCTTGTTACCTTATCTTTGTTACTTTCTTTCAAACACTTTGTTAAAATATGAATTCATATAGTCACATCAATAAATTCCATTCATCATAAAGTAGCAAATACAAAAAAAATATCTCTTTGTGGTTACATTTCAACAACAAGTTGCGTAGATTGATTAGAACTAAAAATCCCTCCATGTGAACATACACATTTATCTTAAATGGAGTTACCCAATAAGTTGAAAAATAGCCACTCGAAACCTTGGAGTTGGTCATTGATCATATTTTTAAGAGAGATATCAAAAAATATCTCTATCATTCATCATCATTCAAAATGATAGCTCAATAGAAGTAGCACTAGAAAGAGGGCCCTAAAACCATTTGAAAGAGAATCCTAAGTTGCTAAATTTTGTAGTTCTCAAACCTTTAAAAAAATTTCAAGTCTCTCACTATTAGATGGTGCATAGGTGCACATTTTGAAGAGGTTCACTTTTCAGAGGTGTACTTTTCCAAAATCAACACAAACTAGAAGATCCAAATCCACCATCTACATTTCAATGAGCTTTAAGGTCTTCACCCAGTAGATACAAGTTCCTAAAACTCAATCATTTCTTCAAGCCTCATAGTGATAAGAGGATACCAATAATTCTCCCACTTATATTCCAAATCTCATCATCTTCTTCAGTTCCACTTTCAAACTTACCTCCACCAATCATTCCACCCAATCCTCCACCAATGGTCTTCTTTGCAAATGTAGTATATTCACTAATAAATCTATAAGTTGGAGTCAATGACCTTCCCAAGTACCCTAAAATTTTTTGCCCAAGGTTCATTTATGGAAAAACAGCGCAGTTGAGGGTCATATCAAAGTTTTTAAAGAAATATGCAATCAAAAAAAAAATTGACAAGAGAATGTGATCATCCATTTCTTCTCATACACATTGGGAGAGGTTTCCTTTAAGCAATACGTGAATTTTACACTAGGATGTATGAAGAAATGGGTGGCATTTGAAAAATTGTTTTTAGATAAATTTGAAACATTCATCAATCGATTGTGATACACCATTAGTTCATATCAATAAACATGGATCCAATAGAGATCATTTCATGTTTCAATCATCACTTTCATATGGCATACTATGAGATGGAAACACTCTACACCATAATGGTTGAAGTTACAATCTATATTTATCTTAATATCATGGACCACCTCACTGCTATCTTCCTAAGGAGATTTCTTGCTATAGATATTGATACATTGGACAAAGTCTTCAAAGAAGAAATTACCTTTACTAAATAGACCAATCATAATAGAGGGAGGTTGATGGTTCCAACTCATGTCAGTATAAAAGTATAAACATATCTTGTTGGAGTGCAAGTAATTCCTAGTCAATTCATTCCACTAACTCCAATTCCACTACAATAGGCACGATCTATTCCAACTCCAACTATAACCTACTTGGGATATGAACCTCCAAAAGTTTCTTTCTCTTAGAAAAAGGTAGCACCATCTACAGAGATGGAAAATAATATCACAATTGAGTTAGGTGAAATGAAGAAGACCATGTGTCAGATCACCAATGAGTTAGCCCATCTAAGGTTATCACAAGGGAAGAATAACAACTTTTAGGGAATGAATTTAGGCCCTTACAACAACAACTATGGTCAAAATTAAAACAAGAATTTTAGTGGGAATAATAATGCAAGGAATATTTTCAACCCTGTAGATCACAACAGCAATTTCCAAAGACACAATAAAAAATGGAATACCCATGCAAACAATGGAAGTATCCCAATAGATAACAATAAAATTTCTCAATTTGTGGACATCCATCAACTTTAAACTAGTCAAAACATACTCAGTGATGGTGACTCATATTTCAATGGAAATCAAGAAATGGACTAGAATTCAAAATGCATTAACAATGAGCCCCCTATGTAGTTCAATACCATGTTTTTAGAATCTTATGACTCCACAAAATTCTAAAATGGAAGAACAAGTCAATGAAGGATTTATCATTCCATTCAATCAAGAATTAGACCCTAAACAAGAGAAGGTGTTCTCTTTTCAAAATGATAACCAAAAATTAAAATTTATGAAATCAGAGCGAACCCATGATGGATGGGATTCCTCCTACATTATAACCAAAACCTCCATATCCAAGAGAAAATAACAATTTAGCACCTACTAGATCATCCTATGTTGGAAAACAAAATAAGAACCAATGAAATCTACCTAGAATATTGAAGAATCTATTGGAAATATAGATGGAGTAGCTAAGAGGGGGGATGAATTAGTTACCACAAAAAAAAATCCATAGATCCCTTAGATGTCTTATAAAACAAGTTACTACTATCACTTGGTAGCTATAGAGAAAAATGTTGTAACTCGGTAGATGCAATGTATGTTATCTTTAACAAATCTCTATTCTATTTCACTAGATCCTCTTCTAATTGAATACAACTTTGCTTCTCCTCAAGGATATCTAATCCTTCTTCAAAATTTACTCACACTTTCCTCTTCACATAATCAACACACTTGCATGCTTGCTCATTAAACTCATCCATTCTTTAGAATTCACAACTTGACCTCTTATTCATAACTTACAAATTATCAAGTCAGCTCATTTATAAGTTACAATTACCAATAATCATTACATCAGTTAGCTACAATCATTACATGAAAAAATTAAACTTTATTTCGAAAACAATGAAATCCTTCATTGGCTGACCCTACTCGGTAGACACTGCTCCAAAAATGATTTACACTGTTAACCAATTGAAGCTCGGTAAACACTACAAACTGTGTAAAATCCTTTGGAGATTGAGTGAACTTGATAAATGCTAAATTTCCTTCATTAACCTTGCAAGCTCAGTTAACACTAACTTCTACCACAAAATCCTTCAATGCCTAAGTGAGATTGGTAAGAACTATTTCCATAGAGTATTTTTCAGGAACTCTTGGTAGACTTTGGAATTTTCTTTGCTAACCAACTGAGCTCAATAGACTATGTAGTTTGCTTTGCTGGCCGACTAAGCTTGGTAGACTCTATCTGATAACTGATATGGAATTTTTGTAACATCAAAGACAACACACAATTGAACAATTGTATCCAACAATCTCCCTCTTTGACATTGATGGCAACACAACATGTCATAGTAGATGAAATTTGAAAACAAGTCTTTTTCTAACAGAATATTTTTCCCTTTTAGATTTTATGCCACAAATTTTTCTAATGCAGTAATCTCTCTCTATGAAGGAATTACGTAGCTTCTTTTCTAAACAACAAACTCTCCACAAACAAATTCAATGTTTAAAAAGATATGATAGTACACTCTCCCTCTTTGACAACACATGCCAAAGACAACACATACCAAATGAGTAATAATGTACCTTGAGTACTGATTCATATCCAATATTTTCATGACTATGTTGCACCAACTAATAGATCTTCAACTTGGTTCCTATTGATGCATCGCTAAAACTTTATTTTAGTGAGCTTCAGATAGGGGAATGACCCTTAGCTTACCTCTTAGATACAATAATGCATCCTTACATAATGGCTTGGTGAATATGTAAATAATATGTTCCTTTGTATGGACATATTTCAATCTGATCTCCATGTCCTACACCAATTCTCTGACAAAGTGATACTTTATTGCAATGTGCTTGGTTTTGAAATACATTACTGGGTTCTTGGATATGTTGATTGCACTTGTATTATCACAAAACATGACAACTAGTTCTTTGATCTCTACCTTTATGCCTTCTAATAATTTTTTAAACCAAACAATATTAGAATAGTTTACTATTACTGCAACATACTCTACTTCTACTGTAGATTGGGATGTACAATTTTTCTTTTTACTTGTCCAAGAAACCAACATCTTTCCTTGAAAGAATGCTCTACCACTTGTACTCTTTCTATCATCGATGTTTCCTACCCAATCAACATTAGTAAACACTTTCAAGTCCAAATTTCCTCCAACTTTATACCACAGGCCATAATCTTTAGTTCCTTTCAAGTATCTCAAGATCCTCTTGATTGCCATCATGTGATTCTCTCTGGGTTTTGCTGAAAATTTTGCTAGAATACCAACTGCAAGAACAATACCAGGCCTTGTATGAACTACATACTACAACTTTCCAATCATTAATCTATATAAAGTATGATCTGGCTCTTTTGATTCATCATCCTTGGTAAGCTTTAGTCTAGTACACATGGGAGTTCCAACTAGTTTACAATCTACCATACCAAACTTCTTAAGTATCTCCTTGATGTATTTAGACTAAGTAATGTAGATACCATTCTTGCTTTGCTAAATTTTTAGACCAACAAAGAATTTGATCTCACCAAACATATACATCTCAAATTCCTTGTTCATTTTCTCTAAAAATTCTTTTCTTTGATCATCATTTCCTATAAACAAAGTATCATCCAAAAATATTTCTATCAAAACAATCTTGTTATCTAGTCCTTCCTTGATATACAAGCTACTGTTATCATTAATTCCAATTTGAATAAGATAGTTATGCAATATTTCATACCATTCTTTAGGGGCTTGTTTCAAACCATACAATTCTTTGTGTAACTTGTAGACCATGTCCTTGTCTAGATCAAAAAATCCTTCAGGTTTCTCAATGTAGACTTCTTCATCAAGAATACCATTGAGAAATATAGATTTGACATCCATCTGATATACCTTAAATCCTTTGTGTGCAGCATATGAAAGTAAGGTCCTGACACCTTCCAGTCTTGCAACAGGAGAAAAAGTCTCCCCATAATCAATTCCTTCTTCTTGAGAGTAGCCTTTACATATCAATCTAGCTTTGTTTCTTGATACCTTACCATCCTCATTCAACTTATTTCTAAATACCCACTTTGTTATAATCACATTTTTGTCTTTAGGCCTGGGTACAACAGTCCATGTTTTGTTCTTCTCTGTTTGCTCTATATCTCTTCATTCATAGCCTCAATCCAACTTTTATTTTCTAATGCATCTTTGATATTTCTAGGTTCAAAATTAGCAAGTAAATAAGTACCTTTTAGCTTACTTCTTGTCATAGTAACTTTAGATTTGTCTCCAATAATCTGATTTGGTGCATGATGTCTCTTGACATACTTTGCCAACATAGGTTCCTTGCCCTTTGACTAAGTTCCACTATCTTCATTTTGAATTTCAATTCCTAGCTCTGGTTTATTTGACTACCACTTGGGTCTTTCAAACTTGGTAAGCATTGGCTTGGTAGCATCTGAATGCAACTCAGGTTCTTGTAACTTAGTTTGAACTTCTTGCAACTTGGTGACTAAATACTTGGGAGTAGAAGTTTCCTGATTGATAGATGTATCTAGCATTGTATCAGGTTCAATGAAAACAAATCTCTTGTAATCTTTTGGTTCCTTTTTTCTTTCTTTTTCAGTCCTTTCTACAAACTCATCAACTTTCACATGTGCACTTTCTATGACTTTGTGAGTAGATAAATTCAAACATCTATATGCCTTACTCTTGCAAGAATATCCCAAAAATATTCCTTCATCACCCTTCATATAAAATTTATCTTTTCTAGATTCTTTCAAAATATAAAATTTACTTCCAAATACTTTTAGATAACTTACATTGGGTTTATAGCCATACCATAACTCATAGGGAGTCTTGAATGAATCCTTATTTAACTATACTCAATTCAAGGTATGAACTACAGTGCTAATAGCTTCCTTCCAGTATTTTATCACAATGTTCTTTTCAATCATTAGAGTCCTTGCACAATCCATCATAGATTAGTTCCTCCTTTTAGCTATTCCATTATGTTTGAGAGTTCTAAGAGTTGATACCTATCTTTTAATTCCTCTTTCAATGCAAAAGTTATTGAATTCATGGGAGATGAATTCACCACCTCTGTCTGATCTCAAGCATTTCAGTCTTTTCCTTGTTTCATTTTCTACTCTAGCCAAATACCATTTGAAATACTCAAATGCTTCTAATTTCTCTCTTAGATACATGATAGTCATCATTCTAGAACAATCATCAACAAAAATAATGAACTTTTCTCTGGTATAGCTCTCAATTCCAATAGGTCCACACAAATCAATATGCATAATTTCCAAAATTTCTTCAGATTGATGGTTTTTAATTTTAAAGCTAGTCTTTCCCATCTTACCAATTTGACAATTCTTGCATTGACCGACATTAGGTTTCCTTATACTAGGAATGCCTCTTGCTTTCCTGAATTTGCTTATTTTCACTAGGTTATCAAAATTCACATGACATAACATTTTGTGCCATAACCAACTTACTTTAACTTGAGCAATAAAACATCAACATTCACCAAGTTCAAGATAAAACAAGTTACCTTTTGTTTGTATGCCTGATCCAATTAGCTTTCCTTTGTCATCCATCAGTCTTGCTTTTCCATGCATAAATTTCACCTTGACTCCAATATTGATTAGCTATGCCACACTTAACAGATTGTGTTTCAGCCCTTCAACCCAATAGGGATTATCACATAAAAGCTCTTTGGTTAGTGAGATTTTTCCTCTTCCTTTTTATGCAACAAGGTTCATTATTACCAAACCTCACACTACCACCATCATAGTCCTCAAATTGTTCAAACTTTATTTTTTCACCAATCATATGATGAAATCAACCACTATCTATGATCCATGTATCATTTTTTCTTACATGAAAGATAAGTGCCATCTTATCTTCCTTATCATTATCAAATTCATATTTCATAGCAATGTAAACAATTTCATCTTCATTATTATCAGAATCTTTAGAATCCTTAGCCATGAAACATCTTTTCTTACCTTTGTCCTTGGATGATTTGAAGTCTTTCTTGCCATTAAACTTGCAACCTTTCTTCTCATCCTTCTTTTTCTTGTTTGGGCACCTAGCAGCAATATGACCAATTTCCTCACATGAAAAATAGATTAGAGGAACTTTACCTTTGTATTTTCCTTTGCCTCTAGAATATTTCCTTGCAAGTAGAGCTTCAACCACCTTATGATCACTATCAAAACTCTATTTTGATTCTTCTTCACTTTTTTACTAAGAATCCTTTATCTTTTGCCCTTATCTTTGAGTGAAATCTTGGATTCAAATGCTGATTCAATGCTATTAGAAGCTGGAACATAGTTTTCATAGTTATCTAGCTCAAATGTAGTCAATCTTCCTACTATGGCCTCTAAATTTATCTTATGATTTTCTTCACATCTTCTTTCTTGAATTGTAGAAACTTTAATTGCATAAATGGGAAGCAACGTTCTAAGAACTTTACTTACAATTGTTTCTTCTTTGATGTCTCCTCTAGAAGCTTTGATTGCACTGATGCTTGCTTTGACTCTTTCAACATATTTAGCAATGTTCTCATCCTCTCTGATCCTCATCTAATCAAATTGTCCTCTTTGAATTTCTAGTTTGGCCCTCCTTGCATTGTCATCACCTCTAATGATATGTTTTAGCTTGTTTCACATTTCAAAGGTAGTTTCATAGTCCTTGATATCATCAAATTCTTCATAGCTTAAGGCAGATGCAATGTCTATCATCATGGTGTTATGAGTCTTCTTCTCAGCAATTTCATTGATAGATAATGTACTAGAAGGAGTTACATATTCTTGATGAAGGTATTTCAATCTTGTATCTCCAATGGAAGCCAGATGGAGTCTCATGAGACCTTGCCATGTTGAAAAGTTATCCCTATTAAGCCTTGGAATTTCCCTCTTGTAATACATCCTGATCTTTAGCTTAGATCCTTGAAATCCTTCTTGCAAGCACCAAAAGCTCTGATACCAATTGTTGGAAATATAGATGGAGTAATTAAGAGGGGGGGTGAATTAGTTACCAAAAAAAAATCCAAAGATCCCTTAGATGTCTTATAAAACTAATTACTATTGTCACTTGGTAGCTATATAGAAAAATGATGTAACTCGGTAGATGTAGTGTATGTTATCTTTAACAAATCTTTGTTCTGCTTCACTAGATCCTCTTCTAATTGAATACAACTTTGTTTCTCCTCAAAGATATCTGATCCTTCTTCAAAATTCACTCACACTTTCCTCTTCACATAATCAACACACTTGCATGCTCACTCATTACACTCATCCATTCTTTAGAATTCACAACTTGACCTCTTATTTAGACCTTACAAATTATCAAGTCAACTTATTTACAAGTTACAATTACCAATAATTATTACATCAGTTAGCTACAATCATTACATGAAACAATTAAACTTTATTTCCCAAAACAATGAAATCCTTCATTAGCTGACCCTACTCAATAAACACTACTCCAGAAATGATTTCCACTATTAACCAACTGAAGCTTAGTAAACACTGTGAACTATGCAAAATCCTTTGGAGACTAAGTGAACTCAGTAAACACTAACTTTCCTTCGTTAACCTTGTTAGCTTGATTAACACTGACTTCTACTACAAAATCCTTCAACACCCAAGTGAGATTAGTAAGAATTGTTTCCACAGTGTATTTTTCAAGAACTCTCGATAGACTTTG
Source organism: Cupressus sempervirens (assembly GCA_028749045.1). Lineage (NCBI taxonomy): Eukaryota > Viridiplantae > Streptophyta > Pinopsida > Cupressales > Cupressaceae > Cupressus > Cupressus sempervirens. The sequence continues at coordinate 961,625,150 of CM053787.1, read as the reverse complement.
GAATTTGCTTTGTTGACCAACTGAGCTCAGTAGACTCTGTAGTTTTCTTTCTTGACCAACTGAGCTTAGTAGACTCTATCTGAAAACTGATATGATATTTGTGTAACATCAAAGACAACACACATTTGAAGAATTGCATCCAACAAAATCTTGCTTGGTCAACTAAAAAATATAGTGTAGTTGAATATTTAAAAAGAAAAAAGACCAATATATCCTTGTTTGATATGTTACAAAATTTACTTGTTAGGATTGAACCATGGACAAAAATAAAAATTGCATGCAAATATAAACAATATCAAAAAATAATAAATCACACAAAAGACAACACAAGACACCAAGATTTAATGTGGTTTACCCAAAACCTGGGCTACATCCACCAAACAACATGTCCAATATTATTACTATCTAGTGATTACAATTTGTAATCCCTAACAACTCAATACCACCTCAAGAAAAAATTTTCACATCACACATTATGAAATATACCTAACCCAAAGCCTTTTTATACAAGTACTTTTCCACTTTAGGGTTACAATATGTTAGTCATATGTTATCCATACTTTGGCCACAACACAAAAAATTATGAAGTATGTATAGTACTTCCCTAATTAGTCACCATAAACTAAAACACCCTAACAACAAGGAAGAACTGCTATAGATTCTCAATCATAAAAATAAAGTGCCTACCACAGGCCATTAGAAGATAGTATCACAATAGGTTAAGACTTCTAAGGCTATGCCTATTATATATAAGGACAAGGCCAAAATACCCCTTTCTTGCTCAATATTAGAATTTTTGGAAGGGACCTTCATAGTTGTCTCTTAGATTTAGGAGCTTCTTGTTAAGCCAAAGAAAGGGATCAAAATCCTATAGCAGTGGACTTCTTAACTTAGGATTGGACATTTCAAGTGGTTCTAACCCAACTCATTTGGAGTCATTTAATCTATCAACTAGGGATATAAATTTGAAATGGTGTCTACAAAGTATATGCTTCAAACTTATCTTAACTTTCAAATCTACAAGAATTCAAATGTTTATACTACAAGAAATCTATGCTAAAATTGAGGATTGAAATCTTCTTTTAACAAAGCATAAAAATATAGTTGAGAACTACTTCAACTATCTATCTTGTAGGAACAGTCTACCAATTCTGCTATCAATGGCTACAGGAACCACAAAGTCTATACTAGTTCTACAAACTGAAAGTAAATCCTATACTAACTCAAAGATGGAAATCTAAAATTATCTTCTTATTCATAACAATAGTAATATACATACATATTGATGAACAATAATTATATTCAATACTCAGAAACTTCTTTTCTAAGAACAACTAATTTTAACCTAAAAACAACTAATTTTAACTAACTCATTGGCTCACAGACTTCTAGTTATTTAAACACAAACTAGGAACAAAATTCCTAGATTCAAGACTCCATCAACTACCAAAACAAATGACAACATTGAATATTACAATATAATTAACTCTAGCATTAAATAAAATAGGAACTTAGGAGGTCATGACCCTCAAATTTCCTTTGCTCAAGGTTGTTAATTAATGCGAGCAACCACTTTGACTCCTACTTTCATAAAAATTGGTATCGACTATTATGGACGAAACAATTGATGATGTGGAAGGTTATTAATGACCTCTGCCATTGTTTTCTTTAGGTGCTAATTCCTTTGAGCTGAGTTGACTTCACCTTAAGTCTAAAAAATATTAGTACCTCCAAAGTAATAACATACATCAAGAATTATTCAAAATATGTCATCTACATTAGTTTGTCCTATGTCATATTGTTGCAAGTGAACTACCCAACTTAGCTAAGGAAGAAAAACATCATTCTCACTATTTTGCAATCAAATGACATCATTTCATTACATATTCATTTTAGTCTAGGAAATTAAATATGCAGACATCTATATGAGATTATCATAAACATCATGTTCTTAAACATCAAAGTCTTTAGAAAGTTTGCAAATTCAACTAAAAATGAAATGATAAAATAGATCATGTTCTGATCCCATCATTCCCCCCAACTAAATTTTGACTTGTCTTCAAGGAAACATGAAATTTTTCACCTTGGAAACCATCCTAAAATCTAAGGGAATACTCTAAGCTTTTCCTCCTATAGCAATGTTCCAATAAAAACCTTTACTCTCTATGTACCTTTCCCATCTATGAAGCTCTTCTATCATATCAAATTTCTATAAATCTTGCTTATTAGCAAGAAATGGAGACAATAATAGTAGATGCTGAAAAGTTAAAGGAGTCTAATCATTCTTTCTTTCTTCCCCTAGTTTAACATACTAGGGTGCTCATCGAGTAGCCATGATAAAATTTAGTGGAGAATGAGGTTCTTTCTTCTATAAGTCTTCACTCAATCCTATCTAGTGCCATTGATTTCCTTGCTTTGCTACAGGAAGATCTATTTTTACCATAATTGTGTATTCTTGATAGATTTCCTTCGTTAAAGGAGGAATAATCCATATTCTCGATTTTGAGTAAGCAATTTTCAACCAATCATAATACAAAGTTCTAGCATCCTTTACTTTAGGTTTGAGAAAAAGTGGAATCTCATACTTTAACTCTCTATACTGGTGAGCCTAGTTTTCTCTGCTAACTTCATTTTGGATCCAAGACATCAATGCCCTTAGTTAAATATCACCCACATAAGGTAGAGGGTTCCAATCTCTATTGTTAGAGACTGCTAAATTATGTAAAAAGAGTTCATAGAGCAAGATTTTAATGGCTACAAGGGTAGTGTGAAAGGCTTGAAAGAATTTCTAAGGAGCATTCAATGTTAAACTTTTACCCTGCATTGCAAATTTTCTAGTAATTGAAAAAATTTTCTTTCAAAAAGATAGAATAAATAGGAGAAGGAGAGTGACAAGACATCAACTTAGGAATCATGGTAGTGACTTTTGTAAGTTTACCACTTAATTGTTCAATCTCCTCATCCTAATTGTTGAGTTTGATTAAAGATGGTTTTGTCAAAGGCTTTCTCTCTCTATTTTCCATTCTTCCCTCTCCTAAGTTAACTAATTAGATAACTATGAAATAATGCTTAATAATGAAATAGTGGAATTAGGATGGCAAGTAACAGGTGACATATGTGAAGGACAAAGAGGAACAACTTCCTAGGTTGTAGATACTAAAGTATCAAGTCCTTGTGAAATAATCTACTTGGCAATAGTGTTAACTATATCCAAATTTATTCCTCCAACATCTTATTCATGAAATGTTTCTCTACAGTAAATAGGTGGAGAATCTAGAACTTCAATAGATATATTGTCATCATTGTCTAAATTTAGAGAAAAAATGGGTGGCTGAATAGAAGATGTTTTTTCTATTCTAGGCATTTTTTCTGCACTTTCCTCAATTGAATCATCATCAATGATGATCTTATCCTTGTTAGAAGAGGATTGCTCTTTTTCAATAGTTAAATCCTTAGAAATAGGGGATCAAAAAGACACATCCTTGATAGGTTTTTATATATGTTTGGCTCCTCCTTGTTCTACATTCAAGGGGTACTTCTTCTACCTTTAAAGCTATAGGAAGTTCTGGAGATGTTTCTTGTACATTCCCCTTCTTCTTCTTAGAAACCCTAGGAACTGCAGGAGAGCGAGTATCTAGGGAAAATTTAACTTTCCTTTTACCCTTATTAGATGTTGGACTTGACCCAAAGATAGAAGCTACAAGAGGGGAAATTGGGCTTCTCTATGACCTCCTAGGTCTGGACGAGGAAGAGCTTGGAGCTGGGCTTATAGGATTTTCCTGAGGTTCTCTTTCCTCTTCAATTTGCTTTGTAGGTTACCTAATAGGGTTTTGTAGTTTGTTTTCAATAAAATCATCCCAAGATATCCCAAGTTTTTCCCTAAGGCCTTTTTTCTATGATGATCTTAATAAAATAGTGGTGTGAAACATTTTTCAGGGTTCCTTTTTGTACTATAGTAGATCTTTTTAATAAAATGTGATATATGAAATGAGGAACATTTAAAGGCTAATCATCATGTCTCAAACAACTCAAAAATTTGAAATGTGTAGCATGCAAATATGAATGCTTCCCTTCACATGTAAAATATTTCATAACATAAACAACACATTGGTTAAATGGTTCTGGTAAAGATGTCCAAATTGTACCTTGTTTTCGGTCGATCTAGAGCCATGGGTCTGTACACACTATATATTGAGCTCTGGCCGAAACTAGGTCCAATGTGTCTAATTTTTTTTCCACTACCAAAGGTAATTCCATTATCTTAGCTATAACTTTGGGTGAAAATAGAACCCTTATTCCTCTAACTATGGCAAAACCATCCCCCAACATCTACAAGAATTCAAGGCAAGCTCCTCATTCCATGCAGATAGTTTGAGCATGTAATATTTACACCCTATGGCTTGAAATATAGGTAGGTAAACTGGGTCTCCTAATAATTGTGTATGGTTAGCTAGTTCTCTTTTGTTTGAACCACCCCCAATTATTCTTCTGGTGTTATTATAGGAGTAATTTCAAAAATGAAAAAACTTGTATCAAGATGAGAAGACAAGTGATAGTACTTTTTTTAAGAAACTTACATTTTTAGCATTTAAGATCACTTAATTCTACATTAAGTACCTCAAATGGAACTCGTACTTATCAGTTTGCGAAAATATGTGACATAAAGGTAACTATCACATCACATCATTCTTTTTATCATGTGGCAACATATAAAGAATAGCATGAACATTTAATAATCACAAAAAAAATGAATGAAATATAATACCCTTCCCCCCAACTAAATTAGGCAATAGATCCTACAATTGCTAGTGACCAAGGTAACTAAAAATAGAAGAACACATTAAGAAAAATTTTGAACTTGAGTATGTGTAAAAACCTTGTAATTCATGTTGCCAGATGATTCTATCATGCAAAAGTCGATGAACGATGAGGTGAGGTGGAAGATGAGAAAGAGTGGAATGAGGTGGAATTATTACAAAGAAAATAATTTCACTAAGAAATTAGTTTACTATGTTGTGGAAAATGCTTTTAGAGAGACGATGAAAAATGAGCGGGAAACTCATCTACAATTGTTGCAGGAAATGTAGGATCCATAGAGGGTTGGAATTGCTGTAGGAACTCCTTATAACTAGATGGCCTATGGTATATTTTTAAATGGTTCCCATTAGCAAGTAATTTGAAGAAAATAGGATCAATGATAGAGAGTTGTACTGCACCATTCTCTAACATAAAAATGATTTCATAGGGTCCAAGCCAACACATCTAGAATTTTCCTGGGGTATGGTGATAATGGGAACCATATAGAAGGGCCCAGAAAACTTCTTGTTGCAGATGAATTTATCATGTCATTTCTTTCAATGTTGTTGAATTATCTTAGTATTATGTAGGGCAGATTTGTAGTATTCATCAAGGGCATTCAGTTGTAATAACCTATCTTCTTGAGCTTTGGAAAGAACAACATCCAGTGCCAAAGTAGTTTTTAGAGTATTGTGCTCAAATTCTATAGTTATGGAAGCAAATTTGTCATAAATTAATTCGAATGGGGTAAATCTAGTGGTGCTCTTCCATGTAGTCTGATAAGCCCAAATTGCGTTAGGAGCTAGGTAACCCAGTCTTGCTTATGTATAGCAACCATTTTGGTGAGGATTTAGTTTATCTCTTTGTTTGTGATTTTGACTTGACCACTAGCTTGAGGATGCTACTCGGAAGATGTGCCATGATGGATCATTTACTTTTTCATGAGTTATACAATCAAGCTAGATGTGAATTGAGCTCCTTCGTCTGTGACAATTTCTTGGGGTACTCCAAATCTTGTAAATATACATTCATATAGAAAATATTCTACCTTGTGATCTATGGCATGTTTCATAGCTTGTGCTTTAACCCATTTAGTTGCATAATCAGTACATACTAATATATATGATTTACCATGAGAAGAGGGTTCTATTGGAGCAACAAAGTCAATATTGCACTTGTTAAAAGGTATGAGTACCACCTATGGTTGTAAGGGAATTTCATTAGATTTAGTGAGCCTTCCCATGTGTTGGCATCGATCACATCGCTTTGCATACTTTGTTGCATCTTTGTGGAGAGTAGGCCAGTAGTACCTAGTCGTCAAAATCTTATATGTTTTCCTCCTTGTTGCAAAATGACCCCCACATGGTTCATCATGACATGCTCATTCGATGTCATAGGTTTCATCCTCCCTCACACATCAACAAGTTACTTGATCTAGTACACTATAGAACATCAATCCAGGTATCCATGAGAAATTGAAACTATTTTCAACCAAGAGATGATGCTACTTGGGTGAAAAGTGTGGTGGTGATCTTCCTATAGTTAGGTAATTTTCTATATCTACAAACCATGGGTTATAACTTTCTATTGAAAACATATGCTCATTAGGAAAGCTATCATCTATGGCTACAGGATCATTGGGTACTTGAAGTCATGACAAAAAAATTGATACTACATTTTCTTGACCTAGTTTATCTATTATCTTCACATTAAACTCTTGCATGAGGAGTAGCCAACATGCTAATATTCTAGAAATAGTAGGTTTTTTCATCAAGTATTTTATAATAGGGTGATCAATGTAGACAAAAACCTCATAGCTTATGATATAATGCCAAAATTTATTAAGTACATAGACAACAACAATCAATTCTTTTTCAGTGATAGTATAATTTAGCTCAGCACCCTACATATTCTTACTAATGTAGTAAATGGCATGCTCAACAATTACTTCTTTTTGTCCTAGAGCTGCTCCCAAAGTAGTATCAAATGCATCGGTGTGAACGTGAAAAGGTTGCTTCCAATAAAGTCCTCTAAGAATAGCTGTTGTAGTCAAAACATCCTTCAATTGCTAGAATGTTGCTTCATAGTCTTCTATCCACTCAAATTTGGTTGTCTTCTTAAGTAAATTGTACAAGGGGGCAGCAAGCTTACCGAAGTCCTTGATGAACCTCCTATAGTAATTGGCATGACCAAGAAAATTTTTGACATATGTTTGCTTGGTTGGTGTTAGTAAATTAGTAATCACAAAAATCTTTGCTAGGTCCACTTTTATTCCAAAAGAGGAAAGGTAGTAGCCAAGAACAACTCCTTCCTCCATCATGAAATAACACTTCTCACTATTAAGAGAAAGGTTGTATTCTTGACACCTTTTTAGTACCTTCTCCAAGTTGGAATGAGCTTGTTCAAATATGTCATCGTAAGTGGTGAAATCATCCATATAGATCTCAACACAATCATTAGCTATGTCAGAAAATATGTTAAGTACCACTCGTTGGAAAGTTGTAGGTGCATTACACAATCCAAATGGTAAGACAAAGTAAGGAAATGTTCCCCATGGATAAATGAATGTTGTCTTATCCTAGTCTTCTAGAGAGGTTTGGATTTGATTATATCTACTAAAACCATCTAGAAATGAAAAATATCTCTCTCCTACTAAGCTATCTAGTACTTGACCAATAAATGGCAAAGGAAAGTGATCCTTTTAGTGGCTTTATTATGTTCCCTATATTCTACATATACTCTCCATTTTTCTCCCTTCTTTAGAACAATAACTAGAGGTGACACCCACTTGCTATAAGACATAGGATAGATAAATCTAGCACTAAGAAGTTTTTGTAACTCTATTTTAACTATATCTTGGAATATTGGGTTTACTCTCCTCTAGGGTTGTCTCAGTGGCTTACAGTCTAAGTTGATAAATATCCTATGTGTAAAAAGACTGTGATCTAAACCATTCATGTCATTATAATCCCATGCAAAGGCTTGCTGACTATGTTGCAATAGTTTAATTAAACTTATTATCTGAGATGTAGCAAGGTCATTGTTGATATTCAACTCTTTTCATGTAGCCATCTCAACTCTCTTTACCTTGTCCATCATTAAAACCTTTGCTATTATTGGAGACTTAATTTCATGGGGTAATAATATGTGAAGGTAACTAGGTGCTATAGGAGATTGAGGTGCATCATGTTTAGGCAATACAGTTTGCAAGAATCCGATAGGATTTCCAGAAGTGGGTTCCTTAGGATCATACTAATTAGTAAGGATTTCTACCAGTATATCATCTTCTTCCTAGGATAAAATGAATGGATTTATCTCAAGCATCATGAGCTATTGAATAGAATTAACTTCTGAAGGATCATCACCTAGGTCTAGCCAAGAAACTTGGTCAAGATCTAGTAGGGGTTGTGCAAGAGAGTACAGAGTTAACCTTTTAGTGTTGGCACCATCTAATATGGTCATTCTCCTTGATTGACATGCAATGAATTCATCTGTAGTGGCCAACCAAGGTCTTCCTAAGATTAATGGATATCCTACAAGGGTACCTCTAGGTGATAGCACAACAAAGTTTGAAGGAAAATCTAGGGAATTCAAGGTCACAATTATATCTTCTATCATACCATTAGGTTTTTCAATTGAGTTATCTACTAACTGAAGTATTGTAGGAGTGTCCCTTGATCCAATAAAGCTAAGTCTTAACAAGGCTTCTCTATTCATTACATTAATTGATGCTCCCAAATCAATTAAAACATTCTAAATTTGGATGTCATTTATGTGTATGACAACTACATGACTTCTAGGGTTAGAATACTTAGGCATTAGGGCTTTTCTCAACATTAAATCAAAAAGTTCTCCTAGCACATGGATAGTAGGAGGATCCTTTTTCTATCTACTAGATTGTTTGATGTAGGGTTCCTTTAAAGCTTTACTATAAAGAGGAATCTCCTTAAGTGCATCCAATAAGGGAATCTGAGTAGTCATTTACTTAAGCTAGTCTAAGACATCAGTTGCTATAGGATTTGGTTTGGATGGAGCTATAGGAACTAATCTTTTTGGATATGGAGGAGTAGATGTTTGTACTGATGGTGGGATTGAAGCATCATCTAGTTGACTTGTAGGAATATTTTCAAAATTAGCTACCTCAGTTATCATAGGTCCTTTAGGTGTAGGAAATTTGGTTCCAAACCTTAGATGAATATCATTTACCTACAAATAATAAGCCTGTTTCTTATTATTTGGATTTAGTGTTGGTTGAGTAGGAAGTTGTGGTTGCTTCTATGGGCTAGTAGTGGCTACAAGAGGTTGAGGCATCAAGGCTTTCTACTGAGGTGGAGGCATCAGGGCTTGTTGTTGAGGTAGTTGTTGCCAATTTCACTAGTACAAAGGTTTCTAGTTAGGGCTCCACTAACGATACTAGTTTTTTTTGGGGCCATTCATTATTTTGCTAGGGCTATTGAGGTTGTTTTTGATAGGCTTGGTTATACTATGGCTATTGGTTGGGCCAATTATTGTTCCAATTCTATCCTCGAGGGTTAGAATTTGGGGAAATATTTCCTTGCCACTAATTATTATTATAACCAAAATTACTTAAAGGGTCTTGAGGCATACCTTTTCTTTGAGCCCATGGTCATCTTTGAGCAACATAGATCACTTCTCATGTATCCTCATTAATTACTTTAAAATCTATAGGCATTGGTTGTGCATTCATGGATGCAATAGTCTTACATGTGCAATTCTTCTTCCTTTCTCTACACCAAGGGTAGAATTCAGTCAACATAGCATTATCTTCATCTTTTTTCCTTTAGGCTTGCATAGTATCCAACTGAGTAGTGACATCATTAATGATATCTTGCTTGAAGTTAAATAGTAAGTTAGATAACTCCATCTCAGATACTCCTGACCCACATTTGGTCTTATGTTGTAGGCTCCTTAGTCCTCTACCTTTCTTCATAGTAGCTCTTGAATAATTTTGACATATCTCCTTGATTTCATTCTAAGCCTTTTGCGTAGCATCTACTCTAGTCATTAGGTTTAGGGTTTCCATGCTTTCTTCTTGCACACCTCTCAGGAAAAGATGCTTCTTAGATTCTTCATTTAAGTTATGTTATTTATTTCACTGCAAATTGAACAAGAATCTAGAAACATACTCTTCCAAGGTTTCACCCTCCTTCTATGACATTTTAAAAATGTCACCCCCCTTCATATCTTGAACTCTATAATATTCTTTATATTTTTGAAGAAATGAATTGCTCATATCAGTCTAGTTTGCTACAACATTTGCACCCAATGCCATGAACCACTTAGAGTAGCCTCCTTCAGAGTAGAGGGAAAGAACTTCAACTTATGGGCATCAATTGTATAATCATAGCTCCTATAGAGAATGTCAAACTCAAAGAGAAAGGTTTTAGGGTCTTTTGTAATAAGGCCATAGAATTTTAGAAGGGTAGCAATAGGTATGTTCTTTAAATTTTGATTCCCTTGCTGAGGTGGAATAGGAAAAGGAAAGGTAGGCATAGCCATTCTTCGAGGAAGAGGTGGTTCTTGATAAATAACAATAGCTAGTGCATTATCTTGATATTTAGGCTCAGAAAAAAGGTCATTCAAGTGGAAAGATTCTTCTAAAGATGAATGAGCTATTTGAGCTTGATTGTTAGCAAATGGATTTTCAAAAGGTTCATCTTCATCATTTTCTCCTTAGGATTCATCTAGTTCAAGTTGAATATCATTAAATGGTTCTTCCTAATTATCTCAAGGAAGGAATCTCCAAACATGGTCTCTTCTTCTATGCATAACATGCTTCTTTAATAATAAATTCTATTCTACAAGGAATAAAAATGTAACTACAAAGATTGGTTTGAATTAACACCATCTCTAGCAATAGTGCCAAAAAATTTCAGCCAAAGAAAGGGATCAAAATCCTATAGCAATGAACTGGTTAACTCAGGATTGGACATCTCAAGCAGTTCTAACCAAACTCATTTAGACTCATTTAATCTATCAACAAGGGATGTAAACTTGAAATGGTGTCTACAAAATATATGCTTCAAACTTCTCCTAACTTTCTATTCTACGAGAATTCAAATGTTTATGCTACAGGAAATCTATGGTAAGACTGAGAATTCAAATCTTATTTTAAAAAAGCATGAAAATACAACTAAGAACTACTTCAACTACCTATGTTATAGGAATAGTCCACTAATTCTGCTATCAAAGTTTGTAGGAACAATAGAGTCTATACTAGTTCTACAAACTAAAAATAAATCCTATATTAACTGATTAGTTCACTCTCTATATGGGCCCCCATAGAGAAGCGAAGTAAAATGACTCAAAGATGGAAACCTGAAATGATCTTCTTATTCATAAGAATAGTAACATACATAAATACTAATGAATAGTAGATTATATTCAGTACTCAAAAACTTCTTTTCTAAAAGCAACCAATTTTAACTAACTCCCTGGATCATAGACTTCAAGTTATTTAAACACAAACTAGGAATATAATTCCTAGATTCAAGACTCCATCAACTACCAAAAAAATTGATGACATTGAATATTACAATAGAATTAACTTTGGCATTAAATAAAATAGGAAATTAGGAGCTCATTACCCCTAGATTTCCTCCTCTTACAAGTGTTAATTAATGTGAGCAACCACTTTGACTCCTGCTTTCCTGAAAATAGGTACCAGCTATTATGGACAAAATAGTTGATGATGTGGAAGGTTATTAATGACCTCTATCACCATTTTCTCAGGTTGTTGATTCCTTTTAGCTGAGTTGACTTCACCTTAAGTCTACAAAATATTATTACCTCCAAAGTAACAATATACATCAAGACTTATTCAAAATATGTCATCTAAATTAGTTTATCCTATGCCACATTGCTATAGGAGAACTATGTAACTTAGCTAAGGAAGAAAAACATCATTCTCACTATTTTGCAATCAAATGACATATCATATCATAACATATTTATTTTAGTCCTAGAAAGTAATTATGCACACATATGTCTGAGATTATCATAAACGTCATGTTCTTAAACATCAAAGTCTTTAGAAAGTTTTAAAATTCAACTAAAAATGAAATGATAAAATAGACCATATTCTAATCTCATCACTTATTGCAATTTCATGCCACTTTTGATAGCTCAAAAGTTGGAAGTCACTCCACAACCCACAAATCAAATAGTGATTCAACTTGACAAGACAAAAATAAAATTTATTGGGGTATTGAAATATGTTGGTATACAGTTCACTAAAAACCCCTAAATTCAAAATATCATAGTCATACATGTGGTGGAGATTCCAGAAACATATGGCCTACTACTAAGTAGAGAATGGACCTAATTTCTAAGAGGATGGTTCTCAATTGATTTTACCCAACTATGGTTGCATTTGAATAATCAGATCAAGATAGACACTAAGCTAAAGCTAAAGATAATGCTTCAAATGAAGTAGCATTTCTTCAATTAGACTTAGGCTCTTACAAGGTGATGGAGCTTAACATAAATTTAGTTAAAAAACTAGATGATCCAAATGAAAAATCACTGAATCCTACCCTATGGGAAGAGATTGTGACTCAATTTATAGATTGCATGGTTTCAAATTTTCAATGCTTAGGATAAGAAGTGGACCCAAACTTTTCTCTTCTTCCTAGATTTTGAAGGTTGAAAAAATTAAGTCATTAGGAATTTGAGTGATCACATTGCCAAGAAGTGATTGCTTGAGTATTAACTTAGATAACGCACATAAAAAATGGTCAAGCTATAAATGAGGTACCAAAAGAAAATTTTTGTTCCTTATGCATATATAAAGTCATGGATAATGATGACGAGGAAAAAGAAGATCTAAATGCATCATACAGTGATACCTCTTTAAATGGTGGAGCTTTTTTTTTCCCTTCCACCAGGGATGATTAAATTTTTAAATAGAACACACTTTGTGAAAGGTCAAGGCAGGACTTCAGTAGTTGTTCGACCTAAACCACAAATGAATAAAATTATAGAGTTGATTGGGAAAATTCAAGATGAACAAAAGAAATAGATGATGTCCATATCAAAGATAAGAAATAGTAACCCACTAACTCCACCAAATGAAAGAATGTAATGGATCCCAGAGAAATAGTCCTTCAAAGTCCAAGTAAACCAAAGCTTCAAACAAATAAACACAAGTCAATGAATCATAAAGAACAATTAATATGGATGTTCATGTTTAATGGCTCTAAATACAAATTAGGAGCTAATGTAGGTATTGAACTAATTAATCCCAAACATAGTTCCTTTTATGTCACATATTGTTTACAATTTAGGTGTACTAACAATATTGCAAGATATGAAGCCTTGATCTATGCACAACTCTTTGTGTTAGAGAAGGATGTCAAAAATCTCATAATTTAAGGAGAATATCAATTAGTGATTAGATAGGTTAAATAAATCTACTCTTTCAATTATAGAAGACTAATTTCTTGCCAACAAAGTGTTTGAGACTTAATGGAATATTTTGAAGCCCTAAACATAAGGTCTTTTCCAAGAAGGAGAAATATGGTAGTCGATGGCCTTGCAATTTCAGCTAGTGCATTACACCTTGTTGAAAGAAAAAAACTCAAAAGGTTTTCAGTTGAATTCATGGCTTCTCCATATATTCCAAAAGATATTACTAACTTCTATGTCTTTCACGATGATCAACATATTTTGGAGTTCATTGTGTGTGATGATCTATTCAAAGGACAAGAGTTTGATGATACTCCCAATGACAAACCTAAGGATGAATAAATAGAAGAAAAAGATGGGATCATAAATTTGAAAATAATACTAACCCTAAGGGGATGGTACACATAGGACATATCTTTGATTGAGACAAATTAACACATAGTAAGAGAACTATTGAATAAAAGGGGATTGAAGAATGTGATTCATATAATCTAGGCATGGAAGGTGACCCTAAGTTGGTGAGAATTGCAAAGGCATGTAATCCCCAAGCCCAAGAAAGTATGCTTTAGTTACTCATAGAATACAAAGATGCTTTCATTGTATGGAGTTATGAAGAACTCAAGATGTATGATCTTGACATCATCACTCATGATATTCTTTTGAAGCTTGCTACTAAGCCTTTTTGCCAAAGTAAGAGATCAATAAACCCCATTTTCAAGCCATTAATAATGAAAGAGGTTTAGAAGTTTCTTGATGGTAAGATTATTTTTCCAATTTGACATTCTAAATGGGTTGCTAACTTAATGCCAGTAAGGGAAAAAATGGAGAGATCTACCTTTGTGTAGAATTTCATAATTTGAACCAAGCATCCTAGAAAGATAACTACCCTTTTCCTTTAATAGATTGAGTACTACAAATTGTGAATGGGTCTAAAATGATGTCTTTTTTAGATAGATATTTAGGATATAACCAAGTGATAGTAGATGAAAAAGATAGGTCAAACACTACATTCACAACAAAATGGGGAACATTTACAGACATGAGAATGCCTTTTGGATTAAATAACATATGAGCTACATTTCAAAGAGAAATGGATAAGGCATTCAAATGGCTGATAAATAAATGCAAATTTATCTATATCAATAACCTAACTATATTCTCAAAATACATGAGCATTCATATTGCTGATTTATAATAAGTTTTCAACTAATGTTGGAGATAAGGTATATCTCTTAACCCTAAGAAATGTTTATTCAGGGTTACCAAAGAAAAACTTTTAGGTCACATTATCTTTTAAGTTGGGATATCCATTGATCATGAGAGGATAGAAGTAATTCTAAAGTTTTGACCTCCCAATAGTTGCAAAGAGCTTAATCTTTCTTTGGGGATATTAATTTTGTGCAAAAGTTCATTAGTGGGATTGTTGAGATAGTTTTCCCTCTTAATGAATTACTAAAGAAGAAAGAAAAAATTGAACGAATTCTTGAAATCAAGAAATATTTCAAAGATATCAAAGTAGCTTTCTCCTTGGCTCTGGTACTTGTAAGTCTAGATTATGAGTTTCCTTTCAAAATCTATTCTTTTTCTTTAGACATTTATGTGTAGGAATTCTCACAAAAAACAAAGATGAAGAAGATAAGAGACCTATCACAATGATGAGTTTTTCAATAAAGAATGTCGAATTGAACTATTCCAATCTTGACAAATAATCACTTTCCTTGATAAAGGCAATCACAGAATTTTTCCATTACATACTCAGGAGTAAGGTATATGCTATTGTGTTGGATGTTGTAGTCAAATCACTACTAATGTAGCATGAATTAGGTGAAAGAAGAGGGAAATGGATGGCTATATTACAAGAGTTAAATTTGGAAATTCAACCAATGAAGCTAGTGAGAGGATAAGGGATAACCAAGATGATAGTTGATAATGAGATCAGAGCTAATGATTAGATCAAAACTGTTAATGAACAATAAATTATTGTGTCTCAAGTAGATGCTAACGAGGGGATAATCACCAATGTTTGGTATCAAGATATTGTGTATTACCTATTGCAAAATCAATACCATCACTAGATGAATAGTTCTCAATGTTGAGAACTCGGGATGAAATGTGAATCATATGTCCTTGAGGATAGAAAATTTTACAAGAATAATTATGAGGGAATTTATTTGAAATATTTGTGATGTGGAAAACAAATAGAGGTATTGTAGTAGTATCATGACAAGTATGGTACTAGACATGGGTCAATAGAGGCTACATCCCATTATAATTTGAGACTGTTAACCTCATAATGGTTTTTGACACTTGAGTGCCAACACACTTAATCATATTCCACATTGGAGCTGAGTACATCATGCATGCCGAGTCACAACAAGTTTTGAGTGATCTTCATATGCCGAGTAGTTTTCAAATACCAAGTGAAGATCAAAAACTGAGTGAAGATCAGATACTAAGTGAAGATCAGATACTGAGTGAAGTATAAGTGCCAAGCAACACAAGGTGCCAAGTGTTAACAAGTGCTGAGCAACATAAGGTGTAGAGCAATATAAGGTGCCGAGTGATACAATTTTGTTAAGGTGTTGAGCTATCCAGGAAAAAACATGTGCTGAGTATCAGCAATACTTCAAGATCCAAGTAACTCAATAGATCAGCATAAGAGTTTGTAATTGCACAAACTATGATGCAAACAGTTTTTACAGCTGACATAAGGTAAATCTTGAAGGATTTAATGATGAGATCAAATCTTTTAATTTTCCTATGCAATCCACATGCAGCCAATAAGAAGAATGATGAAGGCATGCAACCAATAGAATAAATGAAAATAATGAGCGAAAAATGGAGACTAAATATGGATCATAGATCCATACCTAACCCTAAATTCTCAAATGTCTTTATAAGGAAGATAAAATTTCATTGTAAAGTAGAGGTGTGAGAGAAGAAATACAAGGGTGCATAAGGAATTCTATTTTTAAAAATGAGAATTATCAAATCACAAAAAGGATCAAGATTAGAGAAAGTAGAATAGGTGCCTACATTCAGCAATCAAGGATTGTAATCAATCAAGTTCATTGTACCTAATACTTTCTAGCAATTGTATTAGAATGAAAATCCTATGGTGATAGGTTAACTTAATAGCTATTTTGTAAATCCTTAATTAGGTGATAAAATCCTTTAATAGGGTGACACTTCATGTTAAGTGTTTGTAAATCCTCTAACCAGGTCACTATTGACACAGTGTAGAGCCTTTAACAGGGTAGGCCCTTAACAAGGCAGACCATCAGAAGTGGTTGAACAATATTGCTGCAGTAATTTTTGTGGGTATCATCCCCACCCTAGTTTTACCTTCTTATTCCTGGAGGGTTTCTACGTTACCAAATTCTAGTGTTATGAGTTATTGATGCATGTGTTTAGTTACATGTTTATTTGATGTATTTACATGCATGCAATTTACTTTCAGTTAAAAGTTTTATTGGCTAAAGTGTGATACTTATGATTCACACACCCCCCCCCCCCCCCCCACCCCACCCCCCCCTCTCATAAGTACTCTTTCCATATTTGAATATTCCAACAATTGGTATTAGAGAAAATCTAGGTTCTCAGAAGGAAAAGCCTAATAGCTTGGAGGAAAAGATCTAAAGATGGAAGCTTTCAAACTTGAAAAGATCATTGAAACTTAGTTGATAGATGTGCAACTTGCTCTGCATAGCTTGGAGGAATTTAGAAACAAGTTGAGAAACTCATTAAAAAAGAGGAAGGATCTAGCCATAGCTGAAAATGATATACACTACAAGGAGATTGATACCACCAACATATTTTCCAATGGAGATACAAAAGAGTTTGATGCAGCAATAGAAGAATTGATGGAGAAAAAAAAAGTTCAAGTAGATGAGATAAGATCTCTCAAGATGGAACATGAATCACAGGCCATAATGATATGTGAAATTACTGAACACAAGAAAAGAGTAGTTGAAGATAAAGTGATGTTGGAAAATGACAAAAGAAATCTTGCAAACAGACTTGAAGAAAAATGTACTGAACTGACAAGGATCTCAAACATACAGATGGATACACTTGCCCAAATGATGAACCTTCATCATGAACTCAATGTAAAAGATATTGAGATCTCTACTTTGAAGATGTAGAATGAAAAAAAGTAGAATGAATTGAACAGAGAAAAAGAGGTACCAGAGAATCTTAATAAATCAAGTGAAGCCATCAAGTATTTTGAACAGTTGCTGAAATTCCCAAAATCTGCCCATGATACATCAGGATTAGGATACAATAGCACTAAAGTTGGGGAATCATCAAAGAATGCTGAACAAAGAAGTGACAAAGGTAAGAATTCAAAACCCACTTGTCATTACTGTAATAAGAAGGGACATATAGCTAATGTGTGCAGGAGTAGAAGATTCAATCAATCATACCCAAAAGTTTCTGTCACAAGTGCAACATGCAAGGACATATGACACAAAATTGCAAATCCAATGTCACAAGGACTCGGAGATCTAATGGACATTGTTATAATTGCAAAAAGTATGGACATAGGGCATTTGAATGTAGATCAAAATCTATGTGGACATCAAATCAACCAACAAAAATAGAAGGGAATGAAAGTCACTATCATTGGGATTACAACAACAGGTATAGTTGTCACTATTGTCAAGAATATGGACATATACCACATAACTGCATAAGAACACATTTCAAAGGAAACTACAAAAGATGGTTGAATCAAACTACATGTTTCAGTTGTTTGAAAATTGGTCATATCAGCAAAAATTGTCCTACAAGATCAAAGGCACCAAAGACTTAAGATAACAGAGGAAAACAAAAAATTGATGTCAAAAAGATAAGGGGGAAAATGAATAAGACTTGGAAAAAGAAAGATGAGTGCAACACATCAAGTGGAGGGATCACTTCACCCAAAGGGTCAAGTGATCACACTTCATCAAACTAAGCATGAGAAGTACATAGGACTGATATAAAAAGCTATATCACACATCAGTCCCAAGACAAAGAAGCTAAGCAAAGTATAAATCTACATGAAACAAGATGTCAAGACAAAAACTAAATGTTGTTACCGAGCTAACATTGGATATCAAGTTAAAACAGATGTCGAGCTCCCAACAGTGACTGAGCTGATAACTAATGCCGAGTTGAAAACTCCAATGGAAGCTGAGTAAAGTGGAAATATAGTGGAAGTTGAGTTTGGTTAAAAATTTTTCAAAAGTCGAGTTGGTAGTTGAGCATTTAATGCAATGAAATTAGGGTATATTATTGTGATTTCAATTAGTTTTTCTCATTGCAATCAAGAAGCAAAGGAGAAGAAAGAGAGTTGAGCAACTTCATAACAAGAATCCAGCATTTCAAGCAGATTGCAACCTCATTCAACATATTTTTCATCGATCTTAAGGTATTTTCATTTGTGTCAAGCTACGTAGTTTCATATCCTTTTTTTGTAAAAACCCTAATTTGCATAAATGGCATCAAGTTCAAAGAAAATTGAGGAAAAAGAGTCTTTTGAAGTGCAGTTAGTTTCAAATGAGGTCAAGCAACCTAATTTTCATCCTATTCCCGAAGTTGCCTACAAAAATGACCCAGCCGAAGCTCTCTCTCATATTACCCCTAAAGTTGTAATGGTTCAAGACGTGAGGAAATGTTACAACTGTAAGATAGGAGCTCTAAGAGACATGGAAATTAGACAAGCATATGATAAACTGTGTGTAGATGGAGTCTTGAAAGAAGAATTCAAAATCATTGAAAGAAAGGGTTTGACCCGAGTTATAAGTTTTCCCACTGTATTCAAAATAGAATGGATTAGACTTGTACTGAGTAGAATTCATGGTGGAAATTTTTGGTTAGAAGATATTCCCATCAAATTGACTAAAGAAATCATACATAGAGTAACAGGGTACCCAACCCTAGATCGGTACAAAACCCTAAGAAGTGAATCAAAGGAGGTCATTGAAAAGAATACTGGTGCATAGTGGAACAAAAGAGGAATGACAATTCATACCATACAGGATCCTCTTGTTGAGTTTGTTGTTAGAGTCATTGCCCATAAATTCTATCAATCCAGTAGACTCAACAGTGTAACATGCATTGTAGTAGATGTAGGCTACAAATTGGTGAAAAAGGATCATACTTATGATCTTGCAGAACTGTAACTGCAACAAATCAATGAAAACCTAGCTACCATAAGAAGAACAAAGGGAACTCAATGCAAATTTGGAGCAATCCTAGTTTACATATTCTTTTATGTTCAGAATGAGTTTCCTTCTTTTGGAAAAGTAGCATGGAGGAATGACAAAACCATCATTGGCCAAATTAATGAATATATAGAACAAATGGGAGAAAATTTTGATACCTTGATGACAAGCTATTTTGAGGATTTCAAAAAATCCATGAAGCAAATATCAAGGATACCAGCTTCTTTAGTGGAAAAACATACTAATGATATATGTTTCTTAGTTGACATTGATTTTACCTACATTCAAGTAGTAATACCAAGGGTAAGATGGCTAAGGCCATTTGGATATGAAATTAATATTGATGAGGCATCTGCAGCAATAACTGCATTATTGGTGGAAGAAACAGATAAAAGTGCTCCACATTTTGGCAATTATGATGTGGTAAGATCAAAGATTAACATAGAATTAAAAACTGCCTCCACATTGAAGAAGAAAGCCAAATTAATAAAGAAGATTAAGAAGAAGTTTGGTAAAGAAATTGAGGCTGAAGTGGAAGAAGAAGAAGATGACAATGATGATGAAGATGAGAAAGAAAAAGGGCCAATGCAACTAACTCAAGGTCTTGGAGAAGACAAGGAGGGAGGTGCAGAGGAAGAAGAAGCCAAGGAAACACCAATTGAAGCTGAGCCAAAGAAAAGAAAGGCAACAGAACAGCCTTCAGCCAAGCCCAAATCAAAGAAAGTTGCCACACCATCACCTCAAAAGCCAACAACATGAGCATCAACAAGGGCCTCTACTCAAAAGGAAAAAGAAGAAGTTACAAAGAAGAAACAAGTCAAGGAAACACAGGAAGAGCTGAGGAAAAGAAGAAGGTATGTGGCTCAACCTGACATTGATGAAGAAGATCAAACTGAAAAGGTAAGCAATTCATTAGTTGATACCTTATGTAAAAATATTGCAAGTGGTGACTTAAGTAATTTAAATAAAGTTGATTTTAGTAAATTTACTAAAGAAGAACAAAATAAGATAGAAGAAATAGTTTATGGAATGATGGCATAGTTCAAGTACACTCCACTTGAACTAGATGGACAATTGCCAAAAGAACTTTCAAAAATTGTAGAAGATAGATGGCATTTTTGTTTGAAAATGGAGAAGGAGATGAGAGAATCAACCCTAGCAAGTGTATTACAAGATTTGACTAGGGAACAAGTAAGGAATGCATTCAAAAGACATAATAATATGTTTACACCTAAATACAGGGCATTTTTCATACTCCAAAATAGGATGGAAGAGATTGTTCAAAGAACAATGAAATCATGGAAGAACTTGTACAAAAAGATTGAAGATTTTCTTGAGGAAGAATACAAGGAAGAAGCTGCTATAGTAGTAGAGGAGAGGAGAAAAAGGAAAGAAGATGAAGAAAAGAAAAGAGAAGAAGAGAGGAAAGAAGAAGAATAAAAGAAAAGAGAAGAAGAAAAGAAGGAAGAGGAAAAGAAAGATGGAGAGGAGGAACAGACACAAAAATAGGATGCAATGGCAATAGCTGAGCAAGAGTAGCAACCAAATTAGAGTGTGCAAGACACACAATTGCCACCCCCTAGCCCTCCTCAAGCATCCATCTCACCTGCAGACACTATAACTATTACTGATGTTCTTGATACTTCTAGTCAGAATATCAATCCATTAACTGCAGAAGATCTGAAAAGAATTCTTGATCAATCAACACAACAAGAAATATTGTGTACAGATCTAGTATTGGTCAATATAGATGAATTGCAAAAACTAGTAGAAAATACAGTAAAAGATAAGGTGAATCCACAAGAACCACCTTCTATTACAACTACTAGTAGTCAATTCCAAATACCAACAAGAATAATTGATGCTACAAGATAGAAGCCAAGTGTAGCTATAGAAAAAGGAATAGAACAAATAGGACAAACTATTACATCTGATACTATAGCACAAACACAAGGTGCACTTTCACAAATTACAATAATTGATCATGGTAGACAGAAGGAGGAGGAAACAGTGAAAACCCCTAAAGAATGAGAGGCAATACAAAGATTAATAAATTTTCCTACCTCGGGAACTCCTTCACACTAGCCATTGCAAATATCTGTACCATCATCTAGTACTACCAAAGTTACAAGGGTACTTCACTATGGAGACCCTGAATTAGATGAGGAAATAGTCACATTGAGCTATGACTCAAAATCAATGAGGTGCAGGAAGCACGGAATAGAAGGAAAAGACAGGAGATACTTAGGAAGGAGTATAAACATAAGCAAACATTATATGAGATTGATGACATCTTTATGGATGCCTTCAGTCTACTATCACCAGATGAGTCAAAGCATATCACGGAGAAATTAATAGATATTGTTGACTAGGTGACAAATGAAAACCTACAAACAAATGTAAAACTTATGGAATGGTCAGAAAGAAAATTTCAAGAGAAAGTCAATGAGAAAATATCAATTCAAATTGCACTTTCACAAGTTGAATTGGCAAAACTTATTGACAAAGTAAAAAAGGTACTTGAGAATATATTCTTATTGTACAAAACGTTGTGTGATTTTTCATACTTCACACAAGAAACAAGCCAAAAGATATTGAGCTTGGAAAGAAATTTAAACATTTCAAGCATGCAATTACCAAATGATCCAGCTCAAAGTGAGAAGCATTTTGCTCAATCACTTCACACTCACAAAGAAATAGCTATATTAATAGCAGATGAGGCTAATATCAAGGCCAAATTAATATAGCTCCAGTCCTCCATTACCCCACATTTAGAGATACTCCATAAAGAGCAAGTATATGCTGAAACTGTTCTCAAGAAAGACCCAAATCTTTCTACATTAGATGGACTTATTCATCTTGCTGCTGAGACTGCCATCCAGCATAAGTCACTAGAAATTGCTTTGAACAATTGGGATGCAGCTCTTAGGATGATTATGGAGGTAAACAACACATTTTTGGATAAATATGGTCTTAACCCTTAAACATTCTTTGACATAAGTATCAAAAAAGGGGGAGAAAATAGACATAATAAGGGGAGATACAAATGAGATGAATTAATGGGGGAGAAAAGATATAAAGGAGGAGCTTGATATACAGATAAGGCACAATCAACTCAGAGGGAGTTATAAATTTTTTGAGGTATATATTGTAAGTTACAAATTTTGATCAAGTTTTCTTTAAACTCTGTATATACCAATCAGATTAGTAAATGTACAAATAAGGTCAGTTAAGTGTTTTTATCACTCATGTCAAAGGGGGAGATTGTTAACCTCATAATGGTTTTTGACACTTGAGTGCCAACACACTTAATCATATTCCACATTGGAGCCAAGTACATCATGCATGCCAAGTCACAACAAGTGCCGAGTGATCTTCATATGATGAGTAGTTTTCAGATACCAAGTGAAGATCAGATATCGAGCAAAGATCAGATACCAAGTGAAGTATAAGTGCCGAGAAACACAAGGTGCCGAGTGTTAACAAGTGTCGAGCAACATAAGGTGCCGAGCAATATAAGGTACCGAGTGATACAGTTTTGTTAAGGTGCCGAGGTATCCAAGAAATAGCATGTGTCGAGTATCAGCAATACTTTAGGAGCTGAGTAACTCAGTAGATCAGCATAAGAATTTGTAATTGCACAAACTATGATGCAAACAATTTTTACAACTGACATAAGGTAAATCTCGAAGGATTTAATAATGAGATCAAATCTTTTAATTTTCCTATGCAATCCACATGCAGCCAATAATAAAAATGATGAAGGCATGCAACCAATAGAATAAATGCAAATAATGAGTAGAAAATGGAGATTGAATATGGATTGTAGATCCATACCTAACCTTAAATTCTCAAATGTCTTTATAAGGAAGACAAAATTTCATTGTAAAGTAGAGGTGTGAGAGAAGACATACAAGGGTGCACAAGGAATTCTATTTTTAAAAATGAGGATTATCAGATCACAAAACGGATCAAGATTAGAGAAAGCAGAACAAGTGCCTACATTCAGCAATCAAGGATTATAATCAATCAGGTTCATTGTACCTAATACTTTCTAGCAATTGTATTAAAATGAAAATCCTATGGTGATAGGTTAGCCTAATAGCTATTTTGTAAATCCTTAATTAGGTGATTAAATCCTTTAATAGGGTGACACTTCATGTTAAGTGTTTGTAAATCCTCTAACCAGGTCACTATTGATACAGTGTAAAGCCTTTAACAGGGCAAATCATTAGAAGTGGTTGAACAATATTGCTACATTAATTTTTGTGGGTATCATCCCCACCCCAGTTTTACCTTCTTATTCTTGGAGGGTTTCTAGGTTACCAAATTCCAGTGTTATGAGTTATTGATGCATGTGTTTAGTTACATTTTTATTTGATATATTTACATGCATGCAATTTACTTTCAGTTAAAATTTTTATTAGCTAAAGTGTGATACTTATGATTCACCCCCCCCCTTCTCATAAGTACTCTTTCCATATTTGAATATTCCAATAGAGACTAGGTTACTTTTTGTCTACAATTTTCAAGAATACATTTAAACATGTACATTCTTGTTACACTTGTCAAACAAGTTCCAATAGGGAGAGAAACCCAACTATGCCACTACAACCAATTTTTGAGGTACACCATTTTGCTAAGTGGGGGTTGGACTTTATTGAACTAGTGAATCCATCATCATCAAGAGGACATATGATTATCCTTACAAAAATAGGTTATTGCACATACTAGACTAAAGATTAAACCTTCAAAAACTATACAACAAAATTGGTTATTGATTTCCTTGAAGAGTAAATTGTCACTAGGTTTGGAATGCCATTCTTCCTTGTGTCTGATAATGAGTAATTTTTTGTGTCAATTTATCTTATTCAATGGGCATTAGACAATAAATTTATAATAAAGTTCTCATCTAATTACTATCCCCAAGGGAATGATGTAGCCAAGTCCACCAATAAGAACTTGATTATGGTCATAAAACTATTGCTCATGGAGAATCCAAAAGATTGGCATGCTCAATTAAAGTACACATTATGCAAAGAGAGAGTCAGGATTAAGAACTCTTTGGGAACATCCCCATATGTAATCATCTATGGATAGGAACCAGTATTCACACTCAATCTTAAGATTCCAATGTTAAAATTTATGAGAGGGTATGTTGAGGATGCTAATAAAGTCTAGATCAGATTGATGAATCTCTTGAATTTGGATGAGAAAAGGATAACAACTTTAGAGTGCATGTCAAAACACCAGGCTGTCATAAAACGTTGGTTCAACAAGTAAACCACAATCATATATTTCTATATCTTAGACCTTTTTATTCTTTGAGATAAGGAAAAAGAAAAACTAGGTAGTCATACCAAGTTTCAATGCTTGTGGATTGGTCCTAGATTGCAGAGATTTTGGGAGAAAATGCTTTTAGGCTAATTTATTTAAAATGAGGAATTGGTTCCATTGCTAGTCAATGACCAGTTTCTAAAAAATTATTTTGAAGCCTCAAATGGGAAACATTTCAAAAGAAAAAAATTACTTTCCACAAGTTTTTTTACTTTATGCAAGTGTGTTTATTTTTTGCAAGTGTTATTTACTTTCCATGGTGTGTTTTCTTTTAACAGTTGTCTATATTTTCTTCTTAGTCTGGTGGATAGGTGCAATCAAGATTCCTTCTTGATGCATAAAATATATCACCTCATTTGATTTTGACTTTAGGGAAGAGTTATTTCTTTGTCAAATCATTTATATGATTTTGATTCTTGTAACAACTAAAAAAATAGGTCTTTCTTGCAGCCATAGAGGACTTCTAGTCTTAAATTAGAATCAAAGAGTGATATGTCTCAACACTTAAATTTTTTAAGAAAAGATTATCTAGGTTATTTTCAAATCTAGATTGACAGTAACAAGGCACAATTCAAAACTTGTTGATTCAGACAAAGGGACTCTTCAAAGAACTACTAAGATCACTATTTGATGTGAGAGTTTCCTAAAAAGTTCATTAAAAGAGGAACACAAGAGTTATTAACTAAAGAATAGATCTTGAAAGGAACACAAATTCCTTGGCCACATAGTCTAAGCATGGTAAAGGTGGGAAAGAAAGGAAAAAAATTCATAAAGGTAATATATTTAAATATTCCATATGATTGCACAAGGTAATCAAATAGAGGGATATAAACTCCAAAATGGTTATCCTATTCTATACAATAAATGAAAAGGCCTCAAGGAAGAATCAAGTGGAAATATGTGAGCTCTCTGAAGCAAGTTAAAGATGATTACCAAAGACTCAAAAGGAAAGAATTGACAACTAGCCAAGATTCCTTACAACAAATTCTCTTATCTAATCATATAGTGATGGATAGACAAGTTTACGAGGAATCCTGATGACTGGACCATTAAAGCTAAATATTTTTCTCCAAGTTGCTATATACTCATGATATACTACACCTCGAGAAATGAAAGGAAATTGGAATACTTTAGCACAAAATAAGCTTGAACATTGGATATTTTGAAGCTTCAACTTCCAAAGGAATTGAAAGCTCCTCGAAATATCTAAAATCTAGTTGTCACTTGATACATGCTAGAAGAATTCTTGTTGGTGAAGAAATTCCTCTATTATTGATTCCCTTTTGTTGGGGCTATTTTTTTGGTGCCACAATGCATGCCCCATTTTGATTCATAAAATGAAACCCCCTAATTTAAAAATTATCTATGAGGCATCTTGTCCAAAGCCTCAATCATTCAAGACCCACCCATAGGTCTAGATCAAATCCCAATCCTTAACTAGTGAGTATCAAAAAGTTAGGTGGGGAGGAAGATCAAGTTTCTGACCTTTTAGTGCAGAAAATTGCACACTTGCACACATACACATGTGCACTAAGTGCAAAAATGTATAGTTTGCCTCTTTTGAGGATGTGCACGTGCACATTAGAGCACATGTGTAGCAGTGTATATGCATAGTCTTGGACATGTGTACCTATGGTGGTGTGCACAAGGCACTCCCCTAGGACCTATATAACCCCCCAAGCTCCCCTTCTCCTCACTTGTATCCCACCTCCAATACTAGGTGTACCATCGCATCTTGAAGAGGTTTGGAACTCCACTTTCCAAATCCCCTCTCCTAGAATCAAAGGTATAAACCACACCAACCTCTTAGAGGTGCATACATGGTCACATGCACATGTATGCACCCTCAAGACGTGTGCATCTCCACATAAAGAAAAACACAAGAATTACATACCAAGTTTCCCTCTTAGACAGCACAAAGCATTGATCTACAACTATGTAGTTGTGCACATGTGTACCTTGTGCACCTTGCGTAGGTTTTCTATGTGCACAACTATGAACTTTTCCATTCAAAATGAAAAATAGAGGCACACTAGTGCACCCTGCACACTTGCATAGGTGCACTAGTATGAAAAATAGGCTTTGGAGAGGGAAATTCATGATTTTGCCAGTTTGGTTCAATTTTTTCTCACCTTTTTGACAGTCTATTCCCTAGTTTAGTCTTATATTTTTCCTTCAACATCAACGAACTAATGTCTACCTCTTTTGTGCAAATACAATGGTATCATCATAATCCTCCATGACAAAAAAATGGCACTGAAACCTCTAGTATTTAAATACCAAAGATCTCCCAAAAAGTCTAGATTCTAAGATAGGCATGCAGAGATTTGGGACATGAAATTTGGCCATGTTGGTTGGAATGCCTTTTTACACTATGCAACAAACTAAAGGAGATGTCAAAAATGCTATAACTATTAATCCAAGGTGGGTTTGTGAATTCCACTTCACACCCTACATCAGTTCAATCCACAAAACTAATCATGACACTAGCTCAACACTATGTGCCAAAAGAGAAAGTAATTAAGAGTATCACATGAGAGATAGTCCTTGACCTTCAACCAAGAAACATTGATGAAGTTTTCCATCTCTTGAGGACTGACCAATACCTCCAAATATCTTATGATAGAGAATATATATATTGGTATAGGGAAAACAAGAAAGAGGCTAAGGAATTAGTAAAATTTATATTCTTGATTGATAGGACACTTTGTGTCAAAGAGTTGGAAAGGTCGACATCACCTGAGGATATCTGAAGGATGACATCAAGTATTTGATTGTTCTTCTTAGTAGAGAAATGGGCCTCCCTATAGTAGGTAACCTACAAAAATGGATGGTTCACTTCATTATGACCATTTGGACCACAAAGATGCCTATTGATTGGGACACCATCCTAAGTGATAAATTGGATGAGCAATTAGTCTTGATCAAGATAGACCCATGCTTCTATATGACATCTTATATTGTGTATCTACTAGTAGCCAAAACTATATAATACCTAGGGATATACAAGAAGGTGAGTATGTAAGACACAAATCCTTATCCCTATGTAGTTTACCCACAAGTGGTGAAGAAGAAGCTTCCACTACAAAATGTGGAGCACAAGGTAGTTATTGATGGATTCATATTCACCATCATTAGGTTCATCAAGGGAGATTATGCAAAATAGATTTCAATAGAGGCAATAGTGAGAATAACTAATTTTGGAGCCTACTACATCTAGTTTAAGAGATTTACATATCTTCAAGTAGCTAGTACTCTTTTGTGCCCTAAGAAGCTCCTAAGGTACCCTTTAGATTGGCTTATACTTGTGGGGAGTTTCTTCACTTTAGAGCTTTCTTTCTCTTTACTCCTAGCCCACTTAGGGTTACTTCTCCCAACCCTAATCTAAAGGATCCCTTCTGAATCCCCTTTCACCAAGAAACTTTCTCAACAACTCAAGTTTCAATACTATACCACCAATTCAATCACTATGCATTCTTTGACTTGGAATACAAAACCTTCATTATGTGCACCTAAGAGACCCAAAATCAAGGTTGAACCCTCATTCTAAGGTTCTTGACCCATTTCCTAGCATTGTACAAAATTCTTTCAAGTTTCACACTCATACATCTCCAGATTGCCTAATTAGCCCTTGTAGCCCTAAGAGCCCCTATTAGCCCTCCTAGAAACAAGGAATGTGCATTAGCTCATAAAAAAATTAACAAGGCCCTTTGATGTGTTTAGGACTTTTATTCCGTATGACCTAACCTTGAATATTTTTTAGGTCTTAGGCCCCTAGGTTGATCGTACAATATAGCTTTAGAAAACCCTCATTTTAGGTGTTTCAAAGGAAATGAACATGATTATTTCACCACTAGCTTCAAAATCCATTCCAAACCTCCTCCTTTGAGTTGTGAACCCTTGATACTATACTCCTTCAATTCAAAACCAAGATTATCTCATGCCAATCAACTGTTCTTCTTAAAACTCCAACTCAAACCTTCATTGTACCTTGCCAAGCTTACATTGCTTGCCTAGGGCTCACTTGAAAAATAAGATTCCTAACTTGAATAAAACCAAAAATCAATATATAAAATATTTACAAAAAAAATTTCTTGGTTTCCAAGAGCCATGGTGTTTTGACTACAAAAACTCAAGCCATATCCATTTTCATGTTGGCAACACAAAATTGGACAACAGGAACACTAAAACTATTTAATTTTCTAAACCCTAACAAATGAAAGATTGAAATCAATAAAATTATGCATAGATTCAAAACATGATCTCAAGACTCTATTCCTTTCAAAATAGATAATTATTGAATCCAATTCCTCTATTTAATCCTCAAAAATCATGTTCTAGTTCATATAATTGCTTTGTTACACGTAATTTCCATACATCCAACTATTCAACCCCTAGAAATGAGTTAGAAAAGTTTTGAAAAAGACTACATCCTATGTTCTAGACTTTAGTTTGAACCATAACTAAATGGGTAGTTCATTCTTCCAAAATCGTACAAAAGTTGTCAATGCAACTTTTTGACAACTTTTTCAATTTTGCACATTGGGCCTTCAAACTTGGCCACATTTTGCCTCTTAGAGAAATTCTCAAGAAATTTAGCCTAATAAGACCTTATGTCAAAGCTTGACTCACATTCCAAATCCTAACTAATCATTTAGTAAGGAAGTAGTTTTCCTATAAAGAAGCCCTCGAAGATCATTGGATGAATGCAATAGATGACTATGATGTCCACATTAGGGACTATTGTAGGAGGAGTGTAAGTATGATAGAAACTATGCTAGAAATGAAGATACCCCTAACAACCATAGAAAAGATGTCCCAAAGATAATGGATCCTTTGTATAATAAGGATAAAGTTTACATCAAGCCCATTATGAATGGATAAATAACACAAGAGGAGAATGATGAAATAGATCATTGGGGTAGACATGTAGTGGAACAGATGAGGGAATGGATCTAGAAGCTATTTTGGATGGATCTCATTCCCCAAGTCATACCTTGACAAGCTATTGCTAGGCCTCAAAAAGGAAATAGGTGCCAAGGTTGCCATACCAACATACCTTGCTAAATCACTAGTGAGGATGGAAATAGTACACCAATATGAGTGGGAGGTTGAGTATTTCTAGGTTGAAAAGAGAAAAGTTAAAAGGAAAAAGTTAGCCCCTAGGGAAAGGAAGTAGGCAGGTGAGGCCCAAGTAGCAGAAGCCCAGTTAGAGCTAGGGCCAATAGAGAAATCCAAGTCAGTCATATGAGCTTAAAATGTTTTAATTTCAGACATGAAGGTTAATTTTAGATATATGAACTTGTTAGTGCATTTTAATGGCTAGATTGTATGTATTTGTGAAGTTATTGTAGATTTTTTGTGTATAATTTTGGTATAAAAAATTCAATCTTGGTTTTGAAGGCCTTAGAGGTCCTGGATGAGGTTCAAAAAATCAACAAATTGGTGCTTGTGTGGATTTAGGCCAGTAGATCTAGAGCTGAGGTTTACAAAAAGTGGTTATTATAGGTAATTGAAGAAATGGTTCAAGAGTTATGGTGTTCCAAAGTTGAGCTCCCCAAATTTTCTAAAATAAATGTCAAAACTATATTTGGCCAACTTCATATGTATTGTTCAAGTCTATCGGCCCTAGGTATTAAGTTTGAGTGTCTAGAACTTTCCTAGGTAACATAAAATTGCCTATTTAATCAAGGCTTGAACATTTTCTAGGACAACTGTGGCTGATGGTTTGCAACTTTGTCTTGTATATTACTATAATGGAGGCTCCCATGTGGGTTAGCACATTGTAATTTTGAATAATTCCACATTTGTGGCAATAATAAAAAGCCCATATTTTGTTCTTGTGAATTGTTGGTGTTTCCTTGTATCTATTTTTTTGGTATCAAGAGGAGTGCCCTTCATAAAGTGGTATCAAAGCTAGAGTTCTTGAGTGTGTGGATAGATCGTCGACTGTGAGGTAGTTTGCACTAGGACTATGGTTTGGCCTATGTGTAGATAGATCACTAATTGTGAGGTAGTTTGCACTAGGCTTTTAGTGGAAGTACAAAATTGCCTCCACAAAGAGAGTGGTGGAAGAATCAAAGGTGTTACAACTAAATATTTTAGAACCCTCCAAAGGAAAGTGTAAGAAATGCAAGAATAGATGCATAGAGGAATGAATCTTGTTGTAGGAGATGATGAAAGTGAGGATGAAAGAGAAGCATACGAAGGAAATGCAAACCAAGATGGAGTAAAGGAAGTGCTTAACCTAGAGGCAAAACTTCTTAAGGCCATTTGTAATATTGGAAAAAGACCTAGGTTTGATGTTCCCACATTTTTGGGAAATATCAACCCAGAGGAATTGATTGACTAGATCAATGAATTGGAAGAGTACTTTGAATATGAAGATATTGAAGATATACATAGGGTCAAGTTTTTAAAGGCCAAAGTGAAGGGTCATACAAGGATCTGGTGGCAAGAGATCCTATTGTATCAAAATAAAAGAGGAAAGAAAAAAATCACTAGATGGGTTCAGATGTTAGCTAAAATGAAGTGATAGTTCATTTCCATGGATTATGAGCTTGATTTGTTGAAGAAAATACAAGGGTTGAATCCAACAGGAAAATCTATTCCTCAATATACTGAAGAGTTCTATTGAGTTCTCATTAGAACTGGCCTTGTAGAAGCTGATAAGGGGAAAGTCACCCATTATCTTAATGGGTTAAGAGCAAGCATTAGGAAAAGATGAGTTTGGTTCAAATGACTAGTAATGAGGATGCATACCAGTATTCCCTCAAAGTTAAGGAGAAATTGAGCAAAACATTTGACAACAAGAATAGTGGAAGAGGTCATGGTGGAAGATCTAGTGGATGATCTTATGGAAGCCAAAATGATGATCAGAAGAACAAGGATGAGGCTAGAAGTAGTCTTCAAAACTAGAGGGGAAACATTTCAAATATTTTCAATGATTAGAACAATAGAGATCAGAAAGGAAAAGGTAGAAGGAAAATATTTGGAAGAAGAGGCTTTCATGGGAAATGTTTTCTCTATGCAGTAGAAGAGCATAGAGATTTTGAATGTTCCAAGTGCCAAGGAAAAAAAAATTAAAGAACAAAAGGTCAAGCCAAAGTTCCAAAAGTTGAAGAAGATGCTAGATTATCACATTCTGAAGATGTTGAAAGATGAGAAGTTTTAGTTAACAAAAGATTCTTTCTAAGTGGTGAGAATGAACCTAATCAAAGGAGGAGCTTGTTTCACACAAGGTGGAGATGTGAAGATAAGTTTTTTTGGATGATCATTGATGGTGGAAGTATAAACAATGTAGTGTTAGAAATGATGGTCAAAAAGTTGAAGCTGAAGAGATAGAAACAACCACATCCATACTATGTTTCTTGGGTGCAAGATGATCACAAGGTCATGGTCAGTGAGAAATACTCTGTGAAGTTTATGATTGGAAGTTACTAGGATGAGGTGCTTTGTGATATCATACCTATGGACATATGTCATATGTTGTTTAGTAGACTATGATACTTGATAGGCATGTTGTACATGAGGGGTGATAAAATACCTACACTTTGACAAAGGATATAGTGAAACATAAGTTGAAGCCATTGAAGGAGAAGGAAGAAAAGGTATGTAGTGCTACTAGAATATGTTTTATTGATGGGAAGCAGTTTCTCCAAGGTATGAAGCATGAGCATATGTGTTTTTCTATAATTCCAAAAGATGACAAAGAACAAAAAGACAGGGTACTTGAAAAAGTTGCAAATTTATTGGAAGAGTTTCTTAATATTGTGTCAAATAATGTACCTGATGGATCTAATTCTAGGAGCTAGTTTTCCAAATAAGGAATCAAATAGAATTACACTAGTAGAAAGTGAAGAAGCTAAACAAACAAGTTCATGAGTTGTTGCAAAAGGGGTTGATTCAAGAGAGTCTAAGTCCATGTGTTGTACCAGCAGGATTAGTACCAAAGAAGAATGGAGAATGGAGGATGTACATAGATTTTCAACCTATCAAAAAGATCACAATCAAGTTTAAATTTCCATTACCAAGGATGGATGATATTATGGACGATTTGAGGTGATTTTTCTATTTTACAAAGATGGACCTGATGAGTGGGTACCATCAAATTCACATCATAGAAGGAGATGAGTGGAAGACTACCTTCAAGACAAGGGAAGGATTGTACGAGTGGTTAGTCATGCCTTTTGGGCTAACCAATGCATCAATCACTTTCATGAGGCTCATGAATGAGGTAATAAAGGAGTTTCTCGATGAATTTTCCATTGTTTACCTAGATGATATATCAATCTTTAGTAAGGCATTGGAGAGGAATTTGATGCATATTTGAAAGGTGTTTGATTAGTTGAGGGAAGAAAGGTTGTTGATAAACCTAAAGAAGTGCAGTTTTGTGAAGGAATTGGTGTACATGGGATTTGTAGTCTTAGTAGAAGGTTTAAGAATAGACTTAGAGAAATTGAAGGCTATCCTTGAATGCCCTGCTCCAAGGAGTGCTACAGAGGTAAGATATTTTCATGGACTGGCTAGTTTTTATAGAAAGTTCATAAGA
The DNA here is from genome assembly GCA_028749045.1 of Cupressus sempervirens. NCBI lineage: Eukaryota > Viridiplantae > Streptophyta > Pinopsida > Cupressales > Cupressaceae > Cupressus > Cupressus sempervirens. The sequence goes on along the minus strand of CM053787.1, from coordinate 961,591,826 downwards.
GGTTGTGGTAGTATTTGTGGACCCTTGACTGAAACAATGAGAGAGGATAGGAAAGAGTTTAAGTGGACTATAGGAGTAGATAAGAGTTTTAATTTATTGAAACAAAAAGTTATAGAGCATTCTTTTTTAGTACTTCCACATTTCAACAAGGTGTTTCAAGTAGACTCTAATGCTAGTGGTACTAAAATAAGAGCTCTTTTGAGCCAAGAATGTACACCTATTGCTTATTTCAGCGAGAAATTGAATGGTGTCAAAAGAAAATGTTATATTTATGATTTAGAATTTTAGGCATTGAAGAAGTGGAGACACTATTGTTGGAAGATTGGGAGATTGTTGGAAGATTGGTTGGAAGCATGAATGCTGATGATATTCCTATGGGGGAGTACTACTATGATGATATGTCACATTTATGACTGAGTTTTTTATTGATGTCAACATAGCATGTTTGATGTCTACATAGTAGTCTTCTGTGGTATCTAATAGAAGAATAATGGAAAGATTAAGTTGGTACAGATTACTACTTAAGCATGATAACCACCTGAGGTTATGGGAGATACTTTGAGTATCTGGTATATGTAGTTAATGTCACAAGAAAAAAGGATACGTCTAAAAGAAGTTATGTAAGTTTTAGTGATGTCTGTTATGAGATAGAGTTTATAGAGGCATGTTCTAGTAAACATGTTATATCTTTTAGCAGAGTTGATATCTTGAGGATCAAGGTTGAGGACATGGAGAAGACATGTTGAGGATGATGTGGATAAGAACACTCATCATAAAAATAAGTGTACAAAAAGTTATTCAAGTTACAAGGTGAAAGATTTAGGTTATCACTAAGTGTAGTGTGTTCTTGATGTAGTCCTATAATAATTAATTAAGAAGGACTAACAATTGACTTAGGAAATTTTTTTTATTGACTCGGTATAAAGGAAGGACATTTTCCTTTATCATGTGATGTAATGATATGATTAAATGATTGATGATAAGAAATGAAGAGTATAGAATGTGAAGTTGAGCAGAATAGTGTGGAAGTGAAGGAAACTTCATTGCCGAGGTTTTATTGAGTCATCTGAGGTTTGGTATTTGGATTTGAGGTTCATTTCCTATTCTACAAGGTCTGAAAATGTTTGATATGTTTGATAGGATATAAAAATATCAAAGGAAAGAAAAAGATAACAGTAAATTACTTGTTTGAGTAGTGAGCTCTTCTTGTAGTTGAAATTGCATGTTTAGGTAGTGGGCTCTTCTTGCATACATTATACCACAACTCCTAATAGGATTGGAATCTCCTAACAAGGATTCAAAGTCTCCTAATAGAAACTCATTGTACTAAATGTTGTAATAGACTCCTAACAGGGTCCATCCTCTAATAAGAAATATTTATATTAGTACATCAGCTTGTAGGCATCATTCCCACTAGGGTTTTCCCTCTAATCAATGATTTCCCTAGTCAACATATCTAGTATAATTTCTATGTGCATCTTTCTATGGTTGTTGTTTACTTTGGTTGAATGGTTAAGTTTTTTTAAAGAAGATAAATGTTTTAATTGTTGGATAACTGATCCCCTGCCCCCCCACACCCCTAATTATCTTGGTGGACTATTGTTTCTAACAATTGGTATTAGAGCATTAAGTCCTTGAAGAAAAATTTTAACACCTTTGGGAGATCCATGGTGAACATATTCAAAGAATATAGTTCTACATCTAATAGAAGAAATTTTGACACACAAGTTATGAAAATTCTTGGAAAGTTATCAGATTTGTGTAAAGAGCAGAACATTGAATTTACAGATCCAAAATCCTTCTATTGTATACATGGGAATAGTAGCACAAGCAAACATAAATATAGAATAGAAGATGACATAAAGATAAAGGAAGATATTGATCTGCTTAAAAAGAGAGAACCTAAAGGTATGAAAAAAAACAATTGTTGGACATGTAAATAGTTTGGTCATTTTTCAAGTAAATGTCCTAAGAGATTGAGAAAAACTAGGAAGAATCTACTTTCTAATAAAGTTGAGGAATTTAGAGAAAGTATGCAGAGATCCTTGAAAGACTATGTTAATGAGTCTAGATTGGTTAACGAAAAGCATGTATCAGAAGAAACAACTTTGGTGACTACTATGGAAAGTGAAAATGTGAGAATTGATGAGAAATTCATAATACAAGAGAGAATAGTTGATTACAAGGGTCAATTCAAGAAGTTGGGTCTCACTTTTGGCTAAAAAGTTGAAGTGTTTATCCTATTTTTGAAATATTTTGTCAATTGATGCAAAAATTTGAGCCATTTAGAGATTAAATATTAATAAACTTTAGAATAAAAATTGTAGTTCTTGGGATCTTCTTTTTGAATATGTAATTTATTTGTATACCCATATGATAGATTTTTTTTTGGTATGGATCTTTAAAAACAACTTTTTCAAAATGCATGTTTCAAGACCATACCATGCTCCTGTATGGACACCATAGTTTAACACAACTAAATGAATTTTTGCAAATCCTTTTAAACAAAGTTACCTGACACACCAAAGATTGATGAAAATATTTTTCTTGAATTTTTTAATGAATATTTATTTTTTATTAATTTTTAATTGGCTATAAAGGTAAATTTTAAAACCTCTCATGTACGGACACCATAATTTGATCAAAATTTCACTTTTTCAATTTTTTTTTTTTACTTCAAAAGAATTGAATGTAGATTGATGACATATAAATTAATTTAAGAAAAATTATAAAATAAAATAGTTATTAAATTTTTAGTGAACATTCCTATTTTACATTTAGGTACCACCTTTGATTAAAAAATAATACAAAAATAGTAAATAAAATCATAACACTATAAGATTTACTTTTTTGAAATCAAGATAGTGAGAGCTCTAATGGGTTTTTGTTTCGTAAAAAAATTTGATGGGGAAGACCCTCTAAAAATTATGGCAAGGCATAAATTTGTCAATTCAATGCCTTAGCCAAATCTTGAGAGGCCAAGGCATAGGCTTGGTCTCACCATGCCTGTCCCAAACCAAAATCCGAGGTAGAAAAAAAAATCCAACTTCATGTTGTAAGAAATAGGCACCCATTATTTGAATTTCAAAAAATGGGTACCCATTTTGAAAAACTAAAAGCACCATGTAAAATCACCCCAAAACTTAAAAAATTGGATTTTTAAGATACAGGTACTTGTTTTCTACTTTTATAAAATTGGTAACTGATTTTTAAAAAATGGATACCCATTTTTTACTTTTAAAAAATGGGTGCCCATGTTTTGAAAATAAAAAGTATAGGTACCCAATTTTTAAAAAAATGGGTGCCCATTTTTTAAATTTAGGCTTGAGTACCTATGCTGAAAAATGGGTGCCCATTTTTTAAAATTGGGTACCCATTTCTAAGAGGTCTCATTCCAGGGATTTGACTTATGTGGAATTGTGATGCAACTTTGTGCATTCACCCACAATTCAGATGATGATGTTGTTACTAAGCCAAGGAACGATGAGGTATTTCTTGAGACTAACAATTATTTTTAGAATGAAGGAGAGCCAAGGTAAGAACAAAGCTTGAAACCTTCAGTAGATCCAAGAGTTGAGATAGCAACTCTTACTTCAGGAAGGAGCATGATAAAGAATCACCCATCCGAATAGATTATTAGAAGCAAAGATAAAGTTGTGATGAAAAGAAACAGAGTGAATGAAGAACTATGCTTGATATCTCAAGTTGAGCCTAAGAATGCAAATGAAGCATATAAAGATGACTATTGGAAGCAAGTTATGAAAGAAGAATTGGATCAGATAGAAAAGAATGAGAAATGGGAATTGGTCCCCAGACCAGTAGACAAAAATGTGAGAGGAACTAAATGGGTATTCAAGAGAAATATGAATGAGCAAGGAGAAGTTATAAGAAACAAAGAAAGATTAGTATGTAAAGTTTACTCACAGCAAGAAAGAATTGATTATGAGGAGACTTATGCTCTAGTGGCTAGAATAGAAGTAGTAAGATTATTCTTAGCCTATGCAGCATAGAAGAAATTCAAAGTATATTAGATGGATGTCAAGTCAACATTTATAAATGGAGAACTTGAAGAAGATGTATACATTGAGTAGCCTGAAGGATGTTCTTTGATAGATGACAAGGACATGGTTTGCAAACTAAGGAAAGCATTGTATGGATTGAAGAAAGCACCTAGAACTTGGTATGCAAGGTTAGACAAGCATTTGACAAAGCTCAGATATAGAAAAGGTATGGTAGATAGTAATATGTATTAGAAAGAAACTGATGATGGTTTGATGATTTTGGTAATATTTTTTGATGACATTATATTTGGAGGTAATGATGAAGAAAGTAAGTAGTTTGTAGAAGAGATGAAGGAGGAATTTGAAATGAGTATAATAGGAGAGATGAAATATTTCCTAGGATTGCAGATTGTATAGAATAAATAAGGAATCTTTATTTCTCAGACTAAGTACTTGAAGGATTTATTGAAAAGGTTTGGTTTGGAAACATGCAAACCTATTCGAACACCTATGGTAACTAGACACAAGTTATCTACAAAGGATGAGACACTTACTATTGAGAAAAAAAGGTACATATCTATGATTGGACGATTGTAATGTCTGACTCACACAAGGTCAGATATAGAAAATGTAGTTGGAATTGTTGCAAGATACCAAGCTAATCCTAGAGAAGCACATTATGCAGCAATGAAAATGATATTTAGATATTTGAAGGGAACATTTGAGTTTGGATTATGGTATGATAGATCTAATGATTTTACTCTAAGTGCTTATACTAATGTAGATTGGGAAGGCAGTATGGGTGATAGAAAGAGCACTAGTAGAGGAGCTTTTTTCTTGGAGGAAGATTGGTGTCTTGGTTAAGCAAGAAGTAGGATTGTACATCTCAAAGTACAACATAAATAAAGTATGTTGCAGTAGCAAATAATTGTAATCAAGTTATTTCAATGAAGCATATGTTGAAGGATATAAGGATAGAAATTAGTGAACCTATTATTATAGATTGTGACAAGACAAGAATAGTAAATATGTCTAAGAATCTAGTATTGCATTCGAGGATGAAGCACATTTCTATTAAGTATCATATGTTGAGAGAAAAAGTTGTAGAAAAAGAAATAAGATTGAAGTATGTGAGTACTAAAGAGAAGATTGTAGATATATTCACTAAGCCTCATCCCAAAGAGACCTTTGAGTTTTTGAAAGGTATACTTGGGGTTATGCCCCTTCCTACATCAAAGTAGAAGATGCAAGAGTGCAACAATCTAGGGTAATAGAGGACCATTGTTTCTCTAGATTGGATGTTGATGCTTCTTATAAAGGGGAGTATCTATGATGGAAAAAGTCATCTAGGACACTTGTTGATGATTTTTGATGATTTTTGTTGCTAAGTTTGATGCAGAGATGTTGGTTGCAAAAACTTTTGACATTGATGTCAATGGGGAAGTAGTTTGACATGAAAAACATTATACTAAGAAGAGAAGTTCGGTAGTATGTGGAATGATAGTTTGTTATTGAGCACATTGAGGTATATCAATTGGGGAGTATGATTGATGAAGGGGATTTGAAGATGAATAGTCTTTTATTGGTATTCTTGGAATTAGATGTTTTACATTTATGTTGCCATCAATGCCAAAGAGGAAGATTATTGGAAGATTGGGAGATTTTGAGAAGTTGATTGGTTGGAAGCATGAATGCTGATGATATTCCTATGGGGGAGTACTACTATGATGATATGTTACATTTATGATTGAGTTTGTCATTAATCTCAACATAGCATGTTTGATGTCTACATAGCAGTCTTCTCTAGTATCTTATAGAAGAATATCAAAAAATTTAAGTTGGTATGGACTGCTAGTTGAGCATGATAACGACCTAAGGTTATGGGAGATACTTCTAAGTATCTAGTATATGTAGTTAAAATTACAAGTAAAAAGGATAAGTCTAGAATAAGTTATGTAAGTTTTGGTGATGTCTATTCTAAGATAGAGTTTACAGAGGCATTTTCTAGTAAACTTGTTATATCTCTTAGCAGAGTTGATATCTTGAGGATTAAGGTTGAGGACATGGAGAAAACATGTTGTGGATGATGTGGCTAAGCTCACTTATCATGACACTAATGTATAGAAAGTTATTCAAGTTACAAAGTGGAAGATTAAGGTTATCACTAAGTGTAATGTGTTCTTGATGTAGTCCTATAATAATTAATTGAGAAGGACTAACAACTGACTTAGGAAATTGTTTTATGGACTTGCTATAAAGGAAGGACATTTTCTTTTATCATGTGATGTAATTATATGATTAAATGATTGATGATAAGAAATAGAGAGTGTGAAATGTGAAGTTGAGCAAAATAGTGTGGAAGTTAAGGAAAATTCATTGCCAAGGTTTGATTGAGTGATCTGAGGTTTATTATTTGGATTTGAGGTTTGTGAGCTAGTCTACAAGGTCTGATAGTGATTGGTCCCATTGAGAGGAAAAAGGAAAGATCAAAGGAAAGAAGAAGATAATAGTAAATTACTTGTTTGAGCAGTGAGCTCTTCTCGTAGTTGAAATTGCATGTTTAGGTAGTGGGCTCTTCTTGCTACATTATACCACAACTCTTAATAGGATTGGCAAAACTCCTAATAGGGTTGGAATCTCCTAACAGGGATTCAAAGTTTCCTAACAAGGACTCATTGTACTAAATGTTGTAATAGACTCCTAACAGGATCCATCCTTTACAAAGGAGTATTTATATTAGTAGATCATCTTGTGGGCATCATTCCTACTGAGGTTTTCCCTCTGATCAAGGGTTTCCCTAGTCAACATATCTAGTGTAATTATCTATGTGAATCTTTGTATGGTTTTTGTTTACTTTGGTTGAATGGTTAAGTTTGTTTAAAGAAGATAAATATTTTAATTGTTGGATAACTAATTCACTCTCCCCCCTAGTTATCTTGGTGGACTATTGTTTCTAACAACTATCTTCTTCCTAAGGAGTTTTTTTTATATACTAATCATCAAGATTTGCAATATTTGAATAGTCAAGGAAAATCAAACTAGAGAAATTTGAAGTGGGTTGAGTTTTTGTAGAGTTATGCATTCATTTTTGAAACATAAGAGTGGGAAGTCTAATAGAGTTGCAGATGGTCCTAGTAGAAGACAACTTTTTCTTATAGAAATGAAAATTGAGGTGGTTGGGTTCAAGGAACTCAGTAATTTGTATCCAAAGGATCCTAATTTTGGTGAAGCATGGAAGCCTTGTACAAAACCTATTACTCTTGACAGAACAAAATGGTTGGATTTCATAATCCAAGATAGTATGTTGTTCAAAGGAAGATACTTGTACATTCGAAGAAGTTCAATGAGAGAGAATCTTATCAAGGGGAAGTATAGTGGAGGATTGGTTGGACATTTTCGTATAGACAAAACTATTACTTTGGTTGCTAAGAACTTTATTAGCCATAGTTGGAACAAGATGTGAAGAAGATTTTATAGAGTATGTGAGATGGAAAAGGAGTGAAGCAGAATATGGGGTTGCATAAACCATTACTTGTACCAAAAAAGTCATGGGAGGATGTCAGCATGGATTTTGTTCTTGTACTAACAAGGACTCAATGAGGGTGTGATTCTATTTTTTTGGTGGATGACATGTTTTCAAATATGGAACATTTCATTCCTTGCAAGAAGATTAGTGATTCTATTCATGTGACAGAGTTATTTTTCAAAGAAGTTGTGACACTACATAGTTTGCCAAATAGTATAGTTTTAGATCAAGATACAAAATTTGTTGGGTATTTTTGGCATACATTGTGAAATAAATTTAGGAAAAAATTGAAGTTCAGTTCATCACATCATCAACATACTAATGGAAAGAAAAAAGTTGTGAACTAGAGTTTGGGGAATTTGCTGAGATGTTTGGTTGGATACAAGCCAAAAGGTTGGGATCTGATTCTACCATAGGAATAATTTGCATATAATAATTATATCAACCAAGTACTAGTAAATAACCATTCCATATTGTATATGGGAGTAGTCCAAGTAATGCTTCTTAATTAAGGTAGTTGTATAAGGGAGAGATAAGTAGTCTTGAAGCAGAAGAATTTGTTGAAAATTTGAAGAACATCCACAAGGAGGTGAGGAAACACATTATAAAGATGAATACATATTATAAATATAAGGCAGATGTGAATAGAAGGTATAAGGAATTTTATATTGGGTATGAATTCATAGCTCATTTGAGAAAAGAGCCTTTTCTAGTGGGTACATACAATAAGCTGAAAATGAAGAAGTTTGGACCATACAAGATAGTTAAAAGGCATGATTCTAGAAATGTCTATGAAATGGAGTTGCATGCTGAATTGAATATTTCACAAGTATTTAACATTTCAGATTTGATAGAGTATTATGAAGGAGGTGATGGAGGTGAAGTTACAGAAGTGCAATGGAGTATTCTAGTAGCTACTTTGGCTACAAAGGAGATTGAGGAGATATTGGATAGTTGTTTTGGAAAAAGTAAAAGGAATAAAACTTATAAAGAGTATCTAGTCAAATGGAAAGGGAGGCCAGTAGAAGATTCATCATGGCTAGCATGGGAGGAGGTTAATCATGTCAGTTTTCCTCTAAATACCTGAGACGTGATGGGGAAACTTCTCAAATTACCCTAAGTGTCTGATGTAGGAGCATCCTAGGTGTAAGAGAAATCTTGCATCACCAAAAAATATTTCCTGTCAATTGCTAAAATAAGGTTGTCTTAATATAGAGTTGTTGTCTATGGAGGCTTTCTATTTAGTAATTCAATCAAATAAGCTTAGAATGTTCTAATTTCTGAGGTGAAACTTTATTTTAGATATATCAATTTGTTAGTGGAGTTTCATAGGTAGATTATATGTATTTGTGAAGTTATTGCAAATTTTTGGTGTGTAATTTTGGTACAAAAACTTCAAGCTAAATTTTGAAGGCCTTAGAGGCCCCGACTAAGGTTTGAAAACTCAACAAATAGGCACTTGAGAGAACTCAAGCCTATAGATCATGAGCTAAGGTTTCCAAAAAGTGGCTATAATAGGAAATCAAATCAATGGTTTAAGAGTTATGGTCTTCCAAAGTTGGACTACCCAAAATTTCTAAAATAAATGTAAAAAGTGTATTTTGTTGGCTCTATATGTATTTTTAGGGTTTTTTGGCCCTAGGTATTAAGTTTGAGTGTCTAGAACCTTCTCAAATGACATAAAATTGCCTATTTAAATAAATGTTTGAATATTGTCTAGGACAACTCTAGGTGATAGTTCACGACTTTGTCTTGCAGATTACTATAATGAAGGCACCCATGTTGGTTAGAAATATGTAATTCTAAATTATATAATTCTACATTTATGGTGATAATATGAATCCCATATTTTGTTCTCACAAATTCTTGTTGTTTCTTTCTTTTTGTTATGTGTTGATGGTATTAAGGGGAGCACACTTCATCAAGAATAAATTGAATTTTACCCCTTAAATAAGAGAACCTTCTCAACCAAGGCAACAAATGAGGAAAGGAGGATAAGCTCTACTCAAACACCTCCATTTTCTCCAAGGGAGTCTATCTAGGTAGAAACTTTAGAAGATGAACAACAGAACTGGATAGTTGAGATGGAGGGCAATGGAGCTGATATTTTTGACCTCTTGGATTTTGACTATAGGCACCAAGATGGTGGGTGAGAAGATAAGGGATAACCCAAGAAATGGTCCATTAGGGGAGGATTAGAATCAATTTCCTCCTCTACCTTAGGAAACTCTTGGCATTCCACCACCACTACCACAAGATATGGCCACAATAATACATAAAGAGTTAGTAACTCCACCTCCTTCAATAGTCCAACCAAGAGCAAAAAGTTAGGATACTAAAGAAGGATAATATGAACACCTTAACACCAATGAAGTATCTAAAGAAGGGAAAATAATAGAAGAAACACAACAAGCTCCCCTAGATATAGAGGGTAGATCCTTAGCCCAACTAATCACAGGAATTCCCTCTAAAGAAATTCCTCAACACGAGATTACTCCAAAAAGGAGAAATAAGGGAAAGTAATCAACTTTAGAACCAATTTCTTTAGCCAAATATATGTCACCAATGGGGGCCACACCATCATGGTTGAAGAAGGAGGTCATGTTTTGATACAAGAAGTAGTGGGAGCTAATAGAAGAGGAAGGAATGAAGGAATTGATAAAAGAATAAAGAAGCTTGAGCTACCTAAGGCTGATGCCAGAACAATTTCCTTCATTATGAAGAATCAAGATCAGGACCTTCTAGCCCATATGGCCACTCCTCTTCCTCATTGTTGACACCAAAGAACTGACTCCTAAGGATTACCAAATGAAGGAGCTTATATTAGAAAAACCCACTGTGGACATGGATAAATGTTGATCACTACAAGCCTTGAGGAAGTGTTCAAGAACTTGGAATCAAGATAAATTAGATTTGATAACATTGTGAAAGAAGAATGAGATATTAAGAGGCTACTTGAATGAAGTGGTGGGACCCATTGACCTTGAAAATCCCAAGATCACTCTTGGAGATGCACTTGGAAGGAAGTAGGTAGGGCCACGAATGAGTTCATTTTTGGAAGCATGTCAATAATGGTGTGAAATTTCTCATGAGAGAGGAATGCAAATAATACAAGTAATTTGAATCTATTGCACCATATCTAGAATAATATCGACAAGTTGGTTTCAATTCTAAACCAAGATTTTGGGTTGGTAGATAAAGTGCATACCTGGGCTAATGACTTACAAACACTTAGATTGATAAAGGGTCAAAGGTACCAGATGTTGATGGAAGTATACTTAGCAGAGGAGCTAGATAAGTCAAATGATTGGTTAGAGAAAATATCCTCAAGGAATAAGGTGATGGAGGAATTACATGAGGGAATCTAGCAAATAAAGAATAAAGTGCAAGATAAATTTTTAGAAGCAAAAAGGTACTAGATAATGCCACTAGCCTTGATATTTTTGAAGATGACTCAAAGACCAAGCTTTCCTTGGTGCAATTTGTTAGAATTTGCATAAGAAAAATAATAATGAGAATCTAATGAAAGACATAGATTAGTCAAGAAGAAAAAAAATTTCAAAATAATAATACAAGAATAATTTCTAATGTAAATTCTCAAAGGAATAATAGAATCAATATTTCCTAATGTGTAATACATAAGAGCTAGCCTATTTATATAGGCAAGAGCTAGGAGGATACTTGGACAAGCTTGAGACAAGTGTCTCAACTTGGAGGAGGTAGAGTCCTGATGGAATTAACTAGCTACCATCCACCTACCATCTAGAAGGGTGGTGTCCAAATTGAAATTAACCATAGGTAAAAGTACAAAGTTGTGTCACCTTTTAGGCTGACTTATTAGAATGACTGAACTTGAGTATTTCTATCTAAAAATCTTTTTTTTTTTTAAACATATGATCTAGATAAATTAATTCTAGCTAATTTATATATAGTCTCACACTTTTCAAATTGGAAATGTCTACTAAATGCATGTTTTATCCTAGTTTGTATCCAATTACGAAAGAAATAAAATTATTTCAGAAAAGTTGCATTTCAATAACTCTAACTATTATTTATGATTTTTTTAATAATATGTAAACACCATTTTATAGTGCTCAGAGTCAAGAATATTCTCATATAGAGTTTATAGTGGTTTAATTAGATATAGTATATTGTAATTAAAAAATTCTACAACCATGTATTTTAACAATTGAAAAGATGTGGGTTTGGAGAAAGAGAAAATATTAGATCATATAAAAAAAGTCTAAAAAATATATGATGTTCTAGAGGGGAGAATCCTCTTCTAGAATGTATAATTTTTCTCCTATTTAGAATAGATTTGTTTTATAAAATGTGCTGAGAGATTAAAACTATTGATTTAAGGTGAGTTGAGATTTCAATCCTCATAAAAGAGAAAATATAGGTCTAAAGCTAATTTTTATTTTTTATTGTTCTAGATATATATGTAATCTATAACATAGTCTGGGATCAAAGGGAAATAATTTTATTTCCATATAGTTTTATGGTGGGAACTAGACCCTTAATTTTTAGCATTTTTCAACACTTGAAAAACTATCTATAAAAATTAGGAAAATATATCAATTCTTATCTAAATAATTATTAAAAATTATAATCCTAATCTTCATCTATTTCTACATATTTCATTAGTTTACTTCATTTCTAAATTCAAAATAATAATTCTAATTTTATGTCATTGAAGGTGAACCATTATACTTTTGTTAGCCTTTTCCTTTACAAAAGGGTGACACAGGTTTGTACTTTTACCCCCACATGTGATATCTTAGGAGTAGTTGGAGTCAAAAATCCTCATAATAATAATATCCAATAATATGTAATTCCTCATAATTTATGAGCTCACCTAAGTAAACTTAAGATAAGAGTGAAATGGAAAATAACCATTTACTTTAATGCCCCTCTTAAGTGTAATTTATGCAGTATTATAATATAATATATAGCTAATGGGTCATGACATGAAAGCCATGTTAGGTACCTATTTACAACTAAATTAATCCTCTCATAACTAGACAAAAAGGAGAAACCCCAGTGGGAAAAAATCCTTTCCAAAAGAGAGTAGAAATGAAGCTAAAAATCTCTAAAAGAAGACATCTATTGTACCCCAAGAAAAACATGCAAGTGAACGAACTTTTTCTCAATGAAGGGTTTGGTGAAGATTTCTCCAGTTTGATTAGATGTCTAGTAGTACTAAAGGTCAATGAATTTCTCATGAATCAACTCCCTGATATAGTGCATGTGAATTCCAATGTGCTTGGTCCTTTGATGATGGACTAGATTGTGAGAAATATGAATAGCACTTTGATTGTCACAAAAGATGACTATTGGCTTTTGGAAAGGAATGCCAAACTTGGTAAGGATGTTTTGAACCCAAATAGCCTTAGTGGCTACATCAATTTCTTGTCAATACTCAACTTCAATGGATGAAAGAGAAATAGAAGACTGCTTCTTGCTTGACTAAGAAACTGGATCAGAACCAAGAGAGAAGCAATATCCAAAAGTAGACTTGCAATCCTAAGAATTTCCTAACCAATTTGAATCTGTATATCACACCAATTCAATATCCAAACCCATGATATAATGAATCCCATAATTGTCAGTACCTTGGATGTAATGAACAATCCACTTAGTTTCTTTCCAATGCAACTCATGTGGTTCCTACATAAACCTAGAAACCATGCCTACAACATATGAAATATCAGGCCTTGTGTGACTCAAGTATATGAGGCTACCAACCAATTGATGACATAAGGTAGGATCAACCAAGGATGTATTGGAAATATAAATTGGAAAGTAATTTCTAAGAGGGGGTGAATTAGTACTTTCAACCTTTTACCATAAAAATATTTCACCATTTATCCATCTCGTAACATATCAAATAAATTGAAATAACTAACCATGCATCATAAGCATATAATAATGTAAATTAACACATAACACAAAATATTTTGGTTACCCATAAACCCTCCAAGGAGAAGGTAAAAATAAGGTGGGGATGACACCCACAAATCTTTAGTACTAGAGTAATAAAGTGTGGCCAATTATGGCTACAAAGTTTTAATCATAAACTATGATCATACCCTATAAAAAGTATACTATATTAAAGGCTTACATGTTTTTTAGGTCTCACCTTAATGAAAGGATTTAAACTCACAATTAAGTAAGAAGTCTATTAGGAGATTTACACAAGTCTATTGGGACTACTCTATTAAGATATTTACCTTGTATCACCTATCAAAATGATTCAATACATGATCCTTTAGTTAGAACCTTTCTGTTAAATTTGTGATGTCCTTTTTACTAATTATAGCTTGATCCTCTTGTTCTAATTTATCTTCTCTGACCTTTCACTACTTGTCTTCTCAAATAAAATTTGTTCTCATCAACTGGTTATACAATTCTAATCCTTAACTAAAGAATCTACTCCATCATGAATGCCTTCTTTCACATGTGATACTCCTCTTTGTGTATATATTCATCGCATTACTCCCCCTTGGGATTTACCTCTTTAAATAAGCATTTGTAGATGATCTTAGGTCATAATCAATGACTTTGGTGGATTATTTTTGCCTCTTAATGCTTCCCTTTTTCTTATTGGCTTCTTAGGTTATCTTAGGATGTGTGATATGAATCTATCCTTGTCTCTTAATATCAAAAATTAAATATTATGTTGGCCAAAAATGGTTTACATACAAGTTTTTTCTATTATGAATTTGTATGTCAATGACTAGTTGCTTAGCATTAATATACTTCCAATGATGAACCTTAACTGTGCTCTCTATTGTTACTTGAACTCTGAATAGCTTAGAAGAAACTATTTACTTGGCTCCTCAATCACTCATCACATACTATTTTCTCAACAAATACTATCTAGTCAGCACTATTGGGACTAAAAATTGCATGGTCAATTTTGAGTACCATTCAAAAATTCAAGCCCCATAAACGCTTTTAGTGCATGTGTACCTAGCTATCCGTCTGAGGTCTAAGAGGTGTTTAATGCTTATAGAACCTCTCATTCATCATGTCTATGCATTCCATGATGATAAATTGCCATTCCGAGCTAGTTTGTGAAGTCCCATTTTGAGCATTTGTCAAATCTACATTTTTTCTTAAGTGTCAAAAAATGACAAGAGGCTATGTTTACAAGTGAATATCTCGCACCCAGTTATGTTTCATGACTCACCACTTTAGGAGATTTTAGATTCTATATTGGAAAACCTATATTTAAGATTTTGAGTCATTTTGAGTCTATTTGACTAGGTTTTGAACAACTCAAAGTTGGTCATTTGTTATTGTCATGCTGATATAATTAGTTCACAATTCTAGAAGGCCCTATTTGACAAGTTATAACTCTAACCCAGTTAACCAAAATGATAAAATTCCTTTTGCATTTCATTTTAGAGGTCAGATACTTGTTATGTTTCAAGTTTGAGCTTATGAAAAATCCACTTGATCAGTTTTCAAATGCAATTTCTAAAGTTTTACTAGTGTCAGCATTTGCAAATTTGTCAGAACCCTTGTTCATGATGTTATAACTCCTAATCCATGATACATGATATTGAATGGATTGACCACTACATTTTACTCTAAAAATACTTTAAGTGTGCCAATTTTCAAATCATGATGAATCCATTTGCATACTTTTCTAGGTCAATTCCATTTGCAAAAATCATTTTTCTGCCATTATTTCCAATCATCAAATTTGAGTAGCCCACTTTGACCACTCTCCAAATGCACCATGTTATTTTTCATGAGCCCAAATTGTAGATCCATACTCTCTACATGACAATTAATCAATGCCCTAGTTCTTGTGCCCCCAAGTGTCAGTTTACCCAGTTTTCAAAGCCAAATCTAAATGCAATTTAGTGTTTTCTAACATGTTTTCTTGCAAGCAGTTTTGAGAGGTCAACTTTGATGGTCAATATATTTTGACCCTGAATTTGTCATGAAATGAGATTCAAAAGGGTGAAATTATGTGGAATAGAGAATCAGTGGGTCAGATTTCAGAGCCCAGTTAGATGTCAAGGTTAGTTTTTAAGGCTAGTCAACAAACCTTCTGGTACAAAAGTGACAGGATGTAAAAATAGATAAAATGAGTTTCAAGTATTGATTCATTGGTTGAGTTTGATTTCAATTAGTATCAGATGATCAATGAATCATTTTGTATTATTAGTTGATCAAAAATGAATTGTTTTTTAGCCAAACCCACTTTGGGGTCTGACTGATTACTTTAAATTGATAAAATGCCATGGCGATTGTATTTGTCTTATTTTGATTGTATCTTGAAGTTTGAAATACATAGAAAGGTTTTTATTTTCTCACTTCAAGATCAGAAATGCATTGGGGTTTCCATTGAATCAAGAGAGATGTGAAGTGGAATCTTCATAGTAGAAGCATCACTGCAAGTCAAAGAAGAATCATTTTAGCCTATGACAAGAACTCCATGCTATAAGAAAGAGGTATGATCACTGCATAAACTATGTAGTCCATGTTGTCTATGGCTTATTACAAAACAAGTTTCCCATTTCAAAGAAAGAAGAATAGGGTACAACAATTGGGCACTCTCAGCCATTATGCATTTTGGTTTTGATTAAAAAGATTAATGTTGAGGGTATCTTTGAAGGCATTGATCCTAAAGTTGTGGCCAGAGTATCATGTCCCATTAAGTCTACTAGGTGAGCTAATATTTTATCAAGTCTCTTCTCTCCACTAGCCACCTTCCATGCCAAAGAGAGAAAAGCCCCATGTTTTGGCATAAGAGGGCATATCCACCATCTATTTAGTCAAACCAAGAAGGAAGAAACCTGTGTGAACATAGGCATTAACCAAGAAAGAGCCGACAACTTTAAACCTAAGTCCAACCCATGCAAGGCATCAAAAAGTGGCATGTGAACAAAGGAAAGCCCATACAAAAGCACCATCAACAAGACACCCATGGCTGGAAACAAACATAGCCAAAGTTTGTAGGGGAGGTATTTTTAAGGAGCATCATTATATAAATAGAGTTTCCACCCAAAAGACCCATAGTAGTAAAAGAGAAGGCCACTAATTATCAAAGAAAAGCTCCACCACATAGTCAAAGATAACAAAGAATCCTCACACCATTTGTTCTTTGAAGGAAAGGTTCCATAAAAAGAAGATTTAGGGTAAGGATACCAAATTTATGCTTCAAAATTTGGAGGTGGTAGGGCATAAAGAAGACCCCACAATGAAGCTCAAGCCAAAAATAGAGCACTCCACATGCAACAAAAAACAAGGAAGCAATGTTGAAAGAGGAAAAGTTGTTGCTTCCAAACAACTTGCGTGGAAGGAGTCCAACACGCAAGAAAATAAAATCAAGACACTAAGGTATTAGTAGGTCAAACTCATAGAATGGAAAAGGAAACAATATTAGAGAATACACAACAATTAAAGGAGATCAAAGGCATGCCTTGGATTGTTTTTGCAAATTGGGGTCAACTGCAACTTCCAGCATAGAGAGGGAGACAATGAAGAATAGTTAATCCAACATTACCTCTCTCAACATCTTTTATAATGTTTAAATATAACATCACACAAAACATAGAATGTCTTGAAGATAATAGCTTTTGGAAGCTATGTGATGTATGGTGGGTCTGACTCTGGCAGCTGGCAGGTCACACAGAGCATAATTTGAAACAAACATGTAAGAGCGCTGATGTGGTGAGATGTGCTATGATTGTGCCAAGTGTCTAAATAGTGTGGTGGGTGATTTTATACAATATTAAGTTGTGTGATGTTTAAATATTGCAAGAATGTGAGAAATTGACATGTGGTGTAGGTCCCAACTGGCGATGAGGTTGCACCACAAGAGTAGATCAAGATCGATGCATGAGATCACACAATGTGTCCAGATCGATAGTAAGTGCAATTCTACAAGATAAAGATATAAGGTAGTTAAGGAATGTGGGATTGTACGATACTGCCACATGTCCACAAGCCTCGCTTAGGTGATGATGTGGTGATGACATGCAAGTGATTGGGCAGAGGTAGGCCAATCATGAAGCAACACATGGCCTAGTCAAACTAGGTTTGACCCTAAGATTCAAGGAAGGGAAAAAAATTTAAGTCGTAAAAAATTTATTATTTTAAATTACTTCTCAAGTGTGTGCACATTCAGGTATTTTAAATTCAAAAGGGCCTTTTCCTAAAGTTCAGATTTTAGGTTAATTTAAAATTTTAAAAATTTAAATTTTTAAAGTTGCAAACCTGAGTTTCATACAAGAGGGACATTTTTCAAACTAACTTTTAAGGAGTTTTTGTTAAGATAATATAGCAATATTATATATCACCAAAATCATGAGAAGACAAACTTTCTAATTATGAAGTTAGTTTTTGCACAGGAAGCAGTTTGTTCAAGATATAAGAGGTTTTCTTCCAGATTCACACTTGTAACTATATTCAAGTGACAAAGTTCAAAATTATTTTATAACTTGGTAATGACCTAAATAAACATAAATGATAGTGAAAATGTAGTTGTGGTTGAATTTAACCACTTTCAAGCTAGTTGAATCAAGGATTTATCAGAATTCTTGATACATATAAGATATTTTGGCAAACAAAAAGGGTTTTCATCATTGAACATGAGATTTTTACAAATTTGTTACAAAGTAATGATGAAACCAACTCAGATCAATGTGTCAAAAGAGGAAGGAGATTTTGCAGCTGAAAAAGATTGAATTCCAAGTGGACACATGTCATTCTAAGGTTAGATCTAGGAATTCATCTATTTTCTATAACTTGTAGAGGTTCCAATTTTTTGGAGAAAAACCACTCACTTTTGTGATACTAGGTTTTGGTTCCAGTCTTGATGTGTTCCCATGAGTATGACACCATTTTTTCAGCATAATTCTCTTGTATGAACAACATTAGGAGGGATAATACAAATAGTTCAGATCTATTAGGTTTCTTTGTGTTTTCATTTCATGCATATGAATGTATTGTTTCAAGGAAATAAATACAAAAAACAACAATTGTTCGAGTTTTCATTTTAGATCTTGTCTCCTTTTTCAATGAATTTTCAATGTTTTATTATCTTTGAACAAAGAGCCTAGGTCATAGTTGCAATCCCTTAAGGGTGTATGTTGCTTCATTGTTTCTTGTAATTCAAGGAATTATGTAAATGCTTTAGGGAATCAATAGGGTTGCAAGTTTATTGAGAAGGATATTAGGTAAGAATGAGATTTAGATTGAACAAAAATGTCTATTTACAAGGTGAATGGATAGATCAAATATTTGAATAGATGAATATGTCTCAGATATCCATATGTGTGTGATTGATTCATGGATTTTCCCAATAGATAAGGCACTGATCAGCTATAGGATCATTAGTTCTTAGTACTGCATATTAGGGGTTTTGTTGAATTCAACATTATTAATCAAATGATTTTCCCCTTTCATGTTGAAGAGCTACAATAGAATGCCCTCACTCAACTTATGAATATCATAGATTTGCATTTAGCTACTATATATTTGTTTCATTACATGAGTTAGTAGGAGATATACAAGTTAAATCTATTAACTATAGATTTAGGGATGTGTTTTTGAGTTGGTACCATATTGATTGAATCTAAAGTCCACCTACCTAGGTTTTGTAGAGCCTGAAGTGAAGAAGGGTCAAGCCTTATAGTTGGCTCAGTGTCTGAAATGACATGTTGAAGATAGGAGTTAGCTGCCTCTAGATGTGTCATATTCTCAGTGGGGTAATTGGAAACCTCCAGCATTTTCAAACACCAACAAAATGGTGACTCTACTAGGGAATGTATTGAATCTTTGTGATGGAAAAACCTTGAGAATTTAAAGAAGATTCTATACATTAGAAAATTTTTGCTACAACAAGGGGGTTGTGAGGTGTTTTCCATATCCTTGCTGAATTTCATGCACCCCAGTAAGTTTTATCCCTTTACAGTAGCATGTTGTGAGACTTGGATTTAAATTATGTTTTATGAATACTATAAGCATGTATTCAATCAATTTGGTCTCTACAAGTTGTATTATAAAGTTTCAGAGTCAAAGGATTGATTAGTATCTTGTTCTCTTTTCAAAATGTTTGAGGATCTGCAAGTTTACTCCATGCTAAAAGTCTAGTTCAAAATTAGATCAGTAATAATTTGTGTTTTAAAATCTTTTCTCACAATTGTGATTGGTGACTCTATCTCTACAACTAGTGGCATTTAATTGTATGTGTATTTTTTTGAAGGCTTTCAACACATTGTTGGGCAGATTTGAATTTGTTGTTAAAAAATTTGTTTGAAAAGAGAAGTGTAGTTTGGATCTAATGGTTTTGAAGAAGTTATGTTTCAGCTTTTTATAGAGGTTTGAAATTTTAGATAAATCTAAAGAGGATTTCTTC
Source organism: Cupressus sempervirens (assembly GCA_028749045.1). NCBI lineage: Eukaryota > Viridiplantae > Streptophyta > Pinopsida > Cupressales > Cupressaceae > Cupressus > Cupressus sempervirens. Next base: position 961,571,917 of record CM053787.1, on the reverse strand, counting down.
TGTTTGCTATTGTTTCAAATAAATTTTTAGTTGTGTTCAAATCTAATTCAATTCATGTCTCACTTAATGTGAGTGGTGACTCGAAATTAATCTCTGTGCTAGTGTAGTTCTATGCATGAATTGTGATTAGTTGCTGTAGGAGAATTAAAAATCTGAAGAGGTTGAAACATTTAAATGGCTGCAAGATTTGTGGTGTGTTGATTCAAAAGGTTCAGTAAGGATTTTATAAGATTTTGGGTCTGCTATTGTAAATGGTAGGCAGAGAACTTTCAGCCATCCAGATCTTGAGGTATTCTCATTTTCATGTATTTTCTTTTCATAAAAATTGATTGTGAAAAGTGTATTCTCCATCAATTGAGTTTTAGCACTAAGAAGAGGATAATAGTTTTAAAAGTTTCATACATTTCATTGGATCGATTTCAGCTTGTTGTATAAAGTTGTGAAGTGTATTTGAGAAGTTCATTTGGTAGAGATTTGTGTAAACCTACTGCAAAGTACAAATCAGAATTTATTATGGGTGAATGAGTTTCATATTTTTGAAGAATGACAAGTCTCTTTTCATCAAGTATGCAGCCGGTTAGAAATTTTTTAGATCTATTTCTACCAAGCAGTATATGTCATTCAAATTTGATGGTATTCATGGTTTCTTGAATGTCATTCCTAATGATGTTAGAAAATGTTTGCCTAAGTTAAGTGGGAACTATCTTGTTTCAGCTAGTCATCATGTTGTGTTGTTCAGTGATTTGATGGGTCACTATGAGATTGCTCATGAGAACATGCACATGAAATTATTTATTCAAACCTTAGAAGGTAATGCTAGAGACTGGTTTTCTTTTTTACCAGTGTGTTTCATTTTCTCTTGGCGTGAGTTGCATTCTACCTTCATGGAGCAATTTGGAGAATGGGTAAGCATATCTGATTCTTATGATAAGTTTTTGAGGATTCACATTGAGAGTGATGAACTTGTCCCTCAATTTAACATCAAATTTGTAAGAGTTTTGAATGAAATCCATGAGAGTTATAGACTTGATGATCAAATATGTTTAGCTTTTTATTTTGATGCATTTGACAAGAAAATGAATTATCTACTAAGGGATAAAGAACCATAGACATTATATCAAGCTTTTGTGACTGCTAGGGATATTGAAAATAATTTGAAGTACAGATTGACTAGAGGTCATTTTTCTATTTATGATTGCCGGTATAATGGTTATGAAAGAAAGGATGAACATAGTATTCATTCTTTAATCCCAAATCGAAATATCAACACCCTTGTTGTAATGTATAATTAGATTGAAAATTCAAATCAGAATGTGTGTGTATAAGGAAGGTTAGTCCAGCTACAAATGAAGACACACATGTTTCTAATGTTTCAGAAATAGATGGTAAGATGGATTCACTTGATTAGTTGGATATACAAGAAATTAATTATCTTTTTCATAGATTACATCATGTTGAGAATATTATTAAATCTGAATTTGAAAGATAGTCATCTCAATATGAGGACAAAGAAGTTGAAAGTCATGTTTCAAGTAATGTTAAAGATGAAGTTGTTGATTCAATGTATTGTGAAGAAGCTTCATGTGAAGACAATGGTGAGGTTTTTTTTTTGAAGTTAAGAAGAGGATCATGATAGCATATGTTCATCTTCATGTGAATCAGATGCAAATTGGGAGGAAGAAAGTAATGACATAAGTGGGTACTCTTATGTGAGTAAAGGTATGAGTTCTTCTCTTAAATCTAAAAGTTAAGTTCTGGTTCAGAGTTATGTAAGTCAGCTTGAGGTTGAAGCTTGTGAAGAAAATTTGTCTACACAATATGAAGATAAAAGGATTGTTTATAAAGATGGATTGACTAGTTGTATGGATAAATGTCATAAGAGAGCATTCAGTGATAATCAACAGTACATGAGTGATCCTAAGATCAATGCATCAACACCTATTGGTAAGATAAATAATGATAGGTTTGCAAGACATTTGAATCATCTTAAAGGAGACAATGAAAGCAATTCTGATTCATATTCTGCATGCTTCATTGATGGAGTTAATGATTTGTCCTTGAATGATGATTCTAATTCTTCTTCTTCACATGAAGAAAGTGTTCTTGACAGTGGTGTAAGAAGTGGTTTTAAAGTGTACATTAATGGTTTGTATGATGAAGATCCTAGTGATGATTAGCTTATTTTTTGTCAAGATGTTCAACAAGGATCACTACATGGATTTATTAACCCATTGTTTGAGGAGAACTGCAAGCTTTTAGATTTAGTTGAGCTGAATATAAATGATGATGAATTATCATACTACTATAAGAAATCAGTTTATTCTTTTTTTGGATGTGATAGTGAGTGTACTAATCAACATTTCAATTGTGATTATGAGGACAAGGTGTTTTATGAGATGGTTATTGAAGATCAACACACACCATGTACTAAGTTTTATTATGAATTTTTTAATGCAAAGACTAATCTGTTTGTTGACTATGAAGAACCATTTGAAGATTATGGAATAGTTTTAGATGCTGATATGATGACATTTGTGAGTACAAGTCAGAGTGTTCATTTGAGTATCTTCTGAATATATATAAGGATATACAATTTGAAGGTATGTGTGATCTCTCTCCCCAAGCTAAGTATGAAGCCTTCATATTTGAGATTGATAACATGCATTTTTTATTTGATGAAGAGAGTTTTTAGTTTGAGTCTGATATTTTTGAGCATGCTGATCAAAACTTTCATAATGAACAAATGATTCAAGATAAACCTAGTTTTTATAAGCATTGTGAAAGCCAAGGTTTAGATTCAGTTTTGCTAAGTAAGTTGATTCAGAATGATAATTTGATTGGCAAGACTGATATGGATCATAATTTCAGTTTACCTCATACAAGTTCAGATGAGAATCAAACTTACGATAGAGGTAAAGATTTTTTTTGAAGTTCAGTGGCCCGAGGTCATCATGTGTATATAGTAGGTGGTAGTTTCTTTGCTTTCAATAAAGTTGTTCAAGAGAAAAAAATTTGAAGTCTTTGTGAGTGGTCTATAGTTCTTCTAGTCATCTAAATCCTTGCCATTCTTACAAGGGACATGCATCCTTAGACAAAGCCACTATAGGGACTAAAAATTGCATGGTCAACCTTAAGTACCATTGAGAAATTCAAGCCCCATAAATGCTTTTAGTACATGTGTACACTAGTACATTTGAGACCATTTTTTGACCATTATTGGTCAAAATTTTGACCCAATTTTTGACCAAACTTCAACCAAATTCGACCAACCCATTGGTCAAAAAATTTTTGATCAAAATTTTGACCAACTTGCTGGTTGGTCAAGATTTTGACCAATACATTGGTCAAAAAACTTCCATGGCCATGGTGCAAGTTCTACCAAGAATTGGTCAAAATTTTGACCAATGAAGGTATAAAATTTCACCAATGAAAGGAGAAATTTTTGAGCAATAAAGGTAGAAAATCTTGACCAATAAAGGTAAAAATTTTGACAAATGAAGGTCAAAAATTTCAACCAATGAAGGTAGAAATTTCTACCAACAGGTGGTGTAAAATTTTTTAGGCATTCTATAAAATAGTTCACATGCCTTGCATATGATATGACATTTTGCATGCATCTTTGACTCTCTCATTCAGCTGATGATGGAGAGTGGTCTAAAATAATGATGCTAAAAAAAACACACAATCAAATCCAAAACAAAATTGCATTACAAATGGATTGTGGAAATCTGATATTGTTAATTTTGCATGCATGTTTACCAGGACAATCACAACTTAAACATATATATGTTTAAGTTGCGATTTTCCTAGTAGACATGCATGCAAAATTAACAATATCAGATTTCCACAATCCATTTGTAATGCAATTTCATTTTGGATTTGATTGTGTGTGTTTTTTAGCATCATTGTTTTAGACCACTCTCCATAATCCATCATCAGCCAGATGAGAGAGTGCAGGATACATGCAAAATGTTAAATCATATGCAAGGCATGTGAACTATTTTATAGAATGCCTAAAAAACATCAACAGTAACCATTCTTTCCTACTCTTATCAAAAATAGTTCCATCAAGATAGCTCAAGTCCATACTAAATGTCTTAATGATTGAGTTTCTATATATAGTTATCTTATTTTAGGGCATCAAAATGGGTTTTATCCCCTCACACAAGTAAGCAATCTATTAAAATATCCTAGATTTGTAATTATAAAGATTTGCTTCGAACAAAATGCCACAATCAAATTGTGAACTAGAGAATAGTGCAAGGTCACACAGGCAATTACTTCCCACAAATACTATGATAAGAAAAGATAATGCTCACACACTACTTGAGATCTGAAATAGAACAAGCTTTAGCAATACATTACAATATATACATGGATATTTTGGCACTATTACTAAAATCATTTACCTTCTAGGTAAGAACATAAGTTTGTTTCAATATACAAATCTTCCAAAGGGATTTCATATTAGAAAATAAAAGTAGCAAAAAATAAATTAAATTGCAGTGCACTAGGAATAATATAGCACATAATGAGTACTAAACCTCAATTGAACAAAAGACTATACAATGGCTTCAATAAAATTGATGCTACACCTAAACCATCACTTGTAGAAAGCTACTTGAAGATATGTAGTACAAACCATCCTAGAGAACAACCTCTAATTTTTAAAAACTTTCACTTTTACTGGGTGAAGCTTTACTTTTTGCGTTGGCAAAGTCAACTAGGTCTTCAAACAGCTTATCTTTAGGTTTAACTTGTTTGCTAGAAGTTAAAGATTGTTGTGGATATGCATCATTGTAAGTTACATCATGAATGGAGATGTTTTGTGTCCTTGATATCAACTCATCATGTTTTGATTCACTGTAACCATGTGTAGACTAGCCAGAACCCAAAGCTTGTTGCTGCTGAAAAAATTGTTATCTCTGATTATACTTTGTTGGAGGAGGGGGAATAACTGTTATAACATTGCTATCATATATGGGAGGTCCTTGCAAATTATCTACACCTTGTGATGTATTTTGTGATTGCTCCACTTCCCAAGGAGTAAGAGGAAGGCTTTCAGAAGTCTTTTGTGTTGATGCCTTTGAATTTTGTGATTATGGCCCATATAACAGAATTGATTGTTGTGGACTAAGAGGCTTCCTTGTTGGATTTGACCATTGCAAACCTTGGCTAGATTTGTCAAAATATGACTCTGGGCCATGATGTGGAAACTTCTAGTATTCATTCTATTGCGTTGATGACATCCCTGAAGAGTAACCTCCATTTTGACATGGAGAATTTGATTGTGAATTCAAAGGATATGGCGAAGTTTATTGAGAAAGAGATACTAGTGGTGAATATATGTATTTCTCATTGACTATGCTAGTTGTTGTGGAGTTGCAGCAGTTGGTGACTCATAAGCATCACCACTAAGGAAATCCATTGTCTGCTCAATTTGTTGGCTGTGAGTATATATATTTTAAAGTCCTAGTGGTGGGGGTATCAATGGGAGTTGACCTATTCACTGATTATTTTCCATGTTATCAACTCTCTAATGAGCTTATGCACTGGATCTTGACCTACAATGCATAAAATACTATTATTTCTCTTTTGATTTTTCTCTATAGAAGCTTGTGAAATCATAGTACAAAAGAAAAGTTTGCCACACATTTGAACTATAAATACAAAAGAAAGATGTTGGAAATTATTGACTATGGGGATGATAAATTTAGAATTTTAAATGCTAGAAGATATTCAGATACCTTTTGTTGGTGATACTTCTCCCTAACTATAGTCAATGCACACCCTTTGTTATTTTGTTGTAAATTATGAAATGCATGAATACAATACTTCATCTCTGATACTTTATAGCCTATGTAATGTTCTAGCATAGGATTCTAAAGATCGAGGACAATAAAATCCTTTTCAAATTTTAGTATAGACAAGACCAAACAAAAAAATGACTCAATGGAATTTACATTACCCAGGGGCAAGTTCCAGGATCAAGAGTCATCCTTGCCACAAATACAGCTAATGCAACTATCATTGATAGAACATAATGGAGAAAGTCATACTCAACAAGGGTGAGTTCAGTAAGATAATTGCCCATGAATTCCAAATGTAGAGATGGAACCTAAATGAAAAAATTTATGAAGGTAAGAATTAAATACTTTTATATATTAAATAATTTTATCTCCACATTACTTGAGAAAGCTCTTAGTTGTTGGTGTTGTTAGATCATATCACAAGTAAGTTAGGACATCAATCTCCATTTCTAACACCTATTAGTATTAAGATAAGGATAATTCTCATTTTAAGAATATCGTCCAATAGAGATGTGACAAATTATCTTGCAATACAAAAGGAAAATTGTACCTCCTCCCTTGTGTAAGTATTATTTGTACTATAACAAAATTCTTCCACATGTGGCGCACAAATATCTTTGTACTTCCTGAAAGTGACATCAAAATAGTAGTTAAAAATTGACCAAAGAAAAGAAAAGAAAAAAAAATGTTATAGTAGGCAAGAAGTACACATGAGGCAAAAAGCATGCAAGTAAAGTGTATTTGGCACAAGCTTGTACTCCTCAACAACCTGTTACAACAATCTAATTTTGAATTGATTATACAAAATTAATTACACAACTACAATAAGGTAAAATAAATATATAGATACCATGAAGAAATGCAATAAGCAACAAACCTCAACAAGCCAATCAACAAGTATGCCCCTCATATTTGCATTGATCTCCTGTTGAATTGTTTCAATGTAATAAGGTAATGCTCGTCGTTTTAGCTGAAAAAGTAATTGATGATTGTAAGTATTAATCAAAAGAAGCTTCAAGAAAATGTCATAAATTCAGTCTAGCTTGACACATGAAAACTGGTAACTTTTTTGCTTCAAGTATCTATATTACTTCATTTAAGCTTAGAACATTAACAAAAATATGCAATTTTTAGTGAAGATATTTATCAACTAAATCTATATCTAGAACACCACATAAAAATAAAGTAGTTCATAGTTTCCTCTATAGAACATTGCAGATCAATCCAAGGATCTACTATTATATGCCTATAACAAAAAATTTACAACAATAAGCTGAAGTTGTTAAAAGCATAATACATCTAACAATAGTGAGAATTATACTAACAAGCATTAGAAAAGTGCATAGAAACAAATCAGCTCAATTGAACAATATAAATTTTCTGGGCCAAGAATAAAAGATCACTGTGAACAGAGAAAACCTCTATAATGCGTAAGTTATCATAAATTTCTGTGGCATATGTAGTACACATTTGAGGATCACCATGGTCTAAATCAATATCAATGTAGTGAGAACAGCTTGAGCACCCCACACCTTTACGAGATTTGACTAGAATGGCAGGAACTCTTGACATTTGTAGAAGATCAAAACTATGAGTAAAAAGTAAAAAGAAGAGAACTTGGAAAAATCAATCAAAATTAAAAACCAAAATTTAATGAATTATATGTTTAGGTACTCTTAATTAATTTATGAAATCCCAGTCAAATTACCTTGTTTTGAATTGTTCTCAAGCTCTCTCAATATGTGTTGATTTTGGCAAATTTATTGCTTTAGAGAAGACACTAACACCTCATTAGCACATGTTGAAGCATTTTCATTATTTTTTTCGGCTACAAGTTGTTTGCATTGTAATTGCATTGGTATATTTTTTGCAATTGTAGTTAGATCTTTAGAATTAGCCTGTATATCCTACACATACTCTCCATTGCTCTTTTTTTCACCAATCCCAACATCATCATTGGAAGAATGATCCTTGGAATTGCAAGGAACAAGTATCATATCCTTTTTTATTTCTACAACTTTGGTATCTGTATTGACATTATGAATAATTCCTTGGCATTTTCCTTTGCTATTGTTACCTAGGGATGCAACCTAAGCTCATATCACAATACAAATCAATTATATATATCCTAAAGGAAAACATAAACTATTCAACATACAATAGTGAGAATTTTTTCAAGTGAGAACAGAGGAGATATGACACAAATAGTATCATGTTCTCTTGAAGATGTGCGAAATTTAAATCCAGACCCCAGTGTGCATAGAATACTAAATTAAAGAAGACTTTTGGCCATACAATTTAGACTACATTTCCATTTCTCATCATCTCCCTAAAATAACATGTAGAATATAAAAGTTAAAACCAACATAAGTATGCAAAATAAAATTTAATTTTACCTTACATGTCCTAACTCTTGGAAAAGTCGATTCTCCATCTTTATACATGTTAGTCACATCTCCAAGTATTGCTCAATGTTTAGCTGGACTAGTAGCATCATGTAAAGAATGCCTAGTGGAATCCTTAGATGCTGGTCTTTTCCTTGTCTTCCTTTGGCCCACCAGAGGAAAAGGTCAGGGTAGTTGGTTTTCATAGGAAACAATGTTATTGTTAGATGAGGACTTCACAACCCTAGCCCAAGTAATGTGGACATTATTAAGCTATTGTGGCCTAGTCATGGCTTGGTCACTTAAGCAACAGTGAAATGTACAAAGCCCACCTCTTCTAACCCTAAATTTTTGAATAACATTTGCACAGAAGATTCAAGTGAAAAAATCTATCATGAAACATGACCTATTACTCCTGTGAACAAATCACAAGCTATAATTTGCAAGCACAAAATCTTGAAATGCAACTAAAATCATAGAGTTAATCAAGAGTAACTCCATTTCTAGATAACAACTTGACTATTAATTTCTAGTCTAAGTTGCATGTTATTTTAGAAGAGAGCAAAACTAAATTACTTGATTAGGTAGTTGTAAGTAACTAGTATAACAATGCCTTACAAATTTTATGTAACTATTCTGTAATTTCACTACTGGCTAGTTAAAATCTTGTCTTATGTTGGATGAAACTTACTGTTTAAGGTGGTCAACAGTGACTTCACTCATAGATAATTATTGGCAGATTATTATTGGCATCTTAAATCCCAGTCTGATTATGAATGCTATTTTGAAAGAGGTTAAATGCAATTCTACATAAGAAGAGAACTTACTCACTATTTGGCGAGATGAAATGACAAATCAACCTAAGATTACAATTCTAAAATATCATATGATTTTATTCTAATAACCATGTATTAAGAAAACTTTCACACCTTTTCTCAGTGAAACGTAAAATATTCGTGTCATTTTTACATATATATACTTAAATGAGCATAGAGGAACCAACATGCAATATAAAATTGAAATACTAGGATGCCACCTGAACACAAGCAACAGACACTGTATCAAGAATTGTACTTGTCGTATACCATTTTGATTTTAATTTTATACACCTTGGTTCAATATCAACTAAACTTTTTGCCCAAAATCTGTACACTGATGAATTTGTCACTTGAGAAAAAGAATTGCTAGATCAATATATTATCTACACAATTGTAAAGATTACCAACCTGACAAAAAACAGAAAAATAATTAGTCAACTATTCTAACTTAGGAGTGTATAGATTATCACCTCCCATCTTGTTATAGTGTTAAGCAGGTAGATTCTCAATGTTTTGAAGGTATTGGGGTTAAACATCCGAAGTCCATCCAAACCAATATGTAGAAAGACATAATTCAGATAAGCCTTTGTAATCAATATGACTAAAGAAAGGATACAAAATATATATGGATTACTCAAGTAAACTCTAAACTGCAATTCCACATTATAGCAACTACAGTAAATAGGGTATTTTTCTAATCACAAATTTTCCAGAAGCTGCAAATGATATGTAAAATGATTGTGAGGAGAATAAGGAAGAGGCAAAGGATATTTTTTTCCTTGTTGTGGGAAAAAGTACGGGTGTATGTACGAGCACCCAAAGTAAATTCTTGTGTACAAATGTGATAAAGAAAGTGAGGCTGAATGGATTTGCAGTGCTGCCAATTGTTGAGATAGTAGAATGCACAACTATGACAAGTATTGCAGAAAAGGAAGAGAGGAGGTTTGCAACATTCGAAGCATCAAAAAAGACATGGTCACCTAGGCATGTCCAGGGGCTACTTGAAGGAAGAAGAGATTCTTGGCATATGTTCTTAATGGACTCCAGCAACCACCATGCATGGTGCAGGGCACCCTAGCAAGAGCATGAGAGGAGAGTCATTTAGACTCATGAAGATCAAAGTGATCTTGAAAGATTAAGAGCTAAATGTAATCGGATCTATGATCCATCTTTGTATTTGATGTTTTGATGTAATGAAGCCTAAAACTATGAAGGCAATGTAATAGAGGTAAATGGTATTGAAAGATTAAAATGCACCTAAGGGGTTATTAAGGGCCATTTTGTTGATCCTAGCCTAGTTATGGGATTTAAAGACCTATATGGTATTGGACCAATGTGATATGGTCTCTAAAAGCCATTAAATATTGTAAAAGCACTAAAAGTGCTCAAAAGTTGTACTTTGCCATGTTGGCAATTAGTTCTAGTAAGGTTTGTAAGGGGTTGAGGTGTCTTTGGAAGGGTTAGTGAAGTTATAAAACCTTTGAAAAGGTTAGTGAAATGTATTAAAGGCATATATGATTGTAAGTTGTCAAAGTTGACACTTTGTGTCAACTTAGACAACAAATTTCAATTTATAACAAACTGGTATCAATAAGATAACTGACTATTATAGTTAGAAAATAATGGTTATTGGTTTTGTTTGGCTATTTAGTGGAAGGTGGTCAAGTTTTAGAGGCAATGGAGAGTTGGTGTTTGGAATAATAAGGCATGGAATAGATTTTGGAAGCAATAAAAACAAGTTTTTTCTCTATTAACTAGCCACTGTTCCTCAGGTACAGTCATAACCAATACCTCTGAAATGATAGTTGAGTTTGGCTCTTAATTTATCATGATGTAGGAATCTTAAGGAAGTTTTTTCCTATTCTTTTCACACATTTTCTTCCTTATTTCATAGTTTTTAGGTTCAAATAACCGGGCTGGTGTTTGTAAGACAGTGATTAGTAAAGCATAGTCAGGTTTAGATTTGAAGTTTTCTACAATGTGGAAACTCTTCCACCCTTTGTGATCTATGTGATTGGTGGAATATTGCCACAACATTGTACATACTTGTATATTTTTTTTTTTGCAGGAGAATAGAGAATCTTGGTGGAGAAGCAGTGTTGAGTGTTTATTTGCTGATTGTGAAAGAGCCCGTGTGAGCACCAGTCAACATGAATAGGCTTTCCTTCAAGGATAATGATATTTGGTGAAGGAATATATATGGGGAGGAGATTTATGAAGTGTTGGTGAAATCCTTTTGTTTTGGTGATGTTGTTAGAGGTCTCATCAAGAATAGGCCCTAGTTTAGTGACCCTAGAACCAAGGGTTTGGTAGAAAATGAATTGGATGGCTAATAGAACCTTGGAAATTTCAAAATATCTTGTTTTATGAGCCATAGAAAGAATGTTTGGAGACAAGAGGATAAGTGGAGCTATGAGTCGCTTTGAAAATGGGAGAGAAGTAGGCCTTGTTTGGTGTCACTAGGGGTATTGGATCTTGGGTATGGTCCAAAAGAGTTGATATTGAAACTTAGGGAGGATGTATATATCCCAAAAGGGTATCTTAATAAGGTTCTAGTTTCCCTAGTTGTTTGGGAAATATTGGAGAAAAATCCAAATTAGTGACTGGGATAAAATGAACCACAATTGTTAAGATGAACCATGATAATCATATCATTCATGGGATAAAATGGGGTTGTAGTAGAAATCATCTCTCTTTGCAAAATCTCATGTTTTAATTATTTGACTGGAAAATTGCTCTTACCTAAAAATGATAAGGAGTTGGCTTATTTTTGAATCTCCCATAAACAAAGGCTTCATTCGAGACATTTCAACTACATAATTAAGAACCAGTTTCAAATATCCATGAATCATAAACTTGAAATGAAATATATAATTTAGGAGCAATAGCATATAAAGGGATAGAAGATAAAAATTCTTAAGAGAAGTATAAATATGTACAACCATTAAATTAAAGTAGTAGATTGCAAAAAGCTTACCAAATATGCAGCCAACAGACCACATGTCCACAGTTGTGAAGTAAAGGGTGTCTCCCAAAAGCACCTCAAGAGCCCTGTACCAAAGGGTCATAATCTACAGCAAGAAGCAAGGTATTAAAGCAATGTCAAAATAATAGCTCAAGTTGATTTGAACATAACAAAATTCCCTAGAACCTATGAACATATTTTTATGGTATTATGCAACTATCGATAATGTAGCTAAAGTTAATTAACATACATAACTAAAATCTATAGTTGAACAAAAACTCTATGAATCAAAGTCCAACTAAAATCTATAGTTGAACAAAAACTCTATGCATTAGTTCTTAGTTTAATAAGTTTATATATAGTCCATAAATTTTAGTATGGGCTCATTGCCTTTGGCATCTAGATTGAGATTCATGTTACCCTAAAGTATGAAATGGTCTCTTCATCTCTAGCATCTAGATTGAAATTTGAGATAACATATATTGGTCTTGATGGCTTCAATTCCAATTAATCTTAAATAGTTATTAGTTGGGTAAGAAGAAAATAGAATCTAAAATTAGGATAAATTTTTAAAAAAACTACCCCACTTGATGGGTATATTTCTTGATAGGAATAGTGAATGTTCTTCTGAGCCCAAGATTTGCAATTTTGATCAAACCCCTTTCTTGGTCCACTAGTAGATTGCCTAGATTCAAATCCCTACACATTCTAATTATGTTTCAAATGAAATAGATTGAAAAACAACAACAATATTCAAAAGAAGTAAAAAATTTACAATCCAGGTTATACAAATGGGAGCATCTATGCATTACACCCCTACTATGGCTATAAGAAACACCCTTGCATATCTGGTATAAGAAGCTCTGCAATCCAACAATTAACTTACAATCATAGAAAGAATATAACAAATAACAATAAAATTATTGAAACAAAATAAATTTTCTTCATGCAACATTTGGAATAACCCAACCGAGAAATTACATGAAATCTTGAAAAAATTAACAACATTCAACAATAGAGCTCCTTGGTTATTGATATAAAATTTTAATCCTTTCTCAATGTCTCATAGTTTAAAAGGCTCCATTTTTTGTGAACATTGTCTGTGCATACAAGAAAATTGCATGATGGTTACTTATTGATATAGTTAAATTAAGAGAAATTACCTTGATAATGTGGGGAGACAATTTCTTTTGTCCATGGCAATAACCAGCAATATATTTCTTGAGATTACAGTCCATGTATTGAAAAACCAAATACAAAAGGAGCTTATTATGTCTATGCTTTATATGTTTCACATCCAATAACCTACAACAAAATACCAATTTATCAATATAGCTGTTGAAAATGGAATTTCATATGAACAAGTAATTTTTTCAAGGGAAGAAAACATTGGACTATGATCATAAGTAAATCTTGTTATAAACAATAGTATCCTAAATGCATTGGATCTATTCATAACATATTTCTTACAACCAACCATTTAGAAAAATTTGAGGGGAAAGCATGGTAGGATGCACAAAGACTATCACCCACAACTTAGCCCTAGAGAAGAACAACCATCCAAGTCTTCAACCTTGTGGCCCACAAGCAAACCAACTTGGCATGGGCTACTTAATTGAGGGAACCATGACTACTGTATCTTCCAGAGTATTTTTTTTAAAATTATGAAACCAAGATGAATTGGTAATCAATTCCTTGAATAATCTCTTTTTATGACTCTCAAGAAACTTGCTAAATTTATACATGTATATATGTATATTGCTGGTTACTTTTCAAAATTTCCTGAGTCAATGGACAATCCTCTTGATTAATCCTTTATTAATGGTCTAAAGTTCTGATCTTTTCTTATTCCCATTTTATGATTTTCATATTTAACTTCTTATTTGCTTTGATTTTGCTCGATTAATTGGTTCCTTGATGTTTTATGATTCCTCCCTTTTTTATTTTTAGACATTTTGTCATTAATACCAAGTATACTGTTAGCACAATAGAGGAATTGTAGAGGTTTGTAGATTGAAATGGCTGTATGATGAACATTGTTATTAGGCAACAACATCTAATCAACTTTGCAACACTCCTCACTTCCAATGTCCCCTCAGGAACTTCCTTCTAGGCTACGCAAGTGCACTTAATGCTTCCCAAACACCATAACTTCTTCCAAGGCCTCAACCTTCATTCTTCCTTCATGAAACATCTTCTTATGGCTTAACAACCATGTTCCATCCATCCCTTCATTCTAGACCACTAATCTCTTACCCAACACTCACATCTAGTCCTTAAAGCTAGTAGCCCTCACCAGTCACTAATTTGGGTTTTCCTCCAACTTTTCCAAACCACCAAGGAAATTCAAATGTGTTTTAGATACACTTTTGGGATCTACAAATCCTCCCTAAGCTTTAATACCAACTCCTTTCGACCATACCCAAGATCCAATACCCCTAGCCTATCCACACTAGGCCTAATTCCTCACGTTTACAAAACAACCCACATCTCCATTCATCCCTATGAATCCAAAGGATGAAAAAATCTTTCCTAATGTTTCAAAACCATATATTTTTTTTGTGACTTTATCCCATACCCATTTGCCTAGCCACTAAACCCTTGATTTTAGGGACATACGATGATGGTTTGATCAAAAAGACTATTCCAGACCACTCTAGGCCAAACTAATTGCATAGACACTTGAATTTATGTCCCAACATGAAGGATTCACCCCCCAAACATCTTCAAACATGAAATGATCCACTATCTATTAGACTGGTGTCTAATCTAGGCTAAACCTCCATTAGTAATTACCATCCAACACTACACTTACACCAAGTTTCCCCGCTCTCCTGCATTTGGTTAATATAGTACAAATAAATTATCACAACCTCATTCTCTTTCACCAATAATAGTGACTATAAGTGGTAGGAAAGAATCTACATTGGAAACTTCAAAATAAGTACAGTTGACTGTGCCTAACGAGTCATTGGTTTGAATGCACCAGTCTATTATTCCTTACTCAACCCGCCTCCTAGGTGCATGTTAAAATTACAATGCCCTTAGCTTCAATACATGTCTTTATAGTTTTGTCTTCAAAACATCAATTACAAAAATTGACCATTGGTCTAGTTACATTCAAAATTTGATCTTCCTAGATCATTAAACCAAATGACCCTCTCCACAAACCCTTTGCTAGGGTGCCCTGCACCATCGTGTGTATGATAAAGATATATCATATAAACTAACAAGAGATATTATATGCAGATTTATAATGTCTATAGCAGACTTATAAGAGGAATAAGTGCACACTTGAAAGGATAATAAGGGTAGACATTGAAGGATAAAAAGTGTTGATTTGGGAAAAGGATAAGTGAAAACAAGGCAGATTTATATGAAGCAAATATAAAAAGGAACATATATTAACAAAGATTGTAAAAGGTGGATTTGAGAAGATCATTGAAGAAGCAAAATGCAAGAAGAAAGGTATAATATTTAAACAAATTATAATGTCCATCATCTACTGAAGATAGCAACATTATCAAGGTGAAATTTTAGACTTAAGTGAAGTTGGTTCTTTGCTTCGAGGGGTTGGAGCCTACAAATTTTTAGAGTTAATTGTTGATGAAAATCATAGATAGGAAATATTAGCATTGCTCAGAGAGTTAATTACTTTATTCACATGAGAAGAACTATAAAAAAATACTACATTATTATGGAATTGCTGAAATATAACAGTGGGCTAAGAGAAATACATTTAAGCACTAATATTCAATATATAGCAAAGAACAGAGCAAGAATCAAACATATAAGTAAATTAATTTTAGTTGGCCGATGTAAGTTTCCTAGCCAACAAAAAGACAGTCTTGGGATGTCTTATACTAAAATTTGGAACATGTGTTCCAATAGTTCATCAATGACACATTCAAATCCATTTGCCAAGATATTCTAGAATAGTCAATGCCTTGAAATGACAAAAGATGAGTTTCTTAATAGAATGTTTTACAACTCCAAAGGTGCCATAAGATGAGAACAAAATCATTTTTTAAGTTTTGATAGAAGATGAAGAAAGGAACACTTCCATTGCAAAAAAAATATGTTTTTAAAAATTACAAATGTCAGCTTAGGCAAGTCATATACTATTGTTGAATTTTGGCATGAACCAAGTATATGCAGCTTGAAATTACTAACTGCCAGAGAAGGATCAGAACAATCTACCTTGTAAACATGATGCCAGTTTTTGCTGGTGTCATTAACCCTTTTCCAGAGAACACCCATAACCAACTAGCTTTCATTACTGCATCAAATAAAAATTGCTTTATCCATTATTTGTTGGATGACTGCCAACAAGAAATGTAAATCTATGTGAGAGCTCTGATGCAAAACCCTAAAGATTGTCTTACAAATTTCTTGTAGCTTGAGAAATCTCAGCCATAACCATCCCATGTGGACCCCAAGGTTCATCACTTGTTGCATCAAGTACCTACAAAACAAAGAATGTGATCTATGAGTTTCCACTTTGAAATGCCAGACAAAAAGTATCATAAGAGATTTAGCTAAAAATGCACAAGTTTCTTTCTAAACTAAAAAGTGTTCTTAAACCCATGCATTCAAGATATCCCATTTCAACTTCAATTTTTGTGGACTATTCTTTGTTGTTTAAAATTTCAATTGCTTTCAAAATGGTACTAGATCATTTGTCACAGCCAACCCTCAGGCTGAAAGAGGAGTTGCACATAAGAGTGAACTCTATCTCTTTTTTAGTTAAAACTTTATCTGTGTAGCTATATTAGAAAAATCCATATAATGTTGTAAAGAATCCATATTATAGGTATGTATTACATCATTACTAGGACAATGCTATTGATTAGCATTATGTTGTACTTAAATCAAAAAAAAAAAATTATTCTACATCTTTCATTCTTAATTTTAACCAATGACAAGGAAAAGTCATAAAAATGCTGTCAATAATTCATGGGAAAAAATCATCAATAAATGATAGAAAATAGTCATATTAAATGTAGTCCAGCCATTACTTCATTTCTTTATTAAAAGTTGACAAATACAATTGATTATTAACTTTTCACTTAATCCAACAAAGTACATCAATAGGAAGTTTGTTGACTTGTGTTTTTTTAACTGAAATTGTACAAAACAATAACTAGAATAGACTATCTATGTTTACATCACAATATACATTATATTTTTTTGTACAAAATTAGATATTGTAAATTCAACTTAACTCCTAATACATGCAATATGCCGAAAATCCAAGGTGCAGTTCAAATCTGATCCAGTATTTATTCTACAAGATTAACATCTATTGCTGGAACAATATTGAAACTACTACCATACATCAACCTACAAGTTAAGGTTTCCCATATATTAACCTACTACACATGCTTTTAGAGCTATTTAGTTCAACTACCCAGGTTTGTTACATCAGCAATATTAAAGCAAATCCAACTAACATTGAGATGAGTAAGACTCATTTAGTCATCAATTTTTTGATGGTATGGTTTAAGACCAATTACAAAAGTCAAATAGCTACTGCTTAAATGAATTCACTATTTCAAAACTAATTAAGTGCCTTTTGAACAGTGACCCTCATGAGTTGGAAAGGTGATTTGGGGATCTTAGTTGGGGTCTCAAAACTTCTAAATGTCAAACATCTAAACTTAGAAACAAAATGAAAACATCATCATTAACTCTACAATCAAGGAATGAGCATTAAATACTTTTGATCCACAAATAATAATGATTTGGTAGAGAGAAATTTGGTGATTCTTACCAATACATCGACAGTGATCACAGTGAGGATGAATCAAATTATGAAATGACTCTTCAATAACAAAAAGCTGAAAAATGATTTAGAATCAAAAACAACACACGATAATCTAATCAACTACATAAGAACTTTATTTAAATCAGGTCAGGTGACTTACACAAAGATTTTGCATGATTTTGTTTTGCTGTTGAGAATGTTGACAGGAAAAAATGACCAGAGGTTGCTAGATGAATATTATGACCCAACTAAAGAAGAAATATTTTTATAATGAAATGCACCAAGACTGTTCTTCTACAACTGCTACTCCAATCCATAAATGCGTATTCATAAATAGGTAGAATTTATAAAATGTATTATATATGTCTAAAATGGTGATTGATAAGATACAATCCATAAGTAGGAGATATTTTAACACAACAAGTGAAATTGTGATATTGCTATCAGGATTTAGCTGTGTGATTTTTGAGTCAAAATCGTTGATACATATTTAATGAAATGAAAAAAACCCATCTCTCATGAGAATGAATGGAACAATTAGCACTCATTGGATCTAGGTGATGCTCATAAAAGTGAAGCACCAAGACTTCTCAGGAGGTCACCCATCCTAGTACTACTCCAGCTCTAGCATGCTTAACTACATAGTTTCCTCCATGGATAAACCCACTCTGATTGCAACTCCATTTGCAAAACCTTCACCAAGTGTTGTACCTTATGAACCATTCATTAGAAAGCCCCTTAAGCTCATCAATTGATAAGTAGGAGATATTTTTCCACAGCAGGTCACATTGTGATATTGTTATTAGTATTTAACTGTGTGATTTTCAGTCAAACTCATTGACTCATATTTCATGAGTAGTAGTTCACTAAACCCATCTCTCATGAGAATGATTGGAACACTTAGCACTCATTGGATCTAGGTGATTCTCATAGAAGTGGAGCATTGGGATTTCACGGGAGGTCACCCATCCTAATACTACAGCTTGAGCACACTTAACTACAAAGTTTCCTAATAGCAATATCATAATTTTTAAAAAAAAATCTTAACCCTTATATTTTTTCACAATAGCTTGCTACTTCATCTACACTTGTGAGGAATTAGATCACACACTCTTGGATCTTCTTAGTAAAGTAAAATTGGCTACACTAAAAAAAGGAAAAGGACTTGGTTTACATGCATTCAAATCTACTGCTCCTTAAACAAAGTGGCTAAGAGGGGACACAAGGGACTGAGATAATAAGCCCATAACATATTTACTTGGATCTTCCACTTCCCACTTTGTTGCACTTGATGTTAATGATGAATATGGGAAAATTTGTGGGCATTGGAGTCCTAGTGCCAATGCCAATGCTAGTGGAGCCCTATTTGTGATTCTTCTAATTTACCACTACCTATATCATCTAATATAGATGATGGTGATATTTTGTAAGTCTAATATTTTTTTTTATAAAAATTATGACTCACCATTGACAATTGACATTATTATTATTTAATTTTAATATATATTATAACATTTGAGTTTCACTAATATATCATTAGTATTTTGAACTAAAATACTACTGCAAATATGCATATTTTTTATTTTATATGTTTTTGTATTGATGAACTCAACATTAGATACTTTTTGATAATCAAACCAGACCTATGAACTTGAACCCAAAACACTACGAAGGGCAATTACTTAGATTATAAGTAAACAATCTTTGAGAAATTATTTCTTTATGTTATGGCCCCATCTTGAGCATTGTTTTCTCTTATGGGTTTATGCATAAATTGTAGGAGTATCTTGCCTTTGTTTGACTTGCTGTAGAAAATTATCTCCTACTCATCAATTGATGAGCTTAAGTGGCTTTCTAATGAATGGTTCATAAGACACAATATTTGGTGAAGATTTTTCAAATGGGGTTGCAAGGAAAGTGGGTTTAACTAGAGGAAACTCTGTAGTTAAGCGTGCTTGAGCTGCAGTAGTACTAGGATAGGTGACCTCCTGAGAAGTCCTAGTGCTTCACCTCTGTGAGCATCACCTAGATTCAATGAGTGCTAAGTGTTCTATTTATTCTCATGAGAGATGGGTTTGGTGAACCACTACTCATCAAATATGGGTCAATGAGTTTAACTAAAAACTCACACAGTTAGATTGTGATAGTGATATCACAATTTGACTTGTTGTGGAAAAATATCTCTTACTTATCAATTGATGAGCTTAAGGGGATTTCTAATGAATAGTTCATAAGGTGCAACACTTGGTGAAGGTTTTTCAAATGGGTTTGCAAGCATAGTGGGTTTAACCATTGAGGAAACTCCATAACTAAGTGCACTAGAGCTGGAGTAATACTAGGATGGGTGGCCTCCTAGGAAGTCTTGGTGCTTCACCTCTATGAGCATCACCTAGATCCATTGAGTGCTAAGTGTTCCATTCATTCTCATGAGAGATGGGTTCAGTGAACCACTACTCATGAAATATGGGTCAATGAGTTTGACTCAAAAACATAGTTAAATCTTGATAGCAATATCACAATTTGACTTGTTGTGGAAAAATATCTCCTACTTATCAATTGATGAGCTTAAGGGGATTTCTAATGAATGGTTCATAAGTCACAACACTTGGTGAAGGTTTTGCAAATAGGGTTCCAAGCAGAGTGGGTTTAACCATAGAGTAAACTCAGTAGTTAAGGTGCTCGAGCTGGAGTAGTACTAGGATGGGTGACTTTCAGGGAAGTCCTAGTGCTTCACCTCCATGAGCATCACCTAGATCCAATGAGTGTTAAGTGTTCCATTCATTCTCATGAGAGATGCATTTGATGAACCACTACTCATGAAATATGGGTCAATGAGTATGACTCAAAAATCACACAGTTAAATCCTGATAGCAATATCACAATTTGACTTGTGCAAAAATAACTCTTACTTATCAATTGATATGCTTAAGGGGATTTCTAAAAAATGGTTCATAAGGCATAACACTCGGTGAAGGTTTTTCAAATGGGGTTGCAAGTAGAGTGGGTTTAACCATGGATGAAACTCCATAGTTAAGCACACTCAAGCTAGAGTAGTACTGGGATGGGTAACCTCCCAAGAAGTCTTGGTGCTTCACCTTTGTGAGCACCACCTAGATCTAATGAGTGCTAAGTGTTCTATTCATTATCATGAGAGATGGTTTTGGTGAACCACTAGTCATGAAATATGGGTCAATGAATTTGACTCAAAAATCACACAATTAAACCTTGATAGCAATATCACAATTTGACTTGCTGTGGAAAAATACCTCCTACTTATGGATTGTATCTTATCAATCATTGTTTTGAACATATATTATACATGTTATTAATGCTACCTATTTATGCATAGGAAATTATGGATTGGAGTGGCAGTTGTAGGAAAGCGGTCTTGGTTCATTTCATTATAAAAATAGTTCTTTTTTGGTTGGGTCATAATATTCAACTAGTAACCTGTGGTCATTTTTTCCCATCGACATTCTCAACAATAGAAAATCGTGCAAAATTTTTGTGTAAGTCACTTGACCTAATTTAAATGAAGTTCTTATGTAGTTGATTAGATTATCATGTGTTGTTTTTCAATTGATTCTAAGTCTTTGTTATCTATTTTCAATAGTAGTAGTTACACAAACGGGATGCAGGGATATGCTGATAAACTTAAAATCATTTGGAAAATGCTTCTGTATAGTGAGTAGCTACCTTTGCTCTTTGAAGAGCTATCCTTGAGCTTTGTTTTGTGTTGCTGATGTCATAGACACACCTACACAACCATTTGTGGACCTTTTGCACAAGAAAATTTATCATATGCAAGGCTTCCTTAAATGCAGTACAACACAAGATAGAATGTAGATATGAAAATGCTTCTTGTTCTAAAATGGATGCACAGAGTGTTGGATCTGAGTAGCCCATCTACAATTTCATTTTTTTCACACGGGCTATAGAAAATATGATTAAAAATTTGGGATAAAGTTCTAGATTCTTGCTAGGAGACAATTTGATTTAGATAATATGAAAAGAAGATAACGAGTTCCAATCTTAAAGTCAATATATCAGAGATCAAAAGATCAAAGCTTGCTATATAGAGAATGATTCTTTTCCTATGTCTATGTATATATATGAGAAAAGATGGGAAAAATTTACAGGAAAGTATCGTGAATTTTTCAAATTCTTTTTAGTGGTATCTCCTTTGGGTACTTTGCTTTGAGGTGTTTGATGCAGGTTTTGTATTTTTCCTCATGGTATTGATTCTATTTGTTGACACATAAGCAGTAAAAAGAAGGGACATTTTACATTAGATATTTAGGTACTATCTTCCATCCTACCATATATCTTTGGTCTTGGTCTAAAAAATAAAAGAAGATCCAAACTACTTACCTGGATTCTGCTTCTAGGGACCAGCCAAAGAAACCAAAGATTTGATGAAGATCCACACTTATCAAATGCATAGCTTATTTCCTCCAAATAGAGCTTTATTTCCTCATCTTGTGAGCAATTCTTTGTTACTTTGTGACCTCAATATTTGAAATTAAAAAGAACTTGTTTGACATAGAGCAGATGCTTACCATCATGACAAGTGCTTTCACATAGGTGACTGCATTGGAGAAGAGCCCTACAAGGCCATGTACAGAATAGAGGATTAAAAGAAGATGCATCTTTAATGCACAAAACAAAAGGAGGGTCGCAAGGATTTCTTGGACAACGAAGATATATTTCCTCACTCAAACAGTATTGTTCTTTGAAATCTAACAACAAGTTGTGATTACCACAGAAATATAGTGGTCCTCTTGCTCACGATACTAAAACACACATCCTATTTTTCTTAGCTAGATATCCAATATTTCTATCATCGTTGGATCTTACGAGGGAAACAATCACAATGTTATTCTTTGAACCCTGAAACCCCAACAGTAAAACATCAAACAACCACATTGACAATGAAATAGGGCATCGACCTTTTTCATTTTCAAAATAATATGAAGCCCGTGTTGGTTGAAATTTCAACCAACACGGGCATGGATTTTTAAAAAAAATTATTTTTCCTTTCATATTCCAAACAATCTAAAACATTTTAATAGATGGTCAAAAATTTTGGTCTAAAAATGGGGTCAAATGTACTAGTGGTACCTGGCTGTCCATCTGAGGTCTAAGAGGTGTTTAATACTTCTAGCACCTTTCATTCAACACATCTATGCATTCCATGATGATAAATTGCCATTCTAAACTAGTTTGTGAAGTCCCATTTTGAGCATTTGTCAAATCTGCATTTTTTCTTTAGTGTCAAACAGTGACAGGAGGTTGTGTTTGCAAGTGAATATCTTGCACGCAGTTATGTTTCATGACTCACCACTTTGGAAGTGTTTAGTGTCTATATTAGAGAACCTATGTTTCAGATTTTGAGTTTTTTTGAGTCTGTTTGACTAAGTTTTGAACTCCTCAAACTTGGTCATTTGTTATTGTCATGTTGATACAATTAGTTCACAATTCTGGAAGGCCCTGTTTGATGAGTTATAACTCTGATCCAGTTGACCAAAATGCTGAAATTCCATTTGCATTTCATTTTAGAGGTTAGAGACTTGTTATGTTTCAAGTTTGAGCTTATGACAAATCCATTTGATCAATTTTCAAATGCGATTCCAAATGAAATTTCTAAAGTTTTACTAGTGTCAGCATTTGCAAATTTGTCGAAACCCCTGTTCATGATGTTATAACTCCTAATCCATGATAGGTGAGATTGAATGGATTGAACCACTACATTTTACTATAAAAATACTTTAAGTGTACCAATTTTCAAATCATTATGAATCCATTTGCATACTTTTCTAGCTCAATTCCATTTGTAAAAATCATTTTTCTACCATTGTTTCTAGTCAAAAAATTTGAGTAGCCCACTTTGACCACTCGCAAATGCACCTTGTTATTCGTCATGATCCCAAATCATAGATTCATACTCTCTGTGTGGCATTGAATCAGTGCCCCACTTTTCATGTCCTAAAGTATCAGTTTACCCAATTTTCAAAGCCAAATCCGAATGCAATTTACTATTTTTAGACATGTTTTCTCGTAGGCAGTTCTGAGAGGTCAACTTTGATAGTCAATATCTTTTTTCCCTAAATTCATCATGAAATGAGATTTTATAGGGTGAAAGTATGTGGAACAAAGAATCAATGGGTCAGATTTTAGAGCCTAGTTCAATGTTTGGATTAGTTTTAAAGGCCAGTCAATGGACCTCCTAGCACAAAAGTGACAGGTTGCACAAAAGGATAAAATGAGTTTCAAATGTTGATTCATTGGTCGAGTTTGATTTCAATTAGTATCAGATGATCAATGAATTAGTTTTTCTTGTCAGTTGATTGAAAATAAAAACAAAATTAGCTGCACCCACTTTGGGGTCTGACTGATTACTTCAAATTGATAAAATGCCATGGGGATTGGATTTATCTTGTTTCGATTGTATCTTGAAGTTTGAAATACATAGAAAGGTTTTTATTTTCTCATTTCAAGATTAGCAATGTATTGGGGTTTCCATTGAATCAAGAAGGATGTGAAGTGGAATCTTCATAGTAGAAGCACCATTGTAGGTCAAAGGAGAATCATTTCAACCTATGGCAAGAACTCCATGCTGTAAGAAAGAGGTATAACCACTACATAAAGTATGTAGTCCATGTTGTCTATGACTCATTACAAAACAAGTTTCCCATTTCATAGAAAGAAGAATAGGGTATGACAATTGGGCACTCTCAACCATTATGCATTTTTGGTTTTGATTAAAAAGATTAATGTTGAGGGTATCTTTGAAGGCATTGATCCTAAATTTGTGGCTAGAGTATCATGTCACATTAAATCTAGTAGGTGAACTAATATTTATCAAGTCTTTTCTCTCCACTAGCCACCATCCACGCCAAAGAGAGAAAAGCAACACATTTTGGCATAAGAGGGCATATCCACCATCTATTTAGTCAAACCAAGAAGGAAGAAACCTGTGTGAACATAGGCATTAACAAAGAAAGAGCCAACAATTGTAGGGGAGTATGTAGTAGGGGGTGGCATTATAAAAGCTAAGTCCAACCCACGCAAGGCATCAAAAAGTGGCATGTGAACAAAGGAAAGCCCATGCAAAAGCACTAGCAACAAGACACTCAGGGCTGGAAACAAAAGTAGCCAAATTTTGTAGGGGAGGTGTTTTTAAGGAGTGTCATTATATAAATAGTTTTTCCACCCAAAAGATGCACAATAATAAAAGAGCAGGCCACTAATTATCAAAGAAAAGCTCCACCATGCAGTAAAAGATAAAAAAGAATCCTCACACCATTCGTTCTTTGAATGAAAAGTGCCATAAAAGGAAGATGCAAGGTAAGGATACCTAATTTATGATTTAAAATTTCGAGACAACGGGGCATAAAGAAGACCCCACAATAAAGCTCAAGCCAAAAATAGAGCACTCCACACACAACAATAAACAAGGAAGCAACATTGAAAGAGGGAAAGTTGCTACTTGCAAACAGCCTATGTGGAAGGTGTCCAACATGCAAGCAAATAAAATGAAGATGCCAAGGTATCAGTAGGTCAAATCCATAGCATGGAAAAGGAAATAATATTAGAGAATACACAACAATTAAAGGAGATCAAAGGCATGCATTGGATTGCTTTTGCAAATCGAGGTCAACTGCAACTTCTAGGGCAGAGAGGGAGACAATGAAGAATAGTTAATCCCACATTGCCCCTGTCAACATCTTTTATAATGTTTAAATATAACATCACACATGTTGGGATGAAAAATTGCATGCTTCATTTTTAGTCCCATTTCAAATTTTGAGTCAAACCAAGCCCTATGAATACCCATAATTGCATATGTACCTAGCTATATCTTTGAGGCCCCTAAGGTGTTTAATGTTTCTAACACCCTGCATTCAGCCTGTGTAAGCGTTCCATGAAGAAAAATCGATATTCCAAGCTATTTGGCGAAGTCTTGTTTTGAGCCAATGTCTAATTTGCATTTTACCCAAGTGTGAAATAGTGACAGGAGGCCATGTTTGTTGTTGAATATCTCATACCCAGAATAGTGTTATGATTCACCACTATGGAGATGATTAGTATGCATACCTAAGAACCTATGTTTTAGTTTTCAAGCCATTTTGAGCTCGTTTGACTAGGTTTTGAATTCCTCAAAGTTGGTAGTTTACTATTTTCATGCTTATGCACGTTGCACATATTTCTGGGAACCCCTATTTGACCTGTAATAACTTTTGACCAGTTGATCCAAATGCTAAAATTCTATTTGCATTGCATTATAGACATCAAAGACTTGTCATGTTTCAAGTTTCAACTCTTGACAAATCCGTTTGATCAATTTTCAAATGTGATTCCAAATGGAATTCCCAAAGTTTTACTGGTGTCAGTATTTGCAGATTGATTGGAACCCCGTGACATCATATCTCCTGATCCGTGATAGGTGAGATGAAATGGTTTGTTTCCCTATGTTCTATACTATAAATACTACAAGCGTGCTAGTTTTCAAATCTTGATGGATCTGTTTGCACACTTTTCTAGGGTCATTCCATTTGTAAAAATTGTTATCTTGTCATTGTTGCTTGTCCTGAAAATCCAGATAGCTAACTTCAGGCACTTGCCAAATTCTTCCCATGATTTTTCATGAGCCCAAATCATAGATCCATATTCTCCTCATGACAGAGCCCCAGTTTTTGTCTTCCTAAGTGTTAGTTTGCCTAGTAATTCCAAAAGGTCAACTTTGACAATGAATATCTTTTGACTCTGAATTCATCATAAGATGAGATCTAATAGGGTGAAAATATGTGGAGGAAAGAGTTAGTGTGCCAGTTTTCAGAGCCTGGTCAAAGGTTTGGGTCAATTTTTAAGGCCAGTCAATAGACCATCTGGCACCAATTTGATAGTTTGCAAAAAGTGGTGAAATGACCTTTTAATGATCAATCAATGCTCAAATTTGCGTTTAATTAGTATCAGATTGATCAATAGGTTACTTTGCAATATCAGTTGCTCGAAAATGAATTTTTTTTAGCTAGGCCACTATATGACCCGACTCATATGATCAGGATATGGTTCTATTAGCATCATTTCATTGTAGGGATGGCAACATTTATCCACCAAGAGGTAAAATTAGATGAAGGCATCTTTTCCACATAAATATTACTTGTCCCATTCATTGGAGCCTGAAAGTGTTTTAAATTTATAAATGTTTTTACAAATTGTGGTGAAAATAACAAGTTTACAATGTGTCTATCCATTATGAAAGTATTGTTCTTATGAGGAAGGGAAAGCTTAGTCAAAGTTTTAAAGGGGACATCCATGTTTATATGAATGGTTGAAAAGAGAAAATGCAAAGGAGGGATACGATGACGTTCCTTCCAAATAACACCCTCCCATTTTTTCAAATATATGATCTAAAATCTCTTTCAAAGAAAAGATGGATAACCAAAACTTACAAATGAAAGAGTTCACCCAAAAATCCTTACATTGGAGCACCAATAAATCTTTAGAAAAGATATTAGAAGGAGAAGAAGGCACAGAGAAAGATTAGTGATAATGTTCTTCAGAATCAAGCTCTCCGCCTCTACTTTCAAGGACACCTCTCTCTTTGCAACTGTAGTACATTCCTCAAGAAAAGTAGGAATATAAGATATCATGGAAAAACTAGTTTTGTAAGAAGATGCAAAATTAATAGATATGATGTTCGATGCCATAAAGATGTAACCCTTCCTAATCACAATGTTGAGTAACAATCAACAATAGAGTAGGTGGCAATACACAGGGAGCACACCCTCTAAAAATAATTCACGCTCAGCAATAGAGCTGGCCCAATAACAAGGAGAACACGTATATAAGGTAGAAAAAGGCACAAGCAACAACATAAGAAAAATTCCATTTGCAGAGAGCACCCAGCATCAATTATGTAAGCCGCCAGTGGAAAGAAAGAATGTACACACCATGGAAAGAGCAATACATTCATAGTCAAAGGCACCATCTGCAAATAAAGAGCAACCATACCACATCAGAGGTACCAAGTCCATGCATTTTAAAAGATGAAGCTATCCATGATAATAAGCAAGCTCCAACTCATGCTGTAGGATACAAAGAAATATGCTGAACACATCAGACCATGAAAGAGGTAATGAAGGAGCCACATTTCATGGAAGAAGCCTCGACTTAGCAGATGATGCCCAAGAAAATAGACAAAGCTACTTGTGCATTCCACGCCAAGTAGTAGTAGATTGGGAGACAACATGGAGCAGAGAAGTTCAATGGCCAAAAAAGCTTTTAAATCGCGCTTTTTCACTTCAAATTCTCTTCCTCCAAAGAGCGCGAAGTCTTTAAATGCCAAAGAAATGAGGAACTCCATGTGTCCAAACCACTATTGAAGACATCATTCATGCCTAAACCAAAGAGACTTAAGCCATAAAAGAAAGAGAAGCCCATGCAAAAAATAGCTAGCCACATTTTTCACATAGGGCAGGAAAAGGTGAGTCTAGAAGCAAACACCATTGGCCACAGAGGTGATCAAATGAGATCTAGAGCATGATCAAAAAGACCAAGTAGAGAAGACATAGCACAGTAAATAAGAAATGAATACTCAACAATAGAGGTCATGCATCAAAAGACCATGCCAGTACAACGAGCTCCACATAGGTAGAGACAGAGAAACTACTACTAGATTCAAAAGAAGATCATGCATTTAAAAGGCTTTCCACTCCATCAGTCATAGATTCACACCATGGAGAGAGAAATACACTCACTTGGGACTCAAGAGGGAAATGAGGAAACCACTTGCAAGAGCCATCCATGCTGATAGGAATGAATACATGAGAGGAAAGCCTATTGTGGTTTATCCCACATTGGCTGGAAAAAAACTCATTTGAATAGTTTAAATACTATTCTTTGCATATTGGATTGTGTCCACAAGAGAGGCTCCTTTTGGAGAGTAGCTTTGTGTGCATGGGTCCTAGATAGCTATGTGGTGGTGCCAACAAAATTTTAAATGAAAGTATAACCATGATGACTGGCAGGTTCAAGTAGTGAACAAGATTGTGACACATGTCTTTATCGAGCAGGCGTCGCTAACTCACCAACTGAAAGTGCTTGCTAGTTAACTATGGTGACATAGCGAGGGTGGAGGTGGTGCTGACACATGTCATTGGGCCTAGAGCAGGTGATGATGAGGCAATGATTGTACAGGTCAAGTAGAAAATTGTGAAATGGCATGTGGCACTAGTTGGATAATCAAAACTAATAAAAAATTGACATGTGGCATGCTTTCCAAAGTGATGATATGGTAGAGGATGACACATGTCATTCTGTTGCTATGTCGCTAATGGTGTGGTAGTTGTTGAGTCAGATAGCGACATAGCGAGGATTGATATGGCGACAACATGTGGCAGGAGATGTAGACTAAGTGAGCCAATCAATGAGTGACACATGTCATAAAGCTGGTCAAACCAAGTTTGACCTTGGATTCAAAGGGCAAGGAAAGCTGTGAAGGCCAATAAAAAATAATTTTTAAATCATTTTATGAAAAAATCAAATTAGAGTTGCAGACCTGAAGTTTCTAGCAAACGAGGACGTCTTTCAAATCGAGATCCTGGGTGTTTCTAGAAGGCAAAGTATGCCTTATCATATACTATTGGAATCTTGAGAATCTAAATTTTCCAATTCTAGGGTTTGTTTCTACACAAGATTTCATCAATTCATGATATAGGTCAATTTGTGATTCTAAGGGCATTGGTAACAGAAAGGGCAAATTTGATTATTGATCATCTAAATCAGTTACAAGGCAATTTTGAAGGCTTGGTAAAGCATAATTATGGAGAAAACAACCATAAAAGGTTACATTGCATTTTGAAGGCCACATTATAACTAATTTTCACTTTTCTGGTGAATGCATTTTAGTATCAAGAGTCAGTTACATCCTTTCATCATTATATTTTGAAATATTTTATGAGCCAAAATGAAGGGATCTAATTTTCAATTATAGAGAGAGGATAGAGAGAGGCTTTTTCATCTTCTTGGGAAGGAATTTTGGGTGGACACTTTTCATTTCTTGATCAGATCCAACATTTTTTTTTCCCTTTATCTATCTCTTTCTTTCTCATTGTAAGGGTTCTAGTCTTTGGAGAAAAAAGGTGTCACTACTGAGATACCAAGTTTTGGATCTAGTTTTGATGTGTTCCCATACTGTGATACCACATACTTTTTAGCAACTTCTATTGTGTGAACAGCAGTAGTGCAGATAATATAGATAATTTTGAGATGTTAGGTTATTTCATTTTTTAATTTTGTGCATCTCAATGTATAGTTTCAAGGAAATGAATACATATGAGCAGTAATTTCACTAGTTTCATTTTGGTTCTTGTCTCCTATCTTAGCAATCTATAAGTCTTATGTGGTTTTGGAACAAAGATTTGAGACCCATTTGCATCCCCTTCAAGTTGTATGTTTGATGTATTTTTTTGTTGGACCCAAGGGCAAAGTAAATGCTTGATATGTTTAACAAGGTTACTGGTTACTTGAGAAGGATATCTTGTGAGAATTGTTCGATACAATTGATAATTTCATGATTGTCTTTGATGTTAAACAAATGTCATATCAGTCATCAGACAGTGTTAACCGAGCTCACTCGGTCATCAAAGAAAAGTAGCAGACAGTGTTAACCGAGCTCACTCGGTCATCGAAGAAAAGTAGCAGACAATGTTAACCGAGCTCACTCGATCATCGAAGAAAAGTAGCAGACAGTGTTAACCGAGCTCACTCGATCATCGAAGAAAAGTAGCAGACAGTGTTAACTGAGCTCACTCGGTCATCGAAGAAAAGTAGCAGACAGTGTTAACCGAGCTCACTCGATCATCGAAGAAAAGTAGCAGACAGTGTTAACCGAGCTCACTCGGTCATCAAAGGAAAGTCGGAGAAATCGGTGTTTACCGAGTTCACTCGGCGACTGAAGGATTTCACAAAATTCTCTGTATTAACCGAGCTCAGTCAGTTACCACAGGAATTATTTTTTGTGCAGTATTTACCGAGTTAAGTCGGCCAGCGAAGGATTTCTCGAAGGTTAAGTAATTAAAGTTAATTACTTTATGTAATGTATGAAGCTGACTTATAGCACAATTATTTATAATTGTAACTTGTATTTGAGCCGACTTGATAATCTGAAAGGTATATATGAAGGATCAAGTTGCGAATTCAAGTATGGAAGTATGAATGTGAAAAAGCTAGCAGATATGATTGAATATCTAATATGCGAATTATAAGGAAGGTCAGAGCAAATTTTTGAAGGATCAGAGATGCAGAGTTGCATTTGATCAGAGAGGATCTAGAGGAACAGAACAGAGATCCGTATCAGCAAAGATAAGTTGTATTTATTTTAGATCACTCATTATTACTTTCTAATAACTGTAACAGTGTTTTCAAATCTCTTAACAGAGTGGGTTTAACAACCTTTTGTAAAATCCTCTAACAAGGTGGCAATTCAGTTGAATTGATCTAAAGACCTCTAGCAAGGCCACTCCTAGCAGGGTGATTAAATCCTCTAACAAGGTCGCACCTAACAGTGTGTTTTGTAACCTTTAACAAGGTTGGCTCCTAACAGGGCTCACTTCAGAAGAGTGAAAAACAGTAACTAGTTACATTGGTGGTTTTTCCCATATTGGGTTTCCACGTTAAATCTGGTGTCTCTTGTCTCTTGTTTCTTGTGTTTTCAGTTTGATTATATGAGTATCAGCAATGAGTATTTCCTTTGACATCTTAAGGGACTTGTGGGAAAAGTTTTTGTAGTAACTGATTCACCCCTCCCCTCTCAGTTACTCCATTCTCATTTCCAACAATTGGTATCAGAGCTTATTGGTGCTTGCAGGAAAAGATTTCAAGGATCTAAGCCAAAGATCAAGATGTCTTACAAGAGAGAAATTCCAAGACTCAACAAAAATAACTTCTCTGCATGGCAAGGATTGATGAAACTTCATTTGGCTACTATTGGTGATACAGGACTGAAATATCTTGATGAAAAATACAAAGAACCTTCCGGCACATTATCTATCAATGATATTGCTGAAAAGAAGACTCATAACAATATGATGATAGACATTGCATCTGCACTAAGCTATGAAGAATTTGATGATATCAAGGATTGCCAAACCGCTTTTGACATGTGGAACAAGCTGAAAGAAATCTATGGAGGAGATGACAATGTGAAAAGAGCAAAAGCAGAAAGTCTAAGAGGACAATTTGACCAAATGAGAATGAGAGAAGATGAAAACATTGCAAAATATGTTGATAAAATCAAAGCATGTGTCAGTGCAATCAGGGCATCTGGAGGTGATATCAAAGAAGAAACGGTTATAAGAAAAGTTCTCAGAACCTTGCTTCCCATCTATGCAATCAGAGTTTCTACAATTCAAGAAAGAAGGTGTGAAGCAAATCATAATATCAATTTGGAGGCTATAGTTGGAAGACTAACCACATTTGAACTAGACAATTTTGACAACTATGTTCCAGCTTCCAAAAACACTGAATCAGCATTTGAGGCCAAACTTTCACTCAAAGATAGAGGCAAAAAGAAATCAGAGTCAGAAAGTGATGATGAATCAGACCATAGTTCAGATAGTGATCTTGAAGTAATTGAAGCTCTACTGGCAAAGAAATACTCCAGAGGCAGAGGAAAATATAAAGGTAAAGTTCCTCTAATCTGTTTTTCATGTGAAGAAATTGGTCATATTGCAGCTAGGTGCCCAAACAAGCAGAACAATGATGAAAAGAAGGGTCATAAATGGAATAGAAAGAAAGATTACAAATCATTCAAGAACAAAGGTAAGAAATCATGTTTCATGGCTGAAAATTCTAAGGATTCTGATAATAGTGAAGATGAAATTGTTTATATTGCTGTGAAAGATGATTCTGATAGTGATGAGGAAGATAAAATGGCTCTTATCTCTCATATAAGTATGAATGATACATGGATTATAGACAGTGGTTGCTCTCCTCATATGACTGGTGATAAAACTAAGTTTGATCAGTTTGAAGATTATGATGGTGGCAGTGTAAGGTTTGGTAATAATGAACCTCGTTTCATAAAAGGAAGAGGAAGAATCTCTCTAACCAAAGAACTTATATGCAACAATGCCTATTGGGTTGAAGGTCTTAAACATAACTTGCTAAGTGTGGCACAGTTACTCAATACTGGATTTAAGGTGGAATTCATGCATGGAAAGGCAAGACTGTTGAATGAGCAAGGAAAGCTGATAGGATCTGGCACACAAACTAAAGGTAACTTGTTCTCCCTAGAACTTGGTGAATGCTCATGTTTTATTGCTCAAATTGAAGAAAGTTGGTTATGGCATAAGAGGTTGTGTCATGTCAATTTTGATAATCTGGTGAAGATAAGCAAATTCAAAAAGGTAAGAGGAATTCCTAATATAAAGAAACCTGAGGTCGGTTTATGCAAGAATTGTCAGATTGGAAAAATGGGAAAGACTAGTTTTAAAAGTAAAAGCTATCAGTCTGAAGATATATTAGAAATTGTGCATACTGATTTATGTGGACCCATTGGAATTGAAAGTTATACTGGAGAAAAGTTCTTCATTCTTTTTGTTGATGATTACTCAAGAATGATGACTGTTATGTACCTAAGGAATAAATCAGAAGCTTTTGAGAAATTCAAATGGTACTTGGCAAGAGTAGAAAAAGAAATAGGGAAAAGATTGAAATGCTTAAGGTCAGACAGAGGTGGTGAATTCATTTCACATGAGTTCAATAACTTCTGCATTGAAAGAGGAATTAAAAGACAAGTTTTAGCACCAGGAACTCCAGAACAAAATGGGATAGCTGAAAGAAGAAATAGATCCATTATGGATTGTGCAAGGACCCTAATGATTGAAAAGAACATTGCTATCAAATACTGGAAGGAAGCTATTAGCACTGCAGTTCATACCTTGAACCAAGTACAACTAAAAAAGGACTCATTCAAAACTCCCTATGAATTATGGTATGGATACAAACCCAATGTAAGTTATCTGAAAGTATTTGGAAGCAAATGTTATATTTTGAAAGAATCTAGAAAAGGTAAATTTGATGTAAAAGGAGATGAAGGAATATTTCTAGGTTACTCTTGTAAAAGCAAAGCATATAGATGTTTAAATCTATCTACTCACAAGGTCATAGAAAGTGCACATGTGAAAGTTGATGAGTTTGCAGAGAAATCAGAAGAAGAAAGCAAGAAGGTTCCTGAAGACTACAGAAGATTTATTTACATTGAACCTGATACTATACCAAGTACTCCAGTTAATCAGGAATCCTCAACTCCCGAGTCATCAATGACCGAGTTGCTGGAAGTTCAAACCGAGACACAGGAAGTTTTTACCGAGCTAAAAGAATCTGAGTCACTTTCAGACTCTACCAAGCAAGTATCTACCGAGTTTGAATCTACCGAGCCAGAACAGCAAGAATCTGAAGTACAAAGGGACAACAATGAAACTCATTCAAGAAGTAAAGACCTGTGTTAGCTAAATATGTCAGAAGGCATCATGCTCCAGATCAGATCATTGGAGACAAATCTGAAGGAACTCTGACAAGAAGTAAGTTAAAAGGCACTTGTTTACTTGCTGATTTTGAACCCATAAATATCAAAGATGCATTGGCAAATGATAGTTGGATTGAGGCTATGAATGAAGAAATAGAACAGATAGAGAAAAACAAAACATGGACTCTTGTATCTAGACCCAAAGATAAGAATGTGATTGGAACAAAATGTGTATTCAGAAATAAACTAAATGAAGATGACAAGGTATCAAGAAACAAAGCTAGACTAGTATGCAAAGGATATGCTCAAGAAGAAGGTATAGACTATGGAGAAACCTTTGCTCCTGTTGCAAGATTGGAAGGTATAAGAACCTTACTTGCATATGCTGCTCACAAAGGATTCAAAGTTTATCAGATGGATGTCAAGTCAGCATTTCTCAATGGAATACTGGATGAAGAAGTTTACATTGAACAACCTGAAGGTTTTGTTGATCCAGATAAGAAGAACATGGTCTGCAAATTACACAAGGCGCTGTATGGTCTAAAACAAGCTCCTAGAGCATGGTATGAAAGATTGCATAACTATCTTATTCAGATTGGTTTTCAAAGGACTAATGATAACAGTAGCTTGTATATAAAAGAAGGTCCAGATAATAAGATTGTTTTGGCAGAAATATTTGTAGATGACACTGTTTTCACAGGCAATGATGATCTATGCAAAGAATTTTTAGAACAAATGAACAAGGAGTTTGAGATGTCTATGTTTGGTGAGATTAAATTCTTTGTAGGTCTTCAAATCCAACAAAGTAAGAATGGCATCTTCATCACACAGTCAAAATACATCAAGGAGATATTAAAAAAATTTGGTATGGAGGATTGTAAACCAGTTGGAACCCCTATGTGTACTGGATTGAAACTTACCAAGGAAGATGAATCCAAAGAAGTGGATCAAACACTGTATAGATCTATGATTGGAAAGTTGCAGTATGTAGTACATACTAGGCCAGATATTGCCCTTGCAGTCGGTATTGTAGCAATATTTTCAGCAAAACCAAGAGAAACTCATATAATGGCAATCAAAAGAATAATGAGATATTTGAAAGGAACTGAAGATTATGGGCTATGGTATAAATTTGGAGGTAATTTGGATTTGAAAGTATTTATTTATGCTGATTGGGCAGGAAACCTTGATGATAGAAAAAGCACAAGTGGAGGAGCATTCTTTCTTGGAAAGAGATTGGTTTCTTGGACAAGCAAAAAGCAGAATTGTACATCCCAATCTATAGCAGAGGCAGAGTATGTTGTTGCAGCAGTAAATTGTTCAAATATTGTTTGGTTTAAGCAATTATTGCAAGGAATGAGGATGGAAATCAAAGAACCAGTTGTTATGTTCTGTGACAATACTAGTGCAATCAATATATCAAAGAATCCAGTGATGCATTCTAAGACCAAGCATATTGCAATCAAATATCATTTTGTCAGAGAATTGGTACAAGACAAGGAAATCAGATTGGAATATGTCAATTCAAAGGAACAAATTGCTGACATATTCACAAAGCCACTACCTAAGGATGCATTCTTGTATCTCAGAGGTAAGTTAGGGGTTACACCCCTATCCAAAATTCACTAAAAACAAGTTTTAGTGATGCATCAACGCATACCAAAATGAAAATCTATCTGTTGATGCAGTCAAATCTAGAAGCTTTGCATATGAATCAGTACTAAAGGTACATTACAATTCATTTAAGTTCTATTGTCTTTGGCATTTGTTGTCAAAGAGGGAGAGATTTACTTTACTGTCATATCTTTCTGAAATTTGTGTGAAAAAGAAAGTTCTTATGTAATTCCTTCATAGAGGGAGATTACTGAAAGAGGGAGAGTCTATCATCTTAGAGGGAGAATTGTTTTGATGACACATTGTGCTGATAAGGACTTGTTTTCAAATTTCATTCTACTATGACATGTTGTGTTGCCATCAATGCCAAAGAGGGATATTGTTGGATACAATTGATAATTGCATGATTGTCTTTGATGTTACACAAATGTCATATCAGTCATCAGACAGTGTTAACCGAGCTCACTCGGTCATCGAAGAAAAGTAGCAGATAGTGTTAACTGAGCTCACTCGGTCATCGAAGAAAAGTAGCAGATAGTGTTAACCGAGCTCACTCGGTCATCAAAGAAAAGTAGCAGACAGTGTTAACCGAGCTCACTCGATCATCGAAGAAAAGTAGCAGACAGTGTTAACCGAGCTCACTCGGTCATCAAAGGAAAGTCGGAGAAATCGGTGTTTACCGAGTTCACTCGGCGACTGAAGGATTTCACAAAATTCTCTGTATTAATCGAGCTCAGTCGGTTACCACAGGAATTATTTTTTGTGTAGTATTTACCGAGTTAAGTCGGCCAGCGAAGGATTTCTCGAAGGTTAAGTAATTAAAGTTAATTACTTTATGTAATGTATGAAGCCGACTTATAGCACAATTATTTATAATTGTAACTTGTATTTGAGCCGACTTGATAATCTGAAAGGTATATATGAAGGATCAAGTTGCGAATTCAAGTATGGAAGTATGAATGTGAAAAAGCTAGAAGATATGATTGAATATCTAATATGCGAATTATAAGGAAGGTCAGAGCAAATTTTTGAAGGATCAGAGATGCAGAGTTGCATTTGATCAGAGAGGATCTAGAGGAACAGAACAGAGATCTGTATCAGCAAAGATAAGTTGTATTTATTTCAGATCACTCATTGTTACTTTCTAACAATTGTAACAGTGTTTTCAAATCTCTTAATAGAGTGGGTTTAATAGCCTTTTGTAAAATCCTCTAACAAGGTGGCAATTCAGTTGAATTGATCTAAAGACCTCTAGCAAGGCCACTCCTCGCAGGGTGATTAAATCCTCTAACAAGGTCGCACCTAACAGTGTGTTTTGTAACCTTTAACAAGGTTGGCTCCTAACAGGGCTCACTTCAGAAGAGTGAAAAACAGTAACTAGTTGCATTGGTGGTTTTTCCCATATTGGGTTTCCACGTTAAATCTGGTGTCTCTTGTCTCTTGTTTCTTGTGTTTTCAGTTTGATTATATGAGTATCAGCAATGAGTATTTCCTTTGACATCTTAAGGGACTTGTGGGAAAAGTTTTTGTAGTAACTAATTCACCCCTCCCCTCTCAGTTACTCCATTCTCATTTCCAACAAGAATGAGATCTGAATGAACACTGATGTCTAAATCATAATGAGATTAGATAGATCTAATGTCTAGGTATACAAAATATGTCCTAATGTCACAGATGTATGTTTTGAATTCATTGAATTGCCCAATGGAATAGGCACTGATCAATTATAAGAGGATCACTTGTTATATTGTTGCATGTTTGAAGATTTGTTGAAAATCAACATCAATAATCAATTGTATTTCCCTTTCATGCTGAATATCTTAAATATGATGCCCTCACTCAACTTTTGAGATTCATAGATCCGCATTTAGCTACTGTAGATTGGTGTTATTTCATGAGTTATTAAGGGAAATAAGGGTTTTATCTATTTTACATTAGATTTAGTGTATGCTTTGATAACTGGTATCATATAAAGAATCTATAGGTTAACCCACCTAGGTTTTGCAGAGCCTAAAGTGTAGAAGGAGTATAGCCTTATAGTTGGCCCAAGTTCTTGGTGAAGTGTGTCCATTATTGGAGATAGCTACCCATAGATGCATAATTGCCTTGCATACTTGGTTATTTAAACACTATTAAATTAGGAGCCAACAACACACAACATAGAATGTCATGAAGATAACAACTTTTGGAAGCTACGTGATGTGTGGTGGGTTTGACTCTGCTAGCTGGTGGGTTGCAATGAGCACAATTTTAAACAAACATGTAAGAGCGCTGATGTGGCAAGATGTGCTACAATCATGCCAAGTTTCCAAATTGTGTGGTGGGTGCTTGCTTGCAATATTAAGTTTCCCAGTGATTAAATATTATGAGAATGTAGAAAATTGACATGTGGTGTGGGTCCTAGCTAGCGATGAGGTGGCACCACAAGAGAAAATCAAGACCAGTGCACGAGATCATGCCACATGTCTAGATCAATGGTCAATGAAATTTTGCAAGACAAAGATGCAAGGTATTCAAGGAATGTAGGATTATGGGAGACTGTCATGTGTTAGTGAGCCCCACTCAAGTGATGATGTGGCAATGACATGCAGGTGACTAGGTAGAGGCGGGCCAATCATGAAGCGACACATGGCCTTGTCAAACTAGGTTTGACCTTGAGATTCAAGGAAGGGAAAAATTTTTAAGTACTAAAAATTTTATTATTTTAAATTATGTCTCAAGTGGGTGCATGTTCAAGTATTTTAGATTCAAAAGGGCCTTTTTCTAAAGTTCAGACTTTAGGTTAATTTAAATTTTTGAGAATTTAAATTTTAAAAGTTGTAGATGTGAGTTTTATATTAGAGGGACATTTTTCAAATCGACTTTTAATGAATTTTCATTAAGCTAATATAGTGATATTATATATCACCGAAATCATGAGAAGACAAACTTCCTAACTATGAAGTTAGTTTTTGCATAGGAGCAGTCTATTCGAGATATAAGAGGTTTTCTCCTAGATTCCCACTTGTAACTATATTCAGGTGATGAAGTTCAAAAAATTTTTATAACATGGTAATGACTTGAGTAAACATAAGAGATAGTGAAAATGCAATTGGGGTTGAATTTAACCACTTTCAAGTATGTTGAATCAAGGTTTTATCAGCATTCTTGATGCATATCAAATATCTTGGCAGACAAAAGGGGTTTTCATCATTGAATAGGAGAGTTTTACAAGTTTGTTACAAAGTAATGATGAAACCAAATAAGACCAATGTGTGGAAAGAGGAAGGAGGTTTTGCAACTAAAAAAGATTAAATTCCAAGTAGACACATGTCATTCTAAGATCATATCCAGGAATTTATCTATCTTCTATAACTTTCTGTCTTTTATCCATTGTAGATGTTCTCATTTTTTGGAGAAAAACCACTCACTACTATGATACCAGGTTTTGGTTTCAGTTTTGATGTGTTCCCATGACTGTGACACCATTTTTTCAGCATAATTCTCTTGTAAGAACATCATTAGGAAGGATAATATAGATAGTTTAGATCTATTAGGTTTCTCTATGTTTTCATTTCATGCATATGAATGTATTGTTTCAAGGAAATAAATACAAAGAACAACAAGTGTTTGAGTTTTCATTTTAGATCTTGTCTCTTTTTTCAGTGAATTTTCAATGTTTTATGATCTTTAAACAAAGAGCCTAGGTCATAGTTGAAGTCCCTTAAGGCTGTATGTTGTTTCATTACTGCTTGTAATTCAAGAAATTATGTAAATACTTCAGGGAATCAATAGGGTTGCATGTTTATTGAGAAGGATATTAAGTAAGAATGAGATTTAGATTGAACACAAATGTCTATTTACAAATTGAATGGATAGATCAAATATCTAAATAGATGGATACATCTTAGATATCCATATGTGTGTGATTGATTCATGGATTTTCCCAATAGATAATACACTAATCAGCTACATGATCATTAGTTCTTACTGCTACATATTAGGGGTTTTGTTGAATTCAACATTATTAATCAAATGTTTTTTCCCTTTTCATGTTGAAGAGCTACAATAAAATGCCCTCACTCAACTTATGAATGTCATAGATTTACATTTAGCTACTATAGATTTGTTTCATTACATGAGTTATTAGGAGATATATGAGTTAAATCTTCTAATTATAGATTCAAGGATCTATTTTTGCACTGGTACCATATCGATTGAATCTAAGGTCCACTCGCCTAGGTTTTGTAGAGTCTGAAGTGAAGAAGGGTCAAGCCTTATAGTTGGCCTGGTGTCTAAAATGACATGTTGAAGATGAGAGTTAGCTGCCCCTAGATGTGTCATATTCTCATTGGGGTAATTGGAAACCTCCAGCATTTTCAAACACCAATAAGCACCTGATTGACTTAGCACATACTATTGCTAGGTACATCCTAAACTTTTATATAAATTGGCAAGTAAAAGTACAAAGTTGTGTCACCTTTCAAGTTGACTTATCATAATGACTGAATTTGAGTATTTCTATCTAAAAATTAATTTTGTTCAAACATATGATTTAGATAAATTCATTCTACCTAAGTTATATATAGTCTTGCACATTTCAAATTGGAAATGTATATTAAATGCATGTTTTATACTAGTTTGTATCCAATTACTAAAGAAATAAAATTATTTTAGAAAAGTGACATTTTAATAAGTATTATATTTTTGTGATGTTTTTTAACTAACATATAAACACTATTTTATAGAACTCAAAGTCAAGAATATTCTCATATAGAGTTTATAGTGTTTTAATTAGATATAGTATATTGTAATTTAAAAAATATTGAAGAGCATATTTTAATACTTGAAAAGATGTCAATTTTGGGAAATAATTTTTTTTTTAAAAATCATATTTAAAAAAATTAAAATTATATAGCATTCTAGAGTAGAGAGTCCTCTTCTAGAATGTACAATTTTTCTCCTTGTTAGATTAGATTTGTTTTGAAAATTGTAGTGGGAGATGAAAACTATCAATTTTAGGTGAGTTGAAATTTAAATAATTATAAAAGAGAAAATATAGGTCTAAAGTCAAATTTTATTTTTTATTGTTCTAGCTATATATCTTATCTATAGCATAGTCTGAGATCAAAGGGAAATAAGTTTATTTCCACATATTTTTATGGTGGGAACTAGACCCCTAATTTTCACCATTTTTTAGGAGCTAAAAATTTATCTATAAAAATTTGCAAAATATATCAATTTTTATTTGAAATAATTATTAAAAATTATAATCCTAAACTTCATCCATTTCTACATATTTCATTAGTTTACTTCATTTCCAATTTCAAAATAATAATACCAATTTTATGTCATTGAAGGTGAACAATTATAGTTTTGTTAGCCTTTTCTTTTACAAAAGGGTGACACAGGTTTGTGCTTTTACACCAACATGTATTTTCCAAATTCTTATGATCACCTTGTTCTATTTACTCACCTTGCTTTTTTCACTCATCTTGCTCTTCACTCGACCTAACTAGTAGCTCAGTCACGATGATGACTGAATAACTATGCTAGATAATGACTAAGTGTTAAAGTCACTATTTTGTCAAAACCATAATGAGATTAACAATCTCCCCCTTTAACATGAGTGGAAAAATAAATTTGTCAGGGCATATATTATCTTGAAGCAAAAGTCTAACAATCTAGAGTTTCTACTTAGTCTCTATAAAAAAATTCAAAATTTTCAAAATTTGCAAAAAATATTGTCTCATTACCTTGTTACACCTCCTGACTAAATACTACATTTTAGTTATGTAACTCCCCTTGAGTAGATATAACAAAAATTGTTCTCCTTCAAAAATGTATTGCCCCTATTATCTTCCTTGACATAAATTCCTCAAAATTCACAAAATCCTTCTTTTTTGACACTCATGTCTATGAGGGTTGTGCACTTATAGTGTATTTATACAAAAATGTTTTGTGTACTTGCATAATTATTCCTAATGCATAATCCCAATTATCTCTTTCTACATCTAAAGATTGGATTTGAATTTCCAAATTAGTAGCCATGTCCACTAGTCCTTCTTGAGTTGAAAGATGGGAATCTTTCCTTAACAATATTTTTGCAAATGCTAGTTGTCATTCCAAAACTTCCATGTGAGGGGTCAACATGGACTGAATACTAATCAAAGTTGATCTAATGTTTGCATCTTTAGCTTGTAACTCAGTAATTCTTCCCTATGTTATAAGTAATATCTAAAAATGTAATTTACTAGTGCCAGGAGATGTCTTCAATGTATTTCCAATAGACTTAAGATTTCCTTGCAACCTATCAATAGTTTATTGAGTTTCTTTAGTAAAGAAATCAACATTACATAGTTTGGTATATAGAGAATAAATATTTTCCAAAACTTTCTTCAAACTCTCCATCTTTTTTGATGAGTCAATTTCCTGAGTTCTATGGTACTATAGATTTTATCCATGACTTTAGTGTGAAATTTTTTTCAGACCATTCCAATAACTTGACATTTGTCTCTATATTCACATCTTTTATTCTATCAAATTTATGTACAAGTTGTTCAATGATAGGCTTATTGGATAATGAATCTAAAACATAAAACGCACCTACAAAAGTATCTTTAATATTATGCAAAAGCTCTTTTTTTTTATGCTCCCTCTTGATCTTTTCTTTCTTTGATTTGTGTTATAGAGCCTCTTGAAGTACTTCCATCTCTTTAAGTTTTATTTTTGTAGGATTGAACTATGGAAACACAATCACTTCATCTAAACTAACATCCTCTAGTGATGTAGTGTCAATACTCTTGAGTATACTGGTATTCGATCTTGATATTTGTAATGGATCTTCTTGAGTACTCAATCCTCGAAGAGTTTGGCTACTAAGAGGTGACATAGTAACTAGAAAAGTAACCAGTGTCTATATAGCAACTTGTTCCTTTGTTTTAGTAGACTACTTATCCACTTCTTCTTGTTCATCCTCCCTTTTATCTTTAATAGGTTTTAGTGAGGTCGGTGTAGGACTATCTTCCTTACCCTTATTTTGTCCACTTCTCTCTTTATCGATTACCACTATTGCTGGTATACGTGAGCTTTGTGGAGTAGGCAGTGATATGGTTGGTGTAGCTACCTCTTTCTCTTTCATTTCAATGAAAAATTTGGGCATTGAAGATGGTTCATTTTCATTATCCTTATCAAGTTGGTCTTTCTTCTCCAAAATCTTGTCCTGACATGTTATTTTCACTTGTGACTTTGTCTCCTTAACTTCTACAACATGTGATAGCATAGTGGATGTATCTTGCTATTTTTTCTTAGTGGATGAAATCTTAGCCTTAGGATATTCATCAATCCTCACCAATATAGGATTTTCACATCTAATAGTTGCATTAGTCGATTCTTGTACCAACTTCTTGATGTCATTGTCACCGAGTGGATTGATATTTTATGTAGTGTTGTTAGTGATGTCTTCAATAGTTATAGAGTCTTTCTGAATCTCTTTCTCTCCTTGTGGAAGATTTATGTTTATCATATTACCATTTGCATCCTTCTATGTGCCTTCCTTCTATTCTCTTTTTTTTGTGGTCAACCCATAGATTGATTTCCAAAGTAATGTACTTTGGGTTACCACCTCTTCAACTTGATACCTTAGAATGTGAAAAGCCCTAAATTTTGGTGAAAATCTCCCTTTATACTTTTCTATAGATTTTGCAAGTATTTTATTATCTAGAGTAGGAATTACTTGTGCTAAAGTAGCCTCCCTTATCTTCCTTTCATTCATCATGGTGAATTTCCATTTTTTGTCAACTCAATGGTACAACCTTTTAGGCATTGAGTTGGAAATTTCTAATGTAGTAATCTTGAATGTAGCCATCATATCATATATAGCCTCTTCAATTTTGTTTCTTTTTCCATTATCTAACTTATCAAAATCAATATGTGGAAATCTTAATAGATCTCCATTATTCTTTACATTGTGACATAGATTATTTATATCAGATGTGGGATTGTGACTTACAACTTTGAATTGACTCATGTCATCTGATTTTGTCTTCTCTTCATCTAATTCATCTTAGGGTTTGTATTTCCTCCTTGGTTTCTTTGTAGGTTTTCTTGGCTATGTAGCATCATTCTTCCTCTTTCATTTCAATTATGAGTCTTTAGCTAGTGTAGTGGCTTCTCTAGTGCTTGACCTTGTTAAAGGTGCAACAGGCTTCTATTCATTCTTCTTTGAGGTCATCTTGGGCTTCTTAATTTTCTACTGTTCTTTTTTTTTCTTTCATGTTTCCTTTTATTTTTCCTTCTCTTCTTCTTCATCATAACCTTGATCTTCTCATAACCCTTGAGTAAATTGTAAAGGTCCTTAACCTTCTAACTCTTCTTCTTCACCAAATTTATCTTTCAGCTTCTTCATCAGTTTGTTCTTCTTCCTATCAATACTAGAAGTCTATAATTTGATAGTTATATTTTCCTTTGCTTCTTCATAATTTTCAAATTCCTTAGAATTCTTGTATATGTCCTCTTCTAGTAATGTAATGATGGTTGTTGAAGCTTCATCTACATTCACCTCATAAGGTAGGTATCCTATCCATCTCACCCTAGGAATAATTTCCTGTACCTAAGTATAGTTGGTATCTACTAGGAAACAAACATCATTGTAATGTTTCTCCACTAGAGATATAGGTATTCTTCATCTTTTCTTCATTGACTTCTTGAAATATTCAAAGTAACTAGTCATTACTGAGTCAATGTTTCTTCCTAATTGATCAATGTAATCCCCTATTTGTTGGGTAATGGACCAATTGGTCTTCCATACAACTTTACCAAATGTAGGAAATGTTGGGTGATGCGACGCGCTCCCCTACCCATAGGTGGTTAATTATGTGGTGTTCCATGTTCACTTAAAGTCATGGCTTTTGGTGCAATGGCAAATGGGCCCAACAATTGGTATCAGAGCCTGGTTTTGGCTTGGTCATGGGTTCAAATCTCCCCGATGCCTTCCCAACCCGCGTAAGCACCTGGTATGCGCGTCGAGGGGGAGATTTTTGGGTGATGCGATGTGCTCCCCTACCCACAGGTGGTTAATTATGTGGTGTTCCATGTTCACTAACAG
The DNA here is from genome assembly GCA_028749045.1 of Cupressus sempervirens. Classification (NCBI taxonomy): domain Eukaryota; kingdom Viridiplantae; phylum Streptophyta; class Pinopsida; order Cupressales; family Cupressaceae; genus Cupressus; species Cupressus sempervirens. The sequence goes on along the minus strand of CM053787.1, from coordinate 961,526,940 downwards.
TCATGGCTTTTGGTGCAACGGCAAATGGGCCCTACAATTGGTATCAGAGCCTGGTTTTGGCTTGGTCATGGGTTCAAATCTCCCCTGTGCCTTCCTGACCCGCGTAAGCACCTGGTATGCGCGTCGAGGGGGAGATCTTGTAAGGAAACTTGGCAACAAAGAATATAACCGTCGTTTCCACATAACCCATAATAGATCTAAAATAAACACGAAATTAAAATCCACATGCAAGAGAATAGACAACATACCCACAAAATTGTGACACAAGATATACCCTGGGAAACCCTCATTGAGGGAAAAACCCAGGCTCCAAAAGCATCCATCACCATGTATTATTCAGCAAAAAATACCATTGCCATACAACCATGGAAGCCTTCATGGCCATAGCCACAACCGAGCAAACTATGTGAATAAGCATGAATCCACACATCCCATGCCATGCTTTCAACCTTCACAAATGCTCCCTTGGCTAACATGTCAAGCCTTGTTGATGCAGGAGCATCCAGAGGTATAAGGGCAATCTTGTGTCATCCAAAAAAATGTACTTAGACTTAGTTTCTATTTTATGTCTTTACATTTTTGGATACCCATTTGGCTCAAATAAAGGTTCCAACTCTCATAGTTCAACTATCAGTGCATTTGAAAATCCCAAAAAAATAGGAGCATGCAATTTGACCAACATTTTGGTGACCTAGAAGGTGCGACTTGGCTAGATGAATGTAATTGAGATTTAGAGCATTCTAGAAAAAGAATCAGGTCAAAAGGCCCCACGGTTTGAAAGTTATTGCAATTTTTTGAGTTTTGGAGACCTCCTAAGAATGCTTCAAAGTCAGGTTTGGGGCATTAAATGACCTCAAAAAGGGTTGAAAAATGGGGGACGAGCAAAGCTGGTCCATAGGGCTATAGAGCACTTTGAGAGCTTTCCAAAAATGTAAACGGTTTGTCAATCGGAGCTACGGTTCAAAAGTTATGCCTCCCAAAAGTTCGGCTACCATTTCTGGATTCTTCTAGATTTGCACCGACTTCTAATGCAGCTTCTGGAACCTTCTATTTTTTTGGTGGATGCCTACTAGCACTTTCTAGAATGTACTCCTAGTCCTTAACCCTCCGGGGTCTATTTAAGGAGATTTTGGCATTGTAAAAGGTAGTTCGGAGTGGAGTTTGAGAGGAGGTGCTAAAAGGAGAAATATTCTCCAGAGTTATGCTATTGTAAGCCCGTAGGGCATGTTTTGAAGTTTATTTTCTCTGCACTGTTTGTACTAGCTTATTTTCTCAGTTAATATAATTCCCCTTTTCTAGTGTGTCCATTCTGTTGTTGGGTTGTGTCCCCATCAAGTGGTATCAGAGCAGGAGTTCCTGAGCGTGCGGATAGATCGCCGAACGTGAGGCAGTTTGCACAAGGACTGTGTGGTTGTGGGTTTGAGTTAGAAGATGCCTCCATGAAGAGAGTGTGGCAGAAGGGCCAGAGCTATTGATCTTGAGGAGGTTAGAGCCCTCCAGAGATAGGTACAAGCATTACAAGAGGAGCTTCGTAGAGGAGCAAATATTGCCGCAGATGACAATAGTGAGGATGACAATGAAGAGGAAGTAATGGAAGTTAACGGGGAAGTTTTGAATCCTGTAGAGGAAAGGCTTTTTAGGGCCATTACTAGGTTTGGGAAAAGACCTACAATTGAAGTGGGTATATTTTTGAGAAATTTGAAACCAGATGAGTTGATCGACTGGATCAATGAACTGGATGAATACTTTGAGTATGAGGATATAAGGGACCAAAATAGGGTTAAGTTTGCAAAGGCCATGCCAAAATCTGGTGGCAAGAGGTTCAACTGAAAAGACTTAGAAGAGGAAAGGAGAAGATCACAAGATGGGATCGCATGGTGGACAAATTGAAGAAGCAGTTCATTCCTATGGACTACGAGCTTGATCTATTTAAGAAGATGCATGGGTTAAAGCAAGCAGGAAGATCAGTCCAAGAATATACAGAGGAGTTTTACCGACTCCTGATTAGAGCGGGGCATGCAGAAGCAAATAAGGAGAAGGTTTCTCGTTATATCAGTCGGTTACGACCTAGCATCCAGGAGGAATTAAGTCTAGTAAGAATGACCAGCGTTGAAGAAGCATACCAGTTTTCCCTATGAGTTGAAGAGAAGCTGAGTAAAAGGTTTGAAGGAAGACAAAGAGGGCACGGTCAAGGAGGAAGGGGAAGTGGTAGATCATCTGGAGGCCGCAATGAAACTCAAAAGAAAAATGAAGATAAGGGTACTAGCAAGAACCAGAGGAATGAGGGTTTCAATCGCTCCCGTGATAAAGATTTTGGAAATCAAAGAGGAAGAGGTAGAGGACATGGGAAAGGAAGAGGAGGCTTTCGTGGTATCTATTTCCATTGCAATGAAGAAGGTCATCGTGCCTTTGAATGCCCTCAACGACAAGGAAGGATAGATAGGAGAGCTGAGGGCCAAGCTAGGGTTGCTCATGTGGATGAGGATGCACAATCATCACATTCAGAGGATGCAGAAAGAGGAGAGGCCTTGGTAAATGAAAGAGTCCTACTAAGTGGTGAAAATGAACTAGGACAATGGAGGAGTTTGTTCTGTACCAAATGCAAGTGTGAGGATAAATGTTGTGATGTGATCAGTGATGGTGGTAGCACTGATAACCTGGTATCAGAAGAGATGGTCTCTAAGCTGAAGCTCAAGAGGGAGAAACATCCCTAGCCCTATCAGATTTCTTGGGTAAAAGATGATCATAAGGTCCTGGTAAGTGAACAATGTTTAGTAAAATTCAAAATTGGGGGTTACCATGATGAAGTTCTTTGTGATGTTATTTCGATGGATGTTTGCCATCTATTGTTGGGTAGACCATGGCAGTTTGATAGACATGCAATACATGATGGACATGCAAACACATACTCTCTGACAAAGGATGGAGTTCACCACAAATTGAAGCCCATGAAAAAGGAAGGTGAAAAGGTATGTAGTAGTGCTAGGATTTGTCTTGTTGATGGAAGGAAGTTTTTAGATGGCATGAAACATCAGCGTATGTGCTATGCTTTGATTCCTAGGAAATATAAAGAAGGTAGTAGTGAAATACCATTTGAAGTTTCAGATTTACTAGGAGAATTTGGAGATATTATCTCTGATAATGTTCCAGATGGATTGCCACCAGTAAGGAAAATCAGTCATCAAATAGATCTGATTCCAGGAGCTAGTTTGCCTAACAAGGCTGCTCACAGGATGACTCCTACTGAAACAGAGGAGCTAAATAGATAGGTTCAGGAGCTATTGAGGAAGGGCTTGATTCAAGAGAGCCTAAGTCCATGTGCAGTACCTACAGTACTTGCACCAAAGAAGGATGGAGAGTGGAGGATGTGTACAAATTCTCGAGCTATAAATAGGATAACCATCAAGTATCGGTTTCCTTTACGAAGGATGGATGATCTTATGGACTGCTTGAGTGGAGCTCAGTACTTCACAAAGATAGATCTAAAGAGTGGCTATCACCAGATATGGATTCGAGAAGGAGATGAGTGGAAAATAGCCTTCAAGACCAAGGAGGGTCTTTATGAGTGGTTAGTCATGCCCTTTGGATTGATGAACGCCCCAAGCACCTTCATGCGGCTCATGAATGAGGTACTTAAGAAGTTCTTGGGAAAATTTGTTAGTCTATTTGGATGATATTTTAATTTTCAGCAAGACTTGGGAAGAACATTTACTACATATTCGTAGTGTCCTTGAAAGGCTAAGGGAAGAGAAACTGTTAATTAATCTAAAGAAGTGTGTCTTTGCAAAAAGGGAGTTAGTCTATTTGGGATTTGTTATATCACCTGAAGGTCTCAAAATGGATCCAGAGAAGGTAAGAGCCATCTTGGAATGGCCTACTCCAAGGTTTGCTACTGAGGTAAGATCATTTCATGGTCTAGGTAGTTTTTACAGGAAGTTTATTAAGAATTTTAGTGGCATATGTGCACCTCTAACTGATACAATAAGAGGGGATAGAAAAGAGTTCAAATGGACTGCAACAGCTGCGAGAAGTTTTGAATTGTTGAAGAAGAAGGTGACTGAACAACCTATGTTGGCACTTCCAGATTTTAGAAAAGTATTCCAGGTGGATTGTGATGCTAGTGGTAGCACTATTGGGGCTGTATTAAGCCAAGAAGGTAAGGCTATTGCATATTTTAGTGAAAAATTGAATGATGCAAAGAAGAAGTATTCTGTTTATGATCAAGAGTTCTATGCAATAGTTCAGGCCTTAAAGAAATGGAGGCATTATTTATTGCCAAAGGAATTTGTTTTGTATACTGATCATCAGGCATTACAGTACCTAAATAGCCAAGGTAAATTGAATCAGAGGCATATGAAGTGGGTAGAATTCTTGCAGAGTTATACATTTGTGTTGAAGCATAGAAGTGGAAAATCTAACAGGGTTGCAGATGCATTAAGTAGGAGACAGTTGTTGCTTACAACAATGCAGGTTGAAGTAGTTGGGTTTGATGAACTCAAGAATTTGTACCCCGAGGATCCTGATTTTGCTGAAGCATGGAAAGCTTGTAAAGAACCTGTGGCTGTAGATAGAACCAAGTGGTTAGACTATTTGATTCAGGATGGCATGTTGTTCAAAGGTAGTCAATTGTGCATTCCAAGGAGTTCCATGAGGGAAAATCTGATTAAGGAGAAACACAGTGGAGGGATGGCAGGACATTTTGGTTGGGATAAGACCATTGCCATTCTTAGGGAACATTATTTTTGGCCTCAAATTACACAGGATGTGAAGAAGTTTGTACAGAGTTGCCAGGTTTGTCAAGTTGCCAAGGGGTTTAGTCAAAATACTGGCCTATATCAGCCATTGCCTGTTCCATCAAGGCCATGGGAGGACATAAGTATGGATTTTGTTCTTGGATTTCCAAGGACACAAAGGGGTAATGACTTAGTATTCGTGGTGGTTGATAGGTTCTCCAAAATGGCACATTTCATTCCATGCCACAAAACTCATGATGCTGTCCATATTGCAGACTTGTTTTTCAAAGAGGTGGTAAGACCACATGGTCTTCCAAGGAGTATAGTTTCTGACTGAGATACTAAATTTGTGGGGTATTTTTGGAGGACATTGTGGAAGAAGTTGAGAACAGACTTGAAATTCAGTTCCACGCATCACCCACAGACTGATGGCCAAACAGAAGTGGTAAATAGAAGTCTGGGCAATTTGCTGAGATGTTTAGTTGGAGATAAGCCCAAGGGATGGGATTTGATTCTACCACAGGCAGAGTTTGCTTATAATAACTCTGTAAATAGGAGTACTAGAAAATCACCATTTCAAATTGTATATGGAAATAGCCCAAGGACTGCACCAGAATTGAGGAAGATAGAACAAGGGGAGAGAATAAGTGTTGAAGCTAAAGAATTTGCTAAACACATCAAGTGTCTACATGAGGAGGTTCAAGCACACATTATCAAGATGAATCAATAGTATAAAGCTAGGGCTGACGCAAGGAGAAGACATAAGGAATTCCAAGTAGGGGATCTAGTCATGGTGCACTTACGAAAAGAAAGATTTCCAGTTGGTACTTACAACAAGCTGAAAATGAAGAAACTTGGCCGCTGCAAAGTTTTGAAGAAACATAACTCAGGAAATGCATATGAGGTGGAGCTGCCAGATGGTATTCACATTTCTCCCATTTTCAACATTGCAGATTTAACAGAGTATCATGATGATGGTGCAGATGAGGAGCTAGTTTTAGAGCCATGCCCAATTCCTGCTTCTAAGAAGGAGGAGATAGAAGACATTCTAGATCATCATGTGGGTAGGAGTACCAGAAACAGGCAGTATGAACAGTATTCAGTCAAATGGAAAGGATGACCGATCGAAGACTCAACTTGGATTTCAGCAGCTGAGGTTTCCCATTTGGGATTTCCTCTACCATCCATAAAGTGACAGGGTCACTTTTCAATCTACCCTGGGTGTCTGATGCAGGAGCATCCAGAGGTATAAGGGCAATCCTGTGTCATCCAAAAAAATGTACTTAGACTTAGTTTCTATTTTATGTCTTTACATTTTTGGATACCCATTTGGCTCAAATAAAGGTTCCAACTCTCATAGTTCAACTATCAGTGCATTTGAAAATCCCAAAAAAATAGGAGCATGCAATTTGATCATCATTTTGGTGACCTAGAAGGTGAGACTTGGCCAGATGAATGTAATTGAGATTTAGAGCATTCCAAAAAAAGAATCAGGTCAAAAGGCCCCACGGTTTGAATGTTATTGCAGTTTTTCTTGTTTTGGAGACCTCCTAAGAATGCTTCAAAGTCAGGTTTGGGGCATTAAATGACCTCGAAAAGGGTCAAAAAATGGGGAACAAGCAAAGCTGGTCCATAGGGCTATAGAGCGCTTCGAGAGCTTTTTGAAAATGTAAACGGTTCGTCAATCGGAGCTACGGTTCAAAAGTTATGCCTCCCAGAAGTTCGGCTACCGTTTTTGGATTCTTCTAGATTTGCACCGACTTCTAACACGGCTTCTGGAACCTTCTATTTTTTTGGTAGATGCCTACTAGCACTTTCTAGAATGTACTCCTAGTCCTTAACCCTCTGGGGTCTATTTAAGGAGATTTTGGCATTGTAAAAGGCAGTTAGGAGTGGAGCTTGAGAGGAGGTGCTAAAAGGAGAAATATTCTCCAGAGTTATGCTATTGTAAGCCCGTAGGGCATGTTTTGAAGTTTATTTTCTTTGCACTATTTGTACTAGCTTATTTTTTCAGTTAATATAATTCCCCTTTTCTAGTGTGTCCATTCTGTTGTTGGGTTGTGTCCCCATCACTTGTCCCACTCGACTCTTGCCTTTTGTCTTCTCCTTGTCACTCTCTCTCTCTCTCTACAACAACTACCCTTGTGGCTGCTTATATAGTAGCAAGTCCCACAAAACCACTAAGTGGTATTACATAAACCATGTGCTAAAACCATGTGCTACCTAACTCACTGACCCCACATTTAATATTGGGCATTTAATTCTTTTCTCCAATATTAAATAATTACATAAAATATTTTTACAATGTTACAATACAACTCATCAAGAATATTCCATGAGAATCTTTACATGTTGCACGTCCATCTAGGAACAACATTACATAATAAAATAAAATAATAAAATAACAATATTATGCAATGTGTGCAACACCCATTATCTTAACAATCTCCCACTTGTTGTATACATTGCATAGGGTCAATCCGTAGCCACATAAATGAACAAGGGAACAATCCCTCCCAACACATCCACCATTATGGATCAAAATACACCAAGTGCTCCATCCTGGTACCCGCAACAAAATCAAAGTATCTAGCATCTCAAACATGAATGATCTCACCTCCTATTATGCCACTCCCACTAGACATACATAGAAGCCATCCAAAGAGAAAGCCACCCAACCTGTCGCATTACAAGATCATAAAATCCTGTACCAACTAAAATTCCAAGCACAAATAACCTGATCCGAAGGTAATCACATGTATCCATAGATGTCAAAATATCCATAGCTGAAATAGCACCCACAGCAAAGTGCCAAACCCATCCAACTATCCATACCTCAAAGGTATAACAAGTGAATCTCATATCACTAACATATCCAATCTACAACTTGCAATCAGAAGCCTCAAGAGCAATACCTGCCACATATATACCAAGAAGCTCCCACTATAAAAGATAATGTCAAATCTATAACCAATCCACTTAACACATCTCAAAGAAGTGAATCCATGTAGTATCAAGGACATCCACAATATATAAACTAATATCCTGCAAGAACAACTCTCGTAACAAATCTCCAATAGTCTCCCAAGTTCTCCACAACCAACAGAAGAAAGAGAAAGAATTACCATGTCATCTCTCACATGACATGCATGAGCACAAACCAATGATCACAATCTCTAACTAATCTCAAATCCAATGTAGGCAAAACTGAACATCCAGGAAGATAACGAAGACCAGAGTAACCATGCAAATCATAACCTGTATCATGACCTTCTACACACACCTCTAGATGTAAACTATGCAAGTATGATCTCCTCCTTAAAACCCCAACAAGAAGCCTCAACAACACCCAAACCATACCATATAACTAATCATGGATGTAAGCCTCTCACAAGAAGATCAAACTTAATAAACCCATTCTTAAACCAAGGAATAACCATTCCTAATCCAAGAAAAATGCCCAATATAAAACCATCTCCTGAACTCAATCAGCATAACAACATATGCACATGGAGATAACCAATGCTTAACCATCTCTCAAATGAACCCTCCAGAACTAACTCATGTACCATAGCTCAAGATCCATATCCATGAAAGACAAGCATAAATATAATGCAACTGAGAGAAACAATGGGCTATACCTCTCAAGTAGCAAACCGTCGAGTAGACCAAGAGTGGAGAATGAGAATGCTCATCAAGATACCCAAGTCTCTAACCAAGACTCATCTAAGAACAATCTCCTCTAAAGTCCATATCAGGTGACTGCCCCTCGGACTTCCTGCTGAAACCATCAACTGTCTCAACAAATACTTCTCTAATCCAAGAGAAATCAGTGTCACCACTATCTCTAAGTATCCATGAGCACCTATAACCAATCAATCCATGCCAACTCCAAATGCAACATAGCAATATCATGAAGTATCCAGCTTATGATCAGTGTACTCAATACCAAGAAACTAAACCAAGATCAATGTCAAAGTTCCAACCATGGCCTCTGGAACATAAACATGACAACATGATCTTACCATCTCAACTAAAGAGATAACATGCTCCACATGAACATACTATAACATGTCACAACTCTAAATGCGTATCAAGAGTATACCATGACATAATAATGAAACCATCCTCATACCAAGGATAACATGCCAAATAAAAGCATAAACCACACCTTTGCTAAGAACCATGTGAGTCCTCAAGATGCAACCATCTCCACACACCATGAAGAAAACCATCTCGACATACCAGGAAGAACCATCTCCACACACCATGAAGATAACCAAGAACTCCATGAGTCCTCAAGATCTAACCATCTTCAAACACCATGAAGATAACAAGTGTACCATGCAAATGTCAAAGATGCTTCTGCAGCAACAGGATCTAAGACAAACCTCCAACATCTGCAAACACTCAATAAATATATCAATGCCAACAACTCCCACTCAACCGTGGTACCAAGTCACCTATGGCATCATAAAATCCATCCTCTCCAAACCAAGAAGATATAAACAAAACCAGGAACTAATCCTGCACTGTCACCCCATCACTATCACAAGCTCTCACTAAACCGTCTATCCAAGCTATCCATGACATCATGATGAAAAAAAAACCATCCTCTAACCATGAGAATCAACCAAGGCATCAAACCATCAAAGAACTCAAAGTGCACATCATGAGCTCCTCAAAAGAAATTAAATAACCATGATCCTCAACCAAGAAGATATACCACCATAACCAAATCAGAAATCCAAGCTAATGAACATCAAGGATGTACCTGTATAACCAATCATGTCATGCCAAAATCCATGACACCATGATCACATCCATGAACTGAGCATCTGGTTCTCAATATGTCCAACCTGTCAGCATAAAATAGTCAACCACAATTCTCCACCATGACTGTACCTGGTAACAACATCTCATCCCTTCTACATGAAGAAAAAATCAGCAAATTATGTGACTTAAGGCATAGACAACCCAAATCCAAGCCACCAATCTGAATATGCATCAATAATGAAAGATCAATGGGCAAAGACAACCCATAACCAAACTATAAATGCAACCTGTAAGTATAGACTGCTTACAACACTGCACAACTTGTAGACCCAACAAGTCATCATGCATATCCAAACCAAACACTGATAACCATATCATCATGAGACCAAACAAAAATATGAACTGAGTATACAATGACATCAAATCTTAAATCTCCAATGTCATAAACTCACAATGTTACCATAGTCAAAATATACTTATAAACTATTCAGATCAATATATCAACAAATAAATCATGCCAAACCTACACCAAATCTGAACCAATGTGTAGAGCTCTCCAAGAGCTTTCCATTGACTACTCGAAGTCCAAAATTTGACATCGTATGCCCAAGTTATGCCCTAATCCGTGCTCAAAATAAACAACATCTGACTTTAGGGCTCTTAAAACCTGAAAAAATTTCAAAATCATAGAACCAAACCTACACCATGTTGTAATGCTTTGAATTAGCTTTCCAACGCCTATAAGAACTCTTAAATCCGATATTCTGAGAGAAAGTTATGGCCATTTTACTAAGACAGTCTTTTTACCATTTTCAGTACGATTTTTCATTTTAAATTTTTTCAGTGACGAAAAATTCCAAAGAGATTAAATTTGATGGCCATCATGGGTTGAAACCAAAAAACTCTTTCATTTCCTCTGAACATGGCCAAACAAGGGCATATTATATATCAAAATTTATAGAAATGTCAACCCAGATCCAATGGTGAGGTTTGTTTTTACCCAGGAGGTCATTTCTACATGCTACCCCCAAAAACCCTCATTTAAATGAAACATCCGAAAAAATATTTTTGTCCAACAATTTCACATGCCCAAAATTAACATCCCATCATAACAGAAAACCCAAAAGCCTCAGATCTGCAATAAATCATTCATATATCTTGCCCCTTTCTTTTATCCTCTCATGCATTCCCATGGATTCAATCTAGGGTTACAATAATAAAACCATAGCTCTGATACCACTTGTAAGGAAACTTGGCAATAAAGAATATAACCGTCATTTCCACATAACCCATAATAGATCTAAAATAAACATGGAATTAAAATCCACATGCAAGAGAATGGACAACATACCCACAAAATTGTGACACAAGATATACCTTGGGAAACCCTCATTGAGGGAAAAACCCAGGCTCCAAAAGCATCCATCACCATGTATTATTCAGCAAAAAATACCATTTCCATACAACCATGGAAGCCTTCATGGCCATAGCCACAACCAAGCAAACTATGTGAATAAGCATGAATCCACACATCCCATGCCATGCTTTCAACCTTCACAAATGCTCCCTTGGCTAACCTGTCAAGCCTTGTCCCACTCAACTCTTGCCTTTTGTCTTCTCCTTGTCACTCTCTGTCTCTCTCTCTCTCTCTCTCTCTACAACAACTACCCTTGTGGCTGCTCATATAGTAGCAAGTCCCACAAAACCACTAAGTGGTATTACATAAACCATGTGCTAAAACCATGTGCTACCTAACCCACTGACCCCACATTTAATATTGGGCATTTAATTCTTTTCCCCAATATTAAATAATTACATAAAATATTTTTACAATGTTACAATACAACTTATCAAGAATATTCCATAAGAATCTTTACATGTTGCACGTCCATCTAGGAACAACATTACATAATAAAATAAAATAATAAAATAACAATATTATGCAATGTGTGCAACACCCATTATCTTAACAGGAAATGTATTTTACAAATAGAAGATTATACAAACAATAAGTGAACTAAAATTACATCAGGAATTATTCACTTTCCTAATTGTTTCAAGGTTTTCTAATAGTTATCGAAGTTGTAGCTCAGATAGGTTGTAACTTTGATCTATTTTGATAATCATATAACTGAGGTCTACTGCAATATATGGCATAGTGTTAAGTAGACATTGTTGCAAGATTGTTGGAAGCATGAATGCTAATGATATTCCTATGGGGGAGTATTGTAGATATGTTACTATGATGGTATGTTACATTCATTACTAAGTTTGTCATTGATGTCAACATAGTAGTTTTCTATGGTATCTGATAGAAGAACAACAAAAAAATCAAGCTAGTATGGATGGCTAGTTGAAGTATTCTAACTATCCAAGGTTATGGGAGATACTTCTAAGTATCTAGTATATGTAGTTAATGTCAATTTTGGTGATGTTTTCTCTAAGATAGAGTTTATAGAGGCATGTTTTGGTAAACTTGTTATACCTCTTAGTAGAGTTGATATTTTAAGAATCAAGGTTGAGGTTATGAAGAATAAATGTTGGTGATGATGTGGCTAAATTTACTCATCATAGTATTATGTGTATAGAAAGATATTCAAGTTTTAAGGTAGAAGATTAAAGTTATTGTAAAGTGTAACATGTTCTTAATGTGGTCCTATAATGATTAATTTAGAAGGTCTAATAACCATCTCAGGGAATTTTTTGAGGACTTAGTATAAAGGAAGGACATTTTCCTTTATCATGGATATATGAAAATGACATGGAAAAATAATAATGTAAGTAGTACAAGTGTATAATGTGAAGTTGAGCAGAGCAGAACAGAAGTGAAGGAAACTTTATTTCCAAGGTTTCGCTAAGTGATCCAAAGTTTGATATTTGGATCTAAGGTTCATGACCTAGTCTACAAGGTTTGATAGTGATTGGTTTGGTTTATATAACAAAGAAAAGAAGAACATAATGGTAAATTACTTGTTTGAGCAGTGAGATCTTCTTGTAATTGAAATTGAATGTTTAGGTAGTGGGCTCATCTTGTATACATTTTACTACAACTCCTAACAGAGTTGGAATCTCTTAATAGGGATTCAAAGTCTCTGAATAGGGACTCTATGTACTAAATGTTGTAATAGACTCCTAACAAGGTCCATCCTCTAAGAAGGAATATTTATATTAGTATATCATCTTGTCGACATCATTCCCACCATAGTTTTCCCTCTAATAAATAGTTTCCCAAGTCAACATATCTAGTGTAATTATCTGTGTGCATCTTTGTATGTAATAGACTCCTAACAAGGTCCATCCTCTAAGAAGGAATATTTATATTAGTACATCATCTTGTGGAAATCATTCCCACCATGGTTTTCTCTCTAATAAATGGTTTCCCTAGTCAACATATCTAGTGTAATTATCTATGTGCATCTTTGTATGGTTATTGTTTACTTTAGTTGAATGGTTAAGTTTGTTTAAAGAAGATAAATGTATTAATTGTTGGATAATTGATTCGTCTCCCCTAGTTATCTTGGTAGACTATTTTTTCTAAAAATTGGTATCAAAGCATCGGGTCCTTGAAGATAAATTTTAAATACTTTGGGAAATCAATGGTGAGCATGTTTAGGAAAGATAGTCCTACATATGATAGTGGAAATTTTGACACCTGAATGATGGAAATACTTGGTGAGCTATCAGATTTGTGTAAAGAGAAGGATATTGAGTTTTTAGATGCAAAATCCTTCTATTGTATACAATGGAATAATAGCACAAGCGAAGATAGATCCAAATTAAAAGAGGACATAAAGATAGAGGAAGGCATCAATCTACTTTCAGAGAGAGAACCAAAAGGTATGAAATATTTTTCTTGTTGGACATGTAAAGAATTTAGTCATTTTTCGAGAAGATATGCTAATAGATTGAGAAAAGCTTGAAAGAATCCAGTAATTGATAAAGTTGAAGAATTTAGAGAAAGTATGGAAATATCCTTGAAAAACTATGTTAATGAGTCTAGATTGGTTAATGAAAAACAAGTATCAGAAGAAACAACTTTGGTGACTATTATGGAAAGTGAAAATGTGAGAATTGATGAGAAATTTAGGATACAGGAGAAAATAGTTGATTACAATTTAGATGATGATATTGTTACTAAGCCAAGGAATCATAAGGTATTTCTTGAGACTAACAATGATTTGTAGAATGAAGGAGAGCCAAGGTAGGAACAAAGCTTGGAGCTTTTAGTAGAACCAAGAGTTGAAATACCAACTCCTACTTCAAGAAAGAATATGAAAAAGAATCACCCATCCGAGTAGATCATCAGAACCAAAGATAAAGGTGTGATGACAAGAAGTAGAGTGAATAAAGAACTATGTTTGATATCTCAAGTTGAACCTAAAAATGTAGATGAATCATGTAAAGATGATAATTGGAAACAAGCCATAAAAGAGGAATTGGATCAAATAGTAAATAATGAGACATGGGAATTGATTTGAAGACTATTAGACATGAATGTGATAGGAACTAAATGGTTATTTAGGAAAAAGATGAATGAACAAGGTGAAGTTGTAAGGAACAAAGTGAGATTGGTATGTAAAGGTTGCTCAAAGCAAGAAGGAATAGATTATGAGGAGACCTATGCTCCAGTGGCTAGAATAGAAGTAGTAAGATTATTCTTACCCTATGCAGCACAAAAGAAATTCAAAATGTATCAAATGGATGTCAAGTCAGCATTTCTAAATGAAGAACTTGAAGAAGAAGTGTACATTGAGCAACCTGAATGTTATCTTTTGACAGATGATAAGGACATAGTATGCAGACTAAAGAAAGAATTGTATGGCTTAAAGAAAGCTTAAAGAAAGCACCAAGAACATGGTATGCAAGGTTGGACAAGCATTTGACAAAGCTTGGATATAGAAAAGGTATGGTAGATAGTAATCTCTATTTGAAAGAAATTAATGATGGTTTGATGATTTTAGTAATATTTTTTGATGATATCATATTGGAGGAAATGATGAGGAAAGTGAGAAGTTTGCAAAAGAGATGAAGAAATAATTTGAAATGAGTATGATAGGAGAGATGAAATATTTTCTAGGATTACAAATTGTACAAAATAAAGAAAGAATCTTTATTTCTCAAAATAAGTACTTGAAGGATTTACTAAAAAAGTTTGGTTTGGAAACATGCAAACCTATTGGAACACCTATGGTAACTAGACACAACATATCTACAAAGGATGAGTTACCTATTGTTATGTAGAAGAAGTATAGATCTATGATTGGAGGATTGCAATATCTGGCTCACAAAAGGCCAAATATAAAAAATATAGTTGGAATTGTTACAAGATTCCAAGTTGATCCCAGAGAAGCACATTATGTAGTAGTCAAAAGGATATTTGGACATCTGAAAGGAACATCTGAGTTTAGATTGTGGTATGATAGATCTTATGATTTTACTCTAAGTGCTAATACTGATGTTGATTAGGTAGGCAGTATGGATGATAGAAAGAGAACCAGTGGTGAAGCCTTCTTTCTTAGAGGAGTATTGGTTTCTTGGTTAATCAAGAAGTAGGATTGTACATCTCAAAGTATAATGGAAGAAAAATATGTTGCAATAGAAACAATTGTAATCAAGTTGTTTGCATGAAGAAAATGTTGAAGGATATAAGGATAGAAATTAGTGAATCTATTTTCATACATTATGACAACACAAGAATGGTAAATATTTTTAAGAATACAGTGTTACATTCAAGGACTAAGAACATTTCTATTAAGTAATAGATGTTGAGAGAGAAAGTTGTAGAAAAGGAAATCAGCTTGGAGTATATGAGCACCAAAGAGAAGATTGTAGATATATCCACTAAGCCTCTTCCCAAAGAGACTTTTGATTATTTGTGAGGTATGCTTAGGGTTATGCCCCTTCCTACATCAGAATAGAAGATGCAAGAGTGCATCGATCTAGTGTAACAAAGAACCATTGTTGTTTGCACTCAATGTTGATCCTTCTTATATGGGGGAATATCTATGATGGATAGAGTCATCTAGGACTCTTGTTCGATATTGTTTTGAATAGTTTCTTTGGACACTTGAGCTAAGTTAGAATCAATTGTTGTAGAGTATGATGCAGTAAAGTTGGTCACTAAAACCTTTTTCATTGATGTTAATGGGGGAGAAGTTCAACATGAAAAAATATATGGAAAAATAGCATGTACAACATGATAGTTGGAGAAGTTTGGCATGAATACAATATGTTCAACAGAAGTATTGCATGGAATTATAGTTTGATAGAAAGCACATTGTGTTGACATTTAGTCAAGTTTGTTATTAGTGACAACACTTATTCAAATTCTATATGGCTACTCAGCTTATTAATTAGTCTATAGTGTTTGCCATGCATTTCAGTTGTTACGAAGTGAATTCAGTCAATATAAAATCTAATAGTTCAACTCAAGCATTCCAATGGATATCGAGCGTTGTAATTTCTACCAAGCTAGTAGTTCATGTAAAGTGAAGCTAGTATTACCCAAGATGTATGAAGATTAGCATTGACCAAGTGTAGTCATGGTAAATAAGTAATTTAGTTTATATCGAGTTACATACTATCTACTGAGTCACTAGTGTAGATCGAGTTCAAGGCTACATTGAAGTGATTAGTATGGACCAAGCTTCTACTTTTATTGAGTGCATGATGATGCTAAGTAATGACAGTGGATGTTGAGTATCAAAACTTCACCAAGTCAGTCTTTAGAACCCAAGTATCTACATATGGGTTAACTTTGTAATATTGGTGTTAACTTGTATGATGGAAAAAATTGTAATTATGTAAATTGGATTGATATATATGTAATATATTGTATCATATCCAAGTGTGACAATAATGTGAAACAAAAGCATGCAAATGTGAATTAGTATTAGATAAAGTTTATTGTAAGGCCATATCAGAAAAGAAGTAGCAAAAGAAAAATCCATCACATAAAGGTGATTAGTACTTCAAGAAATCTCTATCAACAATTCAGTTGTAAGTCGGAGATCCATTGCTTCATCCTAATAGGTGAACCAATCCAAATCCTTCAACCAAGTAGACTTAACAGTCTTTTTTGAAATCTCTTGACCAAGTGCATACTTCATTGTTTGTTTGTAAATCCTCTAACAAAGTGGACCTAGCAGTCCTAATTGCTCCTAACAAGGAAGATCATCAGAAGTGATCAATGTAAGCCTTAACTAGCAAACTTTATGTTGCAATATTGAAGTTTTGTGGGTATCATCCCTACTCTAGTTTTACTTTCTATTTGGAAGGTTTTTGGGTAACCAAATCATTGTGCTCAAGTGTTATGAATTTTTTATGTTTCTAATGCATGCATATAGATCCGATTTAATGAACTAAATGTTAATTGGATTATTACAATTAAGATCTAAATAGGATAAAGTTTTTGAGGTTAGTGGTTCATTCCTCCCCTCTCAATAACCTAGCTAGTCTTGAATATTTCCAACAATTGGCATTAGAGCTTTGTGGTTCTCAGGAGAAAGTTTAACAACTTGTGCAAAGATCAAGGATCTGAAAGGCAATTGACAATGAAAATTTGGATCTAGAAATGGCCATTGCACAACTCAAGAAAGCTAAGGAGCAACTTTCCCAATCCTTGAAAAGAAGGAAAGAACTTGCAAATCAAATGAATGATCAGTACACTAAAGAAAGAATTGAAGACTTTTTCCCTTCAAGCAGTTCAGATGAAGCAAATGATGTAGTCAATGAACTCATAGAGAAGAATGGTTCCCTACAAGAAAAAGTAAGAAAGATCAAAAGAGAAAAAGAAAATTAGTTAGTAAGGTTATGTGAAATCTAAGAACAAAGGATCAAGATGAAAGAAGAAATGGATGGAAGAGATAATGAAATTTAGAACCAATCCCTTCAGCATGCAGATCTTATGGATCAAATCTCTAATGCAAATGAGGAAATCATGAGCCAAAGATAGATTAATGAAAGATTAAGAAATGGTCTAAATTTGGAAAGACAAATCAATGAAAGAATTAGAAATGAGCTAAGGTCTAAAAATAAAATTAGTGAAAGAATGAAAAATGACCTAAACAATAAAAAGGAAATCAATGAAAGAATGATGAAATCTTAAGTAGACATAAATCAATTAAATCAATTGAATGAGTAGAATATCTATTGGCAAAAGGGTAAAGGAGGAATTGGATAAAAAGAAGAAGGTGAATCCTCCAAACAAGGTGCTCAAAGGAATCAAATACCTACTTGCAATCATTATGGTAAGATAGGTCATACATCAAACAAATGTTGGAGTAATGGTAAAACAAAATTCAATGGTAAATGCCACAATTGTAATCAACATGGTCACAAGGCTAATGAATGCAAAGAGGAACCAAAATTTGAAGGCAAATGTCACAAATGCAAGAAACAAGGTCACAAGGCATTAGATTGTGGAACTAAATCGTTCAATCTAGTAGAACAAATTGTGAAAGAAATATTTGGTTGGGACTACAACCCTTGGTGTAGATGTCATTACTATGGAGAATTTGGACACATTGGCATGAATTGTGTTAAACATCACATCAGAAGAAAAGGTACCACCATAAGATGTTTTTCTTATACCAAACTTGGTCATCTAGCTAAAAATTGCATGAATACATGAAGAATTGAAGATGAAAAGAAGACAAAAGTAGATGAGACAACAATGGATTCCTAAATCTATTGAGCATGCTAGTTCAAGAAATGATGGTCATGTCACTCAAGAAGTGGGTGACTCCACCATTTCCAACTAAGTTCTTAAGAAAGAACTAGAACTACATTGTCAAGATCACATCCAAACAGTTACAATTGAAAGGAAGCATAGATCCAAAATAGTATTCAAGATAGAAAAGGATCATCATGTGAGATCAATATTAGTTATCACTGAGTTCAATTCTCTACTAAGCAAGGTTGGGTCATGGACGCTACCAAGCAAAGTCTAGAGTAACAAGAACATGTTTGATTACCAAGTTATGAAGCCTTTATTGAGCAACCTAAATAGATAGTGGATGACAGCCTATCAAGAATGATGTCATCACAACTACCTTCATACCAAGAATTAATGGCAAAATTTTAACAAAAATCAAGAAATTGAATTCATTTTCACTAAGAAATCTAAGCATTATTACGAAGAGGTGAATTGCAAAGTGATCAAGCGACTTCAAGAAAAATTTGTAGCTAAGTTCTTCAAAGTTTTCAAAGCTTACCAAGAAGCCATGGCATCAACTAGAAACAAAAAAGCAAGGAAAGGGTCAGAGATGTTGGTCCAAGGAGTAGAATGAAAAGCACCTAATTCCAAACTTGTGTTGGTAGTTGCTGAAACCCTTGACCCAAATAGAGCATAATTACAAATTCCTCCTAAGGTACTTCTCACTAATGACATCTAAACTCATTTTAAGTGTGTAATTTAGGAAATTGGAACCCTAGAAATGGATGATGCCATAGGTGAACTATGTGTGAATGGGATTCATAAACCTGAGCATAAACATTTGGAAAACAAGGGTTTAACCCACATTCCTCACCTGCCCTAAAGTTCACATAAAATAGATTAGATACATCCTTAACTGAGTTCACAATGGTTAGTTATGGCTTGAGCAAATAGTTGTGATCACCAAGAAGATGATTCATCACATTACTAGTCTTCCCATGCTCACCAAGGCCAAAGTGACTAAAACTCTAGGTCAGGTGGAGTTGGAAAAGAAAACCCTAGCCAAGTGGGACAATAGAGGCATGAAGATTAGTAGTGTAACTAATGTAGAACTAAAATTTGGTATACATGTGATAGCCCACAAGATTTATAGTTCAAGCCATTTCAATAGTGTGTCATGTGAAGTTGTTGACTTAGCATACAAGGTTGCAAAGAATAATCTGTCATATGACCTTGTAGATCTTTTGTTGCAGCAATTCAACAAAAACATGGAAAGTATTAGAACTTCCAAGAACAACCCTTGCAAATTTGGTTCTTTGTTGACTTGTTTTTTTTCTATGTTCAAAATTGTCTCCCTTCAAAAGGAATGGTAGTATGGAGAAAAGATGTGCCAATATTATATGAGATTAATGAATATATTTTTAAAATGGGAGAGAATTTTGTTAGCATTATGGACAACTATTTTGATGTCTCTAAAGAGAAAATGAATAATGGATTTAGAATACCCAAGAAATTGGTAAAATATTACAAAGATGATGTTTGCTTCATGGTAGACTATGATAAAGTTTACATTAAGGTACTAAAGCCTAGAATTGTATGGGTAAAACCTCTTCACTGTGAGGTAAACATTGATGAAGTAAAAGACATTATTGAAGCTCTGATTAATGAACCTATTGATCCAAAGGCACCACACTTTGGAACATATGATGAGGAAAAGGCAAGGATAGAGCTAGAGATAAAGCTCGCATAAGAAGTTAACAAAGGCAAGAGGAGGATAGAAAAACTAAAATCAAGCACACCTCTTATGTTAACTGAGGGCAAAGGAGAAGATCTAGATGAAGAGGGAGAGGATGAGTATGAAAAGGAAGAGGAACCCTTGAAGAAGAAAGTCAAGGTGATTGTCACCAAGCCATCCACTGTAGTTTTTATAAGGTGGTCCAAGAATAAAGGTAGTCTCCTCCCACCTTCCAAGAAAAATTGAAATAATTGGAAGAAGGTGCAAGCGTAACAAACCTCAAATCCTTAAAGTATTAAACCAAATTAGAGGTAAAGAAGAAACAAGTTGAAGAATTGGTGTTAACCAAAATGGGAAAATGGAAGTATTTACCAGATCAAATAGCCTCCCAAATATCTAATGAATTATTAGAGAAAATAAAGCCAAGATGGGACTTTTTGATGGGGACACAACCCAAGAACAGAATGGACAAAACGAAAAAGGGAAATTATGTTAACTGAGAAAATAAGCTAGTACAAATAGTACAGAGAAAATAAACTTCAGAACATGCCCTAAGGGCTTACAATAGCATAAATCTGGAGAATATTTCTCCTTTTAGCACCTCCTCTCAAACTCCACTCCGAACTGCCTTTTACAATGCCAGAAATCTCCATAAATAGACCTCAGAGGGTTAAGGACTAGGAGTACATTCTAGAAAGTGCTAGTAGGCATCCACCGATGAAATAGAAGGTTCTGGAAGCTGCATTAGAAGTCAGTGCAAATCTAGAAGAATCCAGAAACGGTAATCGAACTTTCGGGAGGCATAACTTTTGAACCGTAGCTTTGATTGAAGAACTGTTTACATTTTTAGAAAGCTCTCGAAGTGCTCTATAGCCCTATGGACAAGCTTTGCTCATCCTCCATTTTTGACCCTTTTTGAGGTCATTTAATGCCCCAAACCTAACTTTGAAGCATTCTTAGGAGGTCTCACAAACTCAAAAACCTGTAATAACTTTCAAACCGTGGGGCCTATTGACCTGATTCTTTTTTTGGAATGCTCTAAATCATGATTACATTCATCTAGCCAATTCACACCTTCTAGTTTACCAAAATGATAGTCCAAATATATGCTCCTATTTTTTTGGGATTTTCAAACGCACGGATAGCTGAACTATGAGAGTTGGAACCTTTATTTGAGCCAAATGGGTATCCAAAAATGTAAAGACATGAAACAGAAACTAAGTCTAAGTACATTTTTTGGGGTGACACAGGATTGCCCTTATACCTCTGGATGCTCCTGCATCAGACACCCAAGGTAGATTGAAAAGTGACCCTGTCACTTTATGGATGGTAGAGGAAATCCCAAATGGGAAACCTCAGCTGCTGAAATCCAAGTTGAGTCCTCGATTGGTCGTCCTTTCCATTTGACCAAATACTCTTCATACTGCCTATTTCTGGTACTCCTACCCACACAATGATCTAGAATGTCTTCTATCTCCTCCTTCTTAGAAGCAGGAATTGGACATGGCTCTAACACCAGCTCCTCATCTGCACCATCATCATGATACTCTGTTAAATCTACAATGTTGAAAATGGGAGAAATCTGAATACCATCTGGCAGCTCCACTTCATATGCATTTCCTGAGTCATGTTTCTTCAAAATTTTGCAGGGGCCAAATTTCTTCATTTTCAGCTTGTTGTAAGTACCGGCTAGAAATCTTTCTTTTCGTAAGTGTACCATGACTAAATCTCCTACTTGGAATTCCTTATGTCTTCTCCTTTGATCAGCCCTAGCTTTATACTCTTGATTCATCTTGGTTATGTGTGCCTAAACCTCCTCATGTAGACGCTTGATATGTTCAGCAAATTCCTCAGCTTCAACACTTGTCCTCTCCCCTTGTTCTATCTTCCTCAGCTCTGGTGCAGTCCTTGGGCTATTCCCATATACAATTTTGAATGGTGATTTTCTAGTACTCCTATTTGTAGAGTTATTATAAGCAAACTCTACCTGTGGTAGAATCAAATCCCATCCCTTGGGCTTATCCCCAACTAAACATCTTAGCAAATTGCCCAAACTTCTATTTACCACTTTTGTTTGACCATCAGTCTGTGGGTGATGCATGGAACTGAATTTTAGGTCTGTTCTCAACTTCTTCCACAATGTCCTCCAGAAATACCCCACAAATTTAGTATCTCTGTCAGAAAATATACTCCTTGGAAGACCATGTAGTCTTACCACCTCTTTGAAAAACAAGTCTACAATATGGACAGCATCATGAGTTTTGTGGCATGGAATGAAATGTGCCATTTTGGAGAACCTATCAACCACCATGAATACTGAGTCATTACCCCTTTGTGTCCTTGGCAATCCAAGAACAAAATCCATACTTATGTCCTCCCATGGCCTTGATGGAACAGGAAATAGTTGATAAAGACCCGTATTATGACTAAACCCCTTGGCAACTTGACAAACTTGGCAACTTTGTAGGAACTTCTTCACATCCTGTGAAATTTGAGGCCAAAAATAATGTTCTCTAAGAATTGAAATGGTCTTATCTCGACCAAAATGTCCTGCCATCCCTCCACTGTGTTTCGCCTTAATCAAATTTTCCCTCATGGAACTCCTTGGAATGCACAATTGACTACCTTTGAACAACATGCCATCCTGAATCAAATAATCTAACCACTTTGTTCTATCTATAGCAATAGGCTCTTTACAAGCTTTCCATGCTTCAGCAAAATCAGGATCCTCAGGGTACAAATTCTTGAGTTCATCAAACCCAACTACTTCAACCTACATTACTATAAGCAGTGACTGTCTCCTACTTAGTGCATCTGCAACCCTGTTAGATTTTCCACTTCTATGTTTCAACACAAATGTATAACTCTACAAGAATTCTACCCACTTCATATGCCTCTGATTCAATTTACCTTGGCTATTTAGGTACTGTAACGCCTGATGATCAGTATACAAAACAAATTCCTTTGGCAATAAATAGTGCCTCCATTTCTTTAAGGCCTGAACTATTGCATAGAATTCTTGATCATAAACAGAATACTTCTTCTTTGCATCATTCAATTTTTCATTAAAATATGCAATCGACTTACCTTCTTGGCCCTCAGCTCTCCTATCTATCCTTCCTTGTTGTTGAGGGCATTCAAAGGCACGATGACCTTCTTCATTGCAATGGAAATAGGTACCATGGAAGCCTCCTCTTCCTTTTCCACGTCCTCTACCTCTTCCTCTTTGATTTCCAAAGTCTTGATCATGGGAGCGGTTGAAACCCTCATTCCTCTGGTTCCTGCTAGTACCCACATCTTAATTTTTCTTTTGGGTTTCATTGTGGACTCTAGATAATCCACCACTTCCCCTTCCTCCTTGACCATGCCCTCTTTGTCTTCCTTCAAACCTTTTATTCAGCTTCTCTTCAACTCGTAGGGCAAACTGGTATGCCTCTTCAATGCTGGTCATTCTTACTAGACTTAATTCCTCCTGGATGCTAGGTCTCAATCCATTGATATAACGAGCAACCTTCTCCTTATTTTCTTCTACATGCCCTGCTCTAATCAAGAGTCGGTAAAATTCCTCTGTATATTCTTGGACTGATCTTCCTGCTTGCTTTAACCCATGCGTCTTCTTAAACAGATCAAGCTCGTAGTCCACAGGAATGAACTGCTTCTTCAATTTGTCCACCATGCGATCCCATCTTGTGATCTTCTCCTTTCCTCTTCTAAGTCTTTCCAATTGAACCTCTTGCCACCAAATTTTGACATTGCCTTTCAGTTTGGCCTTTGCAAACTTAACCCTATCTGGGTCCCTTATATCCTCATACTCAAAGTATTCTTCTAGTTCATTGATCCAATTGATCAACTCATCTGGTTTCAGATTTCCTGAAAAATATACCCACTTCAATTGTAGGTCTTTTCCCAAACTTAGTAATGGCCCTAAAAAGCGTTTCCTCTACAGGATTCAGAACTTCCCTGTCAACTTCCTCTTCTGGTCCCATTACTTCCTCTTCATTGTCATCCTCACTATTGTCACCTGCGGCAACATTTTCTCCTCTACGAAGCTCCTCTTGCAATGCTTGTACCTGCCTCTAGAGGGATCTAACCTCCTCAGGATCAATAGCTCTGGCCCTTTCACCACGCTCTCTTCATGGAGGCATCTTCTAACTCGAACCCACAACCACACAGTCCTAGTGAAAACTGCCTCACAGTCGGCGCTCTGTCTACACACTCAGGAAAACCCGCTCTGATACCACTTGATGGGGACACAACCCAAGAACAGAATGGACACAACAGAAAAGGGAAATTATATTAACTAAGAAAATAAGCTAGTACAAATAGTACAGAGAAAATAAACTTCAGAACATGCCCTAAGGGCTTACAATAGCATAAATCTGGATATTATTTCTCCTTTTAGCACCTCCTCTCAAACTCCACTCCGAACTGCCTTTTACAATGCCAAAAATCTCCTTAAATAGACCCCAGAGGGTTAAGGACTAGGAGTAAATTCTAGAAAGTGCTAGTAGGCATCCACCGATGAAATAGAAGGTTTCAGAAGCTGCGTTAGAAGTCAGTGCAAATCTAGAAGAATCCAAAATTGTTAATCGAACTTCCGAGAGGCATAACTTTTGAACTGTAGCTCCGATTGACAAACCGTTTACATTTTTGGAAAGCTCTCGAAGCGCTCTATAGCCCTATGGAGGAGCTTTGCTCGTCTCCCATTTTTTGACCCTTTTTGAGGTTATTTAATGCCCCAAACCTGACTTTGAAGCATTCTTAGGAGGTCTCCAAAACCCAAAAAATTGCAATAACTTTCAAACCGTGGGGCCTATTGACCTGATTCTTTTTTTGGAATGCTCTAAATCATGATTACATTCATCTAGCCAATTCACACCTTCTAGTTTACCAAAATGATGGCCCAAATACATGCTCCTATTTTTTTAGGATTTTCAAATGCACTGATAGTTGAACTATGAGAGTTGGAACCTTTATTTGAGCCAAATGGGTATCCAAAAATGTAAAGACATGAAACAGAAACTAAGTCTAAGTTCATTTTTTTGGGTGAAATAGGATTTCCCTTATACCTCTGGATGCTCCTGCATCACTTTTCTATGCAAACAACAAAAAATATCTATGCACAAACACCAAGGTAGTTACTACCTAGCATGATAGATGTTAAGGTAAAAGATTCCTTAAAGAAGAATGAAGATAAGATGACTCTTAGATTTAATACTTTTTAAATTTTGATCAAGGATATAGAGCATGTAGTGAAGAATGCAATAGGCATGTGGAAGAATGTTTATCTTCTACATAAACAAAGTGACTTCCTAGTAGACGTTAAGGATGATGAAAGTGATGATGAGGAAGAAGAAACTTATAATGAGCCTGCACATTTTGACAATGAGGAAGTTGAAAAAGATAAAGAGGAAGAAGCTACCAAGGAAGACAAAGAAGATGATGAGGAGACTATTCCTATGAAGATAGCAGTCATAGTCATTGCCTCACTTCCTCACTCTCCAAGCAAACCAGCAACTACATCTGTTAGAAATGCTTTAGAATAACTAAGAGGGGGGGTGAATTAGTTATTCAAGGACTAGATGTCATATTGAAACTTTTCTCTTGATAGAGTGAACTAATCCAAGCATTCACTCTTCCAAACTTTATCTTGTCAAATTAGCAAGTTACTATAAATTAACATGCAAGTACAACACACAAGAAATCAAAACATAAGATAGTGATTTACATGGAAACCCAATTTGGGAAAAACCACCAATAAAATGCCACTTAATTCTCACCCTTCTAAAGTGATGCTCTATGAAAGGCCTGCCCTATTTAAGGCTTACAACACACACTATTAAATGTGACCGCATTAGAGGATTAAACCACCCTATTAGAAGTGGTCGTGGTAAAAGGACTTTATAACATTCACTTGGAATGCCACCTTGTTAAAGGATTTACAAATGGTTGTTAGGCCAACCTAAGTCCATAGGACTTTTAGATCTAATAAAATTGCTAGAGAGTATTAGAAAATATTGACTTGACTTCAACATACAACTTATCTTGCAAATTTTAGATCACTTCTTAGCTCATATCCTTGTCTGGCCTTCTATCTTTTCAACTCTTAACTGCTTGCCTTTTCTTTCAAGCTTTGTATTTTTGAGTCTCCATATTCAATGTACCAATGCAATCATTTCTTCATGACCACTCTTATAAGTAGAGCCTTTGTACTCTTCCTTCTCCTAGATATCTCCTTCTTAATAGCCTTTCAATCACTTTGTAGATTTTTAGCACTTCTGTAGCAACAGGATCAATAGCTCTTTACTTCTTGGTCTATGACTTCTTAAATAGAATTCTTGGAGTTCCTTTTCCCACTTGATTCTTCCATTTTTCAATTTTAATTCACATGGATTAGGTAGGATACATTATATCTATTCCATATTCTATTTACTCTAGAAACTTCTTGAATAATTCATTAGAATTCACCCAAAAATAGTTCACATAAGATTCTATGCTAACAACTTATCATCCTTATCTCCCAACTTGTTCACAAAATTCAATGCAACCACTATGTCAACTCAAATTTTGCAAATCTTCATCATTTGAAATAATGCAACAACTCGGCACTATTGAAATACTGGTGCTTGGCACATAGTATGTTACTTGGCATCAACTATGTTTTTCCTGATGCTCAACACCTGAAGATCACTTGGCACTAACTAAATTTTTTACTAATGCTTGACACCTAATCTTTTACTTAGCACTTGAAGATCACTTGGCACTAACTAAAAATTTATGTTACTTGGCTTCTATTAAGAATTTTCTCAGTTTCAACTGACTTTCTTGGCACCTTCTAATGATCAAAGTTAAAGCTTTGTAGTCAACCTTGTTACAACTTCTTCCTCTAATTTATCTAAGTGTGACCAACCTTTATATCTTTGAGTTTTTCATCAATACATTACTTGACCATTGTCTTAACTAATTCTTGCACTTCATTACATATCATAACTCAACCTTTCCCTTGGGTGCTCTTGTTACATCTTGTTGATCAAATCTTCTTCATCAATCAACTAAGTGATAGTACATGAATCTTGTAAATGAATATCATCCCTACATATAGAAGGTTTGACATCAATGGAAAAACAATGATTGAATACAATCTTTTATAACAATCTCCCTCTTTGATCTTCAACAACAATGAGCTTTTCAGTCAAATTTCCAATGATCTCCCTCTTTAGCATTGATGGCAAACCAAACTGATCAGCCATCAGACTAAACTATTCCAGAAAAAGCTTAGTAGGTTAGAACAACAAATCAAATGCCAAAAAGTAAGTATTAACATCACATCTTTATTTCACTTCTCCCTCTTTACTATTGTATCCTTTGTCTTTATCTTTCTTCCTCTGTATTATTCCTCTTTTGTTGTTCTAATCAACCTATAAAATCTCCCTCTACTTCTTTGATCCTTTTTCTTTAACAATCTTGTTGATCATTTGTTCACTTCTCCCTCTTTGACAACAATGCCAAAGAAATATTAGCATCTTTAATATGCAGATGTAGCTCTTTGTAGATTTAGTCAGTCTCTCCCTCTACTACTTCTATTACTTTAGGCATGAATCCCAAAGTAAACATCCTCTGCATCAAAGTGTAAAATCTTCATCATTCTACTTATTTGATGCACGACATACTTGCTTTTTGGTTCAAGTAGG